>PYUH01000305.1:209265-376833 GCA_016808085.1 Suaeda aralocaspica | reverse complement strand
TTTTTTTTTTCGTACATGATCAACTACATTAACTGAAAAACATATATTATCAATCTAATAAACATTCAAAACTTATTAATATATTAAACCAATAAATCATAAATATATGCGTACCTCAAACGCGGTGTATATATGAGTTGATCGATACAACCCAAGAACTCTCATTTGAGTCTTACATGATGTGAATATGCGTACCAAGAACTTAATAATGATGTATCAATTCATAAACCTTTGGAGAGAGTCGTGCTGATAACGTGTTATAGAAAGAGAGTTTTAGAGGAGAGTATTAGGAAATAATAGATTCATATTCATATTATTAAATCATGAGGGAGTACATACATATATATAGACATGGGAAACAATTAGGGTTTCCTTAGAGAATTATAAACCTAGTATGTAGAATATACTAGAATAATCATAGGGGTATAATAGGCATCCACTAAATACATATATTATATAACAGATATAACATTTATTAAACTACTATATATGGAAAAACCAAAGTATTACCGCCACCTTCATAACAGCTAAGGCTTTTATCAAATTACTACAGCGGAAGTCTTTAAAACCAAAACAATTTAAAACTAAACTTCAAGCGGCAACTTTAAAGTAAAATCAACTTTAAGTTTATTACACTTCGCAACCATATTAATGGCCCTTTTAAAACCAAACCAAAATTAATATTCAGAAGTCTTTCAAAATCCAAACAATCAAATAAACGTTAGTCTCTGAAAACAATTGAAATAAAGAAAAACTACAACCACATCAAGCGCTCTCACTCCATCCCATCATGAAATGACTTATGCCCACTTGTACCTGCAGTTTTCCTTTTACTAGTCAACTACTCACCACAAGTGGGTCATCCTAGGGCCAAGTCCAAGACAAAGTCATGCACACAAAGCAAACAGTCAGCAAATCTGAGTACATAACTACTAAAGACTGTGTATTAACAATAAGAAATAAAACATGCACTCAACTTACCTTTTACAACCTTCTTACCTGTACATGGACTCAATAAAATTATTATTAAATTTAACTTTTGTATTGGCATCGAACGGGTTTCCTTTCCTTTAAAATCGCCCTATTGGGCACCTACTTGGGAGCAACTCCAAGAAGGTATTACCTATGTCACACGAGGTGACGGATATCCAGCGCATTTATAATATAAAAGAGTACAACGTCTTGTACTCCAATTAGAAGTCATAGATCACTATTCCATATGACTCCCCTCTTTGTTTATACTCAAGGTATATACGTTCCAAAAGTTTTGGTGCGAATCCTCTTACACTTTACGTGATTTAACAGGTTTAACGTTGTTATGACTCTCATGCAACATCACATAGAGCCATGCATATAATGAAGCAACCATATTCATTATCTTTACTTTAAGGTGATTCCAAATCAACTTATGTAAGTCCTTTCATTAAACTGAACCTCATGTACCACACATTAACTGTGAGTGGCTAACAACTTACTTTCTTTTTGACCACACATTAACTGTGAGTGGTATTATAACTTACTTTCTTCTTGACCACACATTAACCTCTGAGTGGTATTATATGCATAAATAATTGCTCATTACTTATATTAATCATGTGAACAAATTCACTACTATCTTTCTTGTTGATTACATATCTAATCAACTTTACAAAGTATCTTCTTCCTTTATTCATAAAACTGTTGGCCAAACTATACTGATCAGAACATTCCAATTCAAGCTCATGAAAATTTAAACTGTCTATTTAACATGGAATGTCATTAACATTAGAAATATGCTACTAACAACTTGTCATGCATATAAATTCATGTTCCAAAACAAGCATACAAGATTCATATGAATAAGAATTTCTCAAGCATGCATTCTAAACTCCTATGTTTGCCTTTAGTACTTACGTACCTTGTAAAATAGTTGTGCTCCGCCACAACTCTAGAAGTGGACTAAATCAAAGTCTCCTACACAAGGAAAACCGAGCTCAATTAAAAATCTCGTTGACTAAATTCTACAACAACCTTAACCAACATCTAAATTTGGAAACTTTGTCCAAAACATTCCTTATTTGGTCTCTACCCAATTCCATACTTCGATTTTCTTCTCTACTGCAATTCTACATAGTTTTCGGGACTTAATTACACTTTATAAAACCTTAATAAAATTTTCATGCCACTTTAGAAAAGAGGACAACAATCTAAACTTATCAGAACTCTTTGAAAACTTCCAAAAATGACACAAATCGATCATATAATGTATTACCTTACTCACATGATCAATTTATGCTATTTNATTGAATTATTATTCTTACAAAACTCTTACATATTATTCTTGCCCAAATGTTCAATCTTTATTTTGAAAACCTTCAAATATATGGGCATAACTGATACATTTCAACTTAGTTTCTCATAATGTCATGCTCAATTTATAAAAAAAAAACAAAAAAAGTNACTCTTAAACATCATAAAACATACTAGAATTTATATATCTCATCATAGAATTGATGTATGATCATACTAGTGTAATTTGGGCACTTTAAACTCAATTTAACTTGTTTTTATTAAAATTTCAGATTTATTTCTTAATGTTAAAGTCTTGAAAAACTTATGAAAACATCATGATTTCATGTCAAAATACTTCTACAACCTACTAACACATTTATGAAGTCAATCTAAGCTTTAGAACAATTTTTCATATGATTAAACATGTTTATAATATTTATTCAACTCAAATTCGTTATTATAGAATTTTGACAGCTTTATAAAACAAGTCTAAAACCCTTAAAAATCAATCTCAACTTAATAACAACATCATAAATTTACCCAACAATAATTTATGATCATACTATCGATGTTTAGAACATAAAATTCATAAAAATCATAACTTTATAGATTTTTCATACCCTAATTTATAATTTCATGAACAACAAATTTAATTCATGCCTTAAAACAATTCTTACTTATATCAAAACATGATTAAACACAATTATAATCATAAATTTGTAAAATTAAATCAAAAATAAAGAAGCAGAAAATTTTTTTTTATAAAAGTCGAAAATATACCAAACGGGGAAGGAGGTCCGGCAGTGGTGGCCGGCTGGTGGTGCACGGCAGTCGGCTGGCTGCTGCTGCAGCGGGGTCCGGCTGGACACGGATCCCGAGGCTCCAAATTATTTTTTTTTTCTTTGAAGTTTCCGAAAATATTTTTTTTCTTTTTTTTTCGGATCTTAAACCTTTTTTTTTCTCTCAAAATGTTTTTTGGAATCCTAATTGACTAGTATGATCAGTGAAATTTGGAATTTTAGGTTTTGTAGGGTATTTATAGGCCTCAAAGTAGGATTTTGGTGGGGCCCATAAACAGTCCTAAGTATATTGGGAAATCTTAAAAAAAAACTATTTTTAGAAATTTTAAAGATATTTTTAATCATAAAAATACTATTTAAGAATACAAATAATACTTTTAACCAAAACTTTATTATTTACTATATTTTTGCTAATTTCTTTTTATTTAATACCTTTATTGAACATAAATTCCAATAAAAATACTAAAATTATACGAATAAATACGAAGGTTATACGTATGAAATATAAATTTACTTTGTTTAAATACGTGAAAATGTGGGGTATTACAAGTATGATCATGAAAATTTGAAATTTTAGGTTTTATAGGGTATTTATAGGCCCCAAAGTATGATTTTGGTGAGGCCTATAAAAACTCCTAAATAAATTAGGAAACCTTTGAAATCTATTTTTAGAAGCTTTTAAAATATTTTTAACCATAAAAATATTATTTAAGAACAAAAACAACTACTTTCAACCAAACATTGTTATTATTTTATTTTTATTATTTTATTTTTATTTAATATTCCTATTGAACATAACTTTTCAATAAAAATATTAAAATTATACGAATAAAATACAAAAATTATACGTATAAAACACAAAAATAGTTTGTTTAAATACGTGAATATGTGTGGTATTACACGGGGTCTCATCACTTGTATTCATCTCCTGATACTCCTTCTCTATCCTATCAATGTACCCTTCCAAGAACCTCCAATCACAACCGCATTGGCCAATTGCATCCTTATTTTTAAAGTAGTTGGGAAGTCCTCTAGCAAAGTGCAAATCGCTAAACTTTGCCTTGATTTCTAGATAGGGCGAAGGGGTCGGGCAAGCCCTTAACAATTAAGACTGATACATGGTCGGGCTGGTTCCATTGTGGCAGATTCAATACAGGACTCATATACCAACAGTAAAACCGTATTTTCCAAACATACTAGGGTGGACTCTCATAGTCATTCTTCTCTAAAGTTCCTATTTGTGTGTCTTTGCTAGGCATACTATACGACATCCTGCACAACACTTAAAACTAATGGTCCATCCTTCCCAAAACAAAACAACTAACAGTTCTACAAAAGGGGTCTTGTAGCTAACATACAATTTCCTTTACACACAACTATTCACATAAGCAACACCTTAAAACATAAACTTTAATGCATGAAAGAATAGAAATAAAGTCTATCTTACATGCCCAAACTTCCTACCCAAGCTCACCACATGGTATTAAAGCAATAACACATAAAACATACCTGAATTCCTTGCGTACCTGCACACATAATCTATTTCTCAAAACTTTCCATTTTCGAAAATTAAAATTTTTAGAAAATTTTCATTTTCAAAAACTTTCCAAAATAAGAAATTCTTCTTTCCCAAAATAAAACTTGGGTACCCCCAAAAATAAAATTTATTTTATTTCAAAATCTGGCTCTGATACCACTTTGTAACACCCTGGAATTTCCTCACTTTCTACTTTATATTTTCCGAAAAGCATATTATAAATATTAAAGAATTGTAATTATTAAAACTCCTAATAACGGAAAAACCAAAGTATTACCGCCACCGTGATAACAGCTAAGGCATTTATCAAAGTAGTAAAACGAAAGTTTTAAAATCCAAATCCAATTTAAACTGAACTTCAAAACAAGTCTCAAAACCAAATTTTAATCGACATCCAAAATAAAAACCAACTTAAAATTTTATTACACTTCGGAACCATTTTATTGGCCCTTAAAAATCAAAACTAAAACCTATAGAAATAAAACAACATCCAAATAAAAGTTAGTACGTCATAAACAATAAAATAAAACTACAAAGTAAGCGCTCTCACTCCAGCCCAGCATGAAATCACATATGCCCACTTGTACCTGTAGCTTTTCTTATTCTAGATAAATACTCACCAACAAGTGGGTCATTGTAGGGCCAACTCTAAGACAAAGCCATGCACACAAAACAAATAGTCAGCAAAGTTGAGTACATAACTACTAAAGATTATGCAACAAACGACATAAACTAAAACATACACACAACTTACCTTTGACAACCTTTCACCTGTGCATAGACTCAACAAATTAATTATTATATTTAAACGGTTGGATTCTGCATCGAACGGGTTTCCTTTCCTTAAAATCGCCCTATTGGGCACCAACTTGGGAGCAACTCCAAGAAGGTATTACCTATGTCACATAAAGTGACGGAATTCCAGCGCATTATAAATATAAAAGAGTACAACATCTTGTACATCAATTAGAAGTCATAGAACTTTGTTCCTTACGACTCCCCCCACTGTTCATACTCAAGGTATATACGTTCCAAGAGTTTGATGCAAATCCTCTTACGCTTTATGTGATTAACCGGATTAACAATGTTATGACTCACGGATAACATCACATAAAAGTATGCATCAAATCAAGCAAGCCATATTAATTATCTTCAATTTAAGGTGATTCAAAGTTAATCTCATGTGTGTCCTTTAATTAAACCGAACTTCCTTTATGTCACATTAACTATGAGTTGCTAACTATTCTTCACCTTGTCGACACATTAAACTGCGAGTGGCAACATGTATAAAATATTTGCTCATAAACTCCTTTTAATCATGTGAATAAAAATTCACAACTACCTTTCTTGTTGATTAAGTAACTAACCAACTTTGAAATAACTTCCTTTCTTTAATATTAAACTATTGGCAAAATTAAACTGATCATAACATTCCAATTCAAACTTACAAAATTCATATTGCTATTTCACATGGAATGTCAACATATTATAAAATCATGCTTCTAATAAAACTTGTCATGCACATCAATTCATGATTCAAACAAGCAAAACAATATTTCATAACATAAAGGATCATCCAAGCATGAATTCTAGCTCTTATGTTTATCTTTAGTAGTTACGTACCCTGTGAAATAGTGGTGTTCCGCCACAACTTCTAAAAGTTAACTAATTCAAAGTTCCCTACATAACGAAAACCGAAACTAAACTAAAACCTTGTTAACTAAGTTCTACAACAACTCTAAACTAACTTCTATGTTGGAAAGTTGTCTAAAACATTCCTTATATGGTCTGTATTCGATTCCATACTTCACTTTAATTTTTTTATTGCAAGATTACTTGGATTTCAAGACTTATTTATACTTTATAAAATCTCAACATAAATTTTATGTCACTTTAGAAAAGTGGACAGCAATTTAAAATTACCAAAACTCCTCGAAAAGCTTCAAAAACAACACCCATCAATCATACAATGTATTTCTTACTTTATATGATCAATTCATGCTAATTACACACTTTAAAAACCTAATTATTCACTCTATAAAACTGGACAACATGTGAAACATGATTAAAATCATTCTTAAACATCATGAAACACACTAAAAATCATATGTAACACCATAGAATTAATATGTGATCATGCTAGCATAATATGAACACTTAAAACTTATTTTAACTTGTTTTTATAAAATTTTCAGATTTATTAATTAACTTTAAACTCATAGAAAACTCATAAAAATATCATAAGTTCATGGCAAAACTCTTTTACAATCAACTAACGTCATTATGAAACCAATCTATGCTTTAAAATAATTTTTCATAAGCCAAAACATGTTCATAATATTTATTGTATTGAATTTCATGATTACAAAATTTGTACTAAACTCATAAAATCAATCTAAACTTCATTAAATCATCATAAATTCACACAACAACAATTCATGATCATAATATTGAACTTTAAATCATAAAAACTCATAAAAATCAGAACTTGCATAACTTTATAAACCCTAATCTAAAGTTTCATGAACAACAAATTAATTCAAGCTTTAAAACAAATCATAACTTTTTTGAAACATGATTGAAACTTATAAAATCATGATTAAACATATATATGAACATGAATTTGCAAAATTGAATCTGAAAGAAAGAGAAGAATTTTTTTTAAGATTCGAAATAATCGAAAATCAAGGGGGAGGAGATGGTGGCCGACTGCATGGCTGGCGGTGGCGAGCGACGGCGGTGACGGCTCCGGCGAGGGCTCCGGCGCACGAATTCCAAGAAACGAACTCTTTTATTCCCGTAAAAAAACCCGCACAAAGTTTTTTTTTCCCAGAAAACTTGCTCCTCTTTTTTTCTCTCTATTTTTCTCTCTCTAAATTTTGGAATCCTAATGACAATTATGAGAGTGAAATCTGAAAATTTGGGTTTTAAAGGGTATTCATAGGCCCCAAAGTAGGACTTGGTAAAGCCCATACTTATCCAAAAAATTGGATATTACCTTTAGGCCCTTGTCTTAAAATAAGTTAGGAAACTCTTAAAAATTTTATTTTTAGAAGCTTTTCAAAATATTTTATAAAACATAAAATATTATTTATAAACACAAATATTTATTTTTAATTAAAGCTTATTTTGTATTATTTTTTTTTTCATTTAATATTCTTATTGAACATAATTTTTCAATAAAAATATTAAAATTTCACGTATAAAATGCGAAATTAATTCCTTAAAATACGTGAAAATAAATGTGAGGTATTACAGTCTACCCCCTTAAAACAATTAGAAAAGATGAGTACATAAATACCAAAGACTATGTAAAACATGAACAATAATAATAATAATCAAATAAAAGTATAACAAACAATTCTTACCATTGATTACTCTTCACCTGTGCATAGACTCAACTCAAATAAAGTTATTTACTATATTTAAATTTTGGATTTCGCAACGAACGGGTTTGCTTTCCTTTAAAATCACCCTACAGGGCACCAACTTGGGAGCAACTCCAACNTGGGAGCAACACTAAGAAGGTATTACCTATGTCACATAAAGTGACGGAATTCCAGCGCATTAAAAATATAAAAGAGTACAACGTCTTGTACCCCAATTAGAAGTCATAGATCATTGTTCCATACGACTCTCCCCATTGTTCATACTCAAGGTATATACGTTCCAATAGTTTTGGTGCGAATCCTCTTTCACTTTACGTGATTAGCCGATTTAAAAATATTATAACTCACACATAACAACACATAAAAGCATGCGTGACATCAAACAAAACCATATTATTATTATCTTGAATTTATGGTGATTCTCAAAATAATCTTGTGTGTCCTTTAATTAAACTAAACTTCCTTTAGTACACATCTACTGTGAGTGGCTAACTATTTATCTTCCTTGACCATATATTAAACTGTGAGTGGCTATAAAATATGTGCTCATTTCACTTCTATTAAACATGTGAATAAAAATTCACAAACTACCTTTCTTGTTGATTAAGCAACTAATCAACTCAACTAACTTCCTTTTCTTCTTTATTAACTATTGGCCATTTTTAGAAATAACTTTAACATTCCAATTACTTAGGATAAATTATTAATGCTACAATTGTAGAATGTCAACTAAATATAAAGATCATACTTTCATGCAAGTCAACCAAACAACAATTTATATTCACATTCATAACATGTAAGAACAACAACCAACATGAACTCAACTTTTACTTTCTCCTTTAGTACATATGTACCTTGTATAGTAGTGGTGATCCGCCACAACTTCTAGAAATCAACTAACTCGAAGTCTCCTACACAGAGAAAATCGAATCTAAATTAAAACCTTATTGACTAACTTCTACAACAACTCTAAACTAACTTTTTATGTTGGAAACTTGTCCAAAACGTTCCCTATATGGTCTCGGTCATTGTAGGGCCAAGTGCAAGAAAAAGCCTTGCACATAAAACAAACAGTAAATAAAGCTGAGTACATAACCACTAAAGACTATACAACAAGAACAACATGAATTAAAGCATACACACGACTTACCTTTAACAACTCTGTACCTGTGCATAGACTCAACAAATTAATTAATATATTTAAACTCTGGATTCTGCATCGAATTGGTTTCTTTTCCTTTAAAAAATCGCCCTATGGGGCACCAACTTGGGAGCAACACTAAGAAGGTATTACCTATGTCACATAAAGTGACGAAATTCAAGCACATTAAAAATATAAAAGAGTACAACGTCTTGTACTCCAATTAGAAGTCATCGATCACTGTTCCATATGACTCCCCCCATTGTTCATACTCAAGGTATATACGTTCCAAGAGTTTTGATGCGAATCCTCTTACACTTTACGTGATTAACGAGTTTAACAATGTCATGACTCACATACAACATCACATAAAAACATGCATCAAATCAGGCAAGCCATATTAATTATCGTTGTTTTAAACTGATTCTAAAAATGATCTCGTGTGTGTCCTTTAATTAAACTGAACTTCCTTTACCACACATTAACTGTGAGTGGCTAACTATTTACTTTCTTCTTGACTACACATTAAATTGTGAGTGGCAACATGAATAAAATAATTGCTCATTAACTTCCTTTAATCATGTGAATAAAAATTCACAAACTACTGTTTTTATTGATTAAGTAACTAACCAACTTTAATAACTTCCTTCCTTTATTAATAAGCTATTGGCCAAATTAAACTAATCATAGCACTCCAATTCAGTCTTATAGAATTTATATTGCTAACAACATGGAATGTCAAAATAATATAAAATCATGCTTCTAATAAAACTTGTCATGCACGTCAATTCATAATCCAAACAATCATAACAATATATCATAACATAAAGGATCATCCAAGCATGAATTCTAATTCTTATGTTTATCTTTAGTACTTACGTATCTTGTGAAATAGTGGTGATCTACCACAACTTCTAAAAGTTGACTAATTCGAAGTCTCCTACATAGAGAAAACCGAAACCAAATTAAAACCTTGTTGACTAAGTTCTACAACAACTCTAAACTAACTTTCTATATTGGAAGCTTGTCCAAAATATTCCCTATATGGTCTCTATTCAATTCCATACTTCACTTTAATTTTTCTATTGCAAAATTACTTGATTTTCGGAAACTTATTTATGCTTTATAAAACCTCAACATACATTTTTTGTTACTTTAGAAAAGTGGAGACTTTCTTATCCTTCAGAACCATATTAATGGCCCTTCAAAATCGAGGCTATAAACTTCGGAAATAAAAACAACATCCAACAATAGTAAATTAAATCCATAAGCAAACAAATTAAGAATCTACGAAGACTACAATGCAAGCACTGTCACTCCATCCCAGCATGAATGACTTATGCCCACTTGCACCTGTAGCTTTCACTTATTCAAGACAACTACTCGCCAAAAAGTAGGTCATCGTAGGGCCAATTCCAAGACAAAGCCATGCACACGAAACAAACAGTCAGCAAAGCTGAGTACATAACTACTAAATACTATGCAGCAGGATTCAAAATAAAATACAAGTAAAACATATATACATTTTACCGTTGACAACTCTTCACTTGTGCATAGACTCAACTTAAACAAATTAATTACTATATTTAAACTTTGGATTTCGCATCGAACGGGTTTCCTTTCCTTTAAAATCGTCGTATTGGGCACCAACTTGGGAGCAACAACAAGATGTTATTACCTATATCACATAAAGTGACGGAATTCCAGCGCACTAAAAGTATAAAAGAGTACATCGTCTTGTACTCCAATTAGAAGTCACAGATCACTGTTCAATACGATTCCCCCCCCCCCCAATTGTTCATACTGAAGGTGTATACGTTCCAAGAGTTTTGGTGCGAATCCTCTTTCACTTTACGTGATTAACCGATTTAACAATATTATGACTCACATACAACATCACCTAAAAACATGCATAGAATTAAACAAAATCATATTATTTATCTTTGATTTAAAGTGATTCTAAAAACCATCTTGTTTGTCCTTTTATTAAACTAAATTTCCTTTACAACACATTAACTGTGAGTAGCTAACTATTTACCTTTTTCCTTGTCCACACATTAAACTGTGAGTGGTAACTTGTTTAAAAATATTTGCTCATTAACTTCTATTAACTATGTGAATAAAAATTCACAAACTACTTTTTTTATTGATTAAGCAACTAATGAACTTAAATAACTTCCTTTCTTCCTTACTAAGCTATTGACCAACTTTAAACAAATTATAACATTCCAATTCAATCTTGAAGAATTTATATTACTATAAATGTAGAATGTCAAAACAATACAAACTCATGCTTCTAATTCTTTCATAAACATGTCATGCATGTCAATTCACAATCAAATCAAGCAACAACAACATATCATATAAGATCAGCCAAGCCGAAACTAAATTAAAACCTTGTTGACTAAGTTTTACAACAGCTCTAAACTAATTTTCTACATTGGAAATTTCTCCAAAACATTCCATACTTAGATGAAATTTCTCCTACATATGGTCTCTGTTCAATTCCATACTTTATTTTAATATTTCCACTGTAAAATACATGATTTTCGGTAATTTTCCAAAAATAGCAGTTTTGTAAAATTCCTCAAAAACACTCTAAAACCTATCTAAATATGATATTTTGATCATAAAACGCTCTAGTCATGTTCTATTTAAGATTGATATACAATATTTAGATGCATTAAAAACAATTATAGCTTACTATGTCACATGCTACTATTTTTATTGGGCATAATCATGTGTTAATAAAATTTGCAGCTTTATTTATTTGTCTAAAACTCATTAAAAACTCATAAAAATAGCATAAATTCATCACAAAACTCTTTTACAATCCACTAACGTCATCATGGATCAAATCTATGCTTTTGAGTAATTTTGCATAAGATAAAACATGTTTATAATATTTATTCCATTGATTTTCATGATTGCGAAATTTGGACTGCAATATAATTCAACTTTAAAACCTTTAAAAATCAATCTAAACTTCATAAAATCATCATAAATTCACCCAACAACGATTCATGATCAAAATATTAAAGTTTAAATCATTAAAAACCATAAAATCATGAATTTCATAATTTCATAAACCCTAATATAAAATTTCATCATCAAACAAATAAATTTATGCTTTAAACTAGATCTTAACATTGTAAAAAAATGATTAAAAATATAGAAACATGATGAATCATAATTATAAACATGAATTTGCATGATTGAATCAAGAAGAAAAAGAGAAGAAAAACAAAATTTTTATAAGGTCCGAATTTTACAAAAGCAAAAGGGGAGGAGGGGTGGCCGGCGAGGAGGCTGATGGTGGATGTAGGGATTCAAAATAAAATAGAAGTAAAACATGCATACATTTTACCGTTCACAACTCTTCACCTTGCATAGACTCAACTTAAACAAATCAACTTAAACAAATTAATTATTAGATTTAAACTTTGGATTTCACATCGAACAGGTTTCCTTTCCTTTAACATTGCCCTATTGGGCTCCAACTTGGGAGCAAATGAGTACAACGTCTTGTACTCCAATTAGAAATCATAGATCACTATTCCATACGACTCCCCCATTGTTCATACTCATGGTATATACGTTCAAAGAGTTTAGGTGTGAATCCTCTTTCACTTGACGTGATTAACCGATTTAAAAATATTATGACTCACATACAACATCACATAAAAACATGCATAGAGTCAAACAAAACCATATTATTTATCTTCGATTTAAAGTGATTCTAAAAACCATCTTGAGTGTCCATTAAACTGTGAGTGGTAACTTGTATAAAAATATTTGATCATTAACTTCTATTAACTATGTGAATTAAAACTCACAAACTACTTTTCTTGTTGATTAAGAAACTAATGAACTTAAATAACTTCCTTTCTTCCTTACTAAGCTATTGGCCAACATTAAACAAATTATAACATTCCAATTCAATCTTGAAGAATTTATATTACTATATACGTAGATTGTCAATACAATAAAAAATCATGCTTTTAATTTTTTCATAAACATGTCATGCATGTCAATTCACAATCAAATCAAGCAACAACAACATATCATATAAGATCAACCAAGCATGGATCCTATTTTCTATGTTTGCCTTTAGTACTTACGTACCTTTTGTTGTAGTGGTGATCCGCCACAACTAGCTCAAAGACTCCTACATAGAGAAGGTGAAACTTAATTAAAACCTTGTTGACTAAGTTTTACAACAGCTCTAAACTAATTTTATACATTGGAAACTTGTCAAAAATATTTCGTATATCACTAGTGGAAAAACCTTCATTTGCTCCGGTTAAAAACCACCCTTATGCTCCGGTTTTAGGCCGGAGTAGGTGCCGTAGAAGCAATAACATTTTTGACTTAATGCTCCGGTTCCAACCGGAGTAAATAGTCTATTTTTTGCTCCGGTTGTTTCAAAGCCGGAGCAAATAATTGATAAGTTGATATTTTATATGTATTTTACCCCCGATCCCAATTGATTTTTTTAGCTCTAATACTGCTCTTTTGAGCCATTTCTACTAAATTTTGCTATTTCGAGTGTTTGTTGTGCTTTTTATTAGATTTTACTGGAATGGATGATTTATCGTTGTTCTCCAAGCCTTTTGAAGCACTTGAAGAAGTTAGTGAAGAGTTGAAGTCATTTGGGAAGCTAAACCGAATACTAGAAGTGTTAAAACGAAAAATTAAAGAAGCAATTAAGGAAGAACGAGCAAAAACCGAGAAATGAAGGCAAAACAAGCCATCCGCCCGGGCCGAAGCTGTGCGCCCGGGTGAAGGCTGCACGCCCGGGCCCTCCGGGCGCGTGGCTCTGAAGGAGGATTTCGCGTGCTTTTCCCCGTGTTTAGCCTAAGTATTTAAAGATTTGTATTCCTAATTAGTCGAGGAACGCCGCTTTTGACTTTAGAACCCCAGTTTACTCTAAAATTCTCTCAAAGTGTAGAATTCTTATCAATCATTCAATCAATAATATTCACGTTCTATTTCAATCTTAATTCTTGTTCTTAGTTATGTTTATTATTATTTTCAATTTATGTTCTTAGTTTTAATAGTTTTATGTTTAGATTTAATTTCTTGATTGTTGTTGGTTTTGTTTAATTTAATCATGTTTAGTATTTTAATTACTTTTATTGATTTAGTTTTTGTCGCTTCGATTATGAGTGAGTAGTTCTTTTTCTAGGACTAGGGGATCCATGGATTAATTGGTGATGTTTGCTCATAAATATTAGTTTAACTATTAATGTGCTTGAATTCCTATTGTCAATTGTTATTGCTTTCAATTAAATACTGGCCAGGCTTAGTTGTTAGTTTGATATTGTTGAAATCGATGCCGAGAGGTAAGATTATCACAATTAAATCATAAAGGCAATAGGCAAAACGAGTCTAAGTGAGCGAGAACCATTAGCGGAGTTTTGAAGGGGACTAGATTCGAGAGAATTAGTGCACCTTAATTCAAGGAAATTGATAATATAATTATTTATTTGTGTGCAATTCGTTGGTTAGTCTGTGGTTAACCGATGTCCTAGGTTTCGTCATTAATTAAATTCCTTAATCAATTTAGTTCTATTCTAGTTAATTTCTTGGTCACAATTGTCACTCAAAGGCCCTTTGCACAGTTTAGACTTTTTAGAACTAATAGGTTTAATTGCTTCCCTGTGGATTCGATCCCTACTTCCCTAGCTATATTAGTTAGAGTGGTTAGGTTTATTTTTGATAGGTGTGCGATAGCCTCATCAAATTTTGGCGCCGTTGCCGGAGAGGCAATTTTTAATTCTTTTAGTCGGGTTTATACTGTTTTCTTTTTATTTTCCTTAGTCTCAAAGAACTTTTTGGTTCTTTGAAACAGTTTCTTATATTTGCTCGGAGTTTCCATTGTTTGCAGGTTCATGGGTTTATGCAAAACGACCACGAGCCTGATACTTTCATCTTCCCTGAGCCTGAGCGAGTATTTTTGAAGCGGTTGAGACGTAGAGACGCCGAATTTTTCTTCCCCGATCCATGAAGGAAACTGTTTCTAATTTGTCTCAGTTTTTCGAATTCACTTTCAACCCGTTGTTTGAAGGGTATATAGAGGTCGAAATGGCTGCCGAAGAAGAAGGACAGGGAAGAGGACCACCACCTCCACTACCGCCACCTGCGGCCCGTTCATTGAGAGACTATTCTTTGCTTAGTACGGAGTCTACGGCTGGAGGTTATTCAGTACCTGATACCGATAATGCTAATTTTGAACTGAAACCGGCTCTTGTGAATATGGTTGAACGAAATCAGTTTTCAGGGACATTGAAGGAGGATCCGAATTTACATTTGCAGAATTTCCTTCAATATTGTGATACTATCAAGCACATGAACGTTTCTAAGGACTACATTAGGAGGCGAATGTTTCCATTTTCGTTGAAGGACAAGGCTAGAACTTGGCTGAATGATCTTAATATGGCCACAATTACTTGTTGGGAGGACTTAGCTCTTGCTTTTAAGAGGAAGTACTATCCACCACAGAGAACTGCTTTATTGAGGAGTCAAATTACTAATTTCAACCAGGAAACAGATGAGTCCCTTTATGATGCTTGGGAACAGTTTAAGGAGTTGTTGAGAATGTGTCCTCATCATGGGCTTGAGAAATGGTTTCTGGTTCAGTCATTCTACAGTGGTTTGGGTAATGAGAGTAGAGCTTTGTTAGATTCTGCTGCTAATGGTCGATTCATGAACCAGGAGGTCAATGCTGCATATGAACTGATTGATGAAATTGCCACTCATAATTCACAGTTTGGTAACCTTAGAGGGAATTCCAAGAAGGGTGGAACACATGTAGTTGATGATAAGTATGAGAGTTTCGCTGCAGAGATCAATGCCATAAGTCAGAAGCTTGATAAGATTGGTACTACAGCTCCTTCACCATCACCTGTAGCTGCTCTTTCGGGATACACTGACCCTTTCTGTGATTCCTGTGGTTCATTCGGTCATATTTCCCAGTCATTTACCAGTTCAGTGGAGCAAGTGTGTGCCTTTCAAGCCTACAAGAACAACCCATTTTCCAATACATATAATCCAGGCTGGAAGGATCACCCATACTTTTCCTACAAGAACAATAGCAATATACATAATCCTCAGCAAGCTATATCATCTCAGCAGGCACCACAACAGATGCAGAGATATGTACCACCACACTCGCCAGGTTTCAGCAGGCCACCACTATCAGCACCACCATTGCCAGTTCAACCTAGTGGAGAAATTTCAGAGCTGAAAAATATGATGTTGCAGATGCAGAAAAATATGGAGGCAATGCAGGCTCACAATAAGCACCTGGAGACTCAGATAGCTCAGATTGCACAATCAACTGCTCAAAGGCAACCAGGCCA
The DNA here is from genome assembly GCA_016808085.1 of Suaeda aralocaspica. Classification (NCBI taxonomy): domain Eukaryota; kingdom Viridiplantae; phylum Streptophyta; class Magnoliopsida; order Caryophyllales; family Amaranthaceae; genus Suaeda; species Suaeda aralocaspica. Next base: position 360,331 of record PYUH01000305.1, on the reverse strand, counting down.
CCTTCCATCACAACCAACACCTCCAGTATCACAGGCATCATAGAATCCCCCGAGGGACCATGTCAATGCCATTACTTTGAGGAGTGGAACTGCCTATGAAGGCCCGAAAATGCCTACTGATGATGTTAATTCTGATGTTGCAGATGGAGCTAAGAAGACTAGTGATGTGGTGATTGAGGTAGATGACACATCGATTGATACGATCCCGAGGTCACAGGTTAGGTTACCATTTCCGAACAGGGTAACCAGGAGTAAGAATGATAATCATTTCAGTAAATTTTTAGATATTGTGAAGAATTTGGAGGTTACTATTCCATTTACTAATTTGATAACCCAAATTCCTACTTATACTAAATTTTTGAAAGATATTTTAAGTAGGAAACATGAGTTGAATGTGGTGGAGACCGTAGCACTTACGGAGGAGTGCAGTGCCATATCGCAAAACAAGTCACCACTGAAACTAAAGGACCCGGGAAGTTTTTCTATCCCTTGTAATATTGGCCCATTATTTATCGATAAAGCTTTGTGTGATTTAGGGGCTAGTGTTAGTGTCATGCCTTTGTCTATTTGCAAAAGGCTTGATATGGGTGCTTTAAAGGTTACTAACATCACTTTGCAGATGGAAGATAGGACAGTGAAATACCCTAAAGGTATTTTAGAGGATGTCCCGGTGAGAGTCGGGAAACTTTTAATTCCTGTTGATTTTGTTGTGTTAGATATGGATGAGGATGCTCATATCCCAATTATACTTGGTAGACCTTTCTTACACACTGCAGGAGCTGTTATTGATGTAAAGAATGGAAATTTGACTCTTTCTGTAGGTGATGACAAGGTTACCTTTAACCTTGATAGTGCATTGAAAAATCCTATGATAGAACAATCACGTCATGCAATTTGTACTCTTAATGAAATTATTTTTGATGACTTGCCTCGGTCCCCTAAAAAGGATCTTCTGGAGGCTCCTGTGTGTTTGGATACTGTTGCAGGTGACGAAGATGGTTTTACTAACAAGCTATGTCAGGATCAAAAGAAAAGGAAATCCGGTCCCAAGAAACGTCGGAAACCTCGAAAACAATCTTCTTATGCTTGTAATATGAATACGAAAAATGATGAGGTTTTTAACAAGGAACGTGAAGCATTTGAGCAACCAATAATTCCTAATTGCTTTGATTATTTAACTAAATGTGGTTCACGTTCACTCTTCAATCCTCCATGAGCTATGAGGTAACATGGTCAAGCTAATGACCCTAAACAAGCGCTTTGCGGGAGGCAATCCGTAGTTAGTTTAGTTTTTAGTAGTTTTTTTCATTTTTATTTTTTTCAGTTTAGTAGGGACTCTAACTCATTTCTTAGTTTTGGTAAGGGGAGAGTGAGGTACTAATGAATTCTTCAAGCGTTTCGGTGTGATTACAGGTGCAATTTAGGTGAAAAAAGTGGAAAAAAAGACGAAAAAATTTCAAATAGCTGCATGCCCGGACCCTCCGGGCGAATAGCACAACCCCGGGCGTGTAGCCCTCGTCCCGAGCGCGTAACCTATTTTCCAAAACTTAGTTTTTTTCATAAAAATCCCTAAATAGCCATTCGCCCGGACCCTCCGGGCGAGCAACCCCCTCCCGGCACCCAGCCCATGGCCCGGCGAATAGACTGTTCGTGGCAGATTCAAAGGGTCAATTTTAAACGGCCATAACTTTTTTCCCGGGACGTTCCACGAGGCGCACGACCTATAGTTGGAAACCTCTTTGAGTCTACAAGGAAACAAGAATCACGTTAATATGAATTATATTTTGTGAGATATGGTCGAAACAGTGAGAGGTGGTCAAATTTCAATCCGTGTATGCTATATGCAATACCATCTACCACTCACGCCTCTTTCTTATCCTTGCACAACTTCATCCTCTGACCCATATACATCATATTACACCCCCAGGACTCCCTAAACCCCTCCACCATATCTCTTATCTCTCGCCTTACTTACTTCTGCATGAGGACATTGCTGAGTCTAGCTTGGGGGAGGTAACTTTATTGCTTTCTTAGTTTAGTTTTTACTACTTTCTAGTATAGTTATATTGCTTTCTTAGGACAGTCATATGGTTGTACTACTTGTTAGAAGTAGGAGTTTACATATGTCCAAAAAAAATGTACTACTTTCATAGTTTAGATTTCTTTTTTGCTTTTGATAGTTAGCTTTAGTTTAGATTTGACTGATTGATTGGTTTGATGAAACTTTGTGAATGGTGACTTCCCTTTGCCCTACATTTTATTTTAAAATGTTTTTGATTGATTTGAGCATGTGATGAGTTATGTTTTGGGAATTGCCAACTTGGACTTGAACTTGACTTAGCTTAAAACGATTTCTGATCTTGCCATCATAACCATGTGTAGAGTAGAAGCTTGAACTGTGTTAACGGGAGGATTTGAGCCGCATTTACTATTTCTATGCTTATTTTCTTTCATGTGTGCTTAGTTCCTGGTGCATGTATGATCCATGTTTTTGGCTTTTGACTCTAGTAGCTTGGCTTTGATATGCTACATGCTGCGAATGATAAAAGGCATTCATTTCTTGTAGGAGCTTTCAGATTTTAGGCATTCCTTCACAAAATTTTCCCTTGGTCCTTATTTTGAGCTTTTACCCTTCATCTGCATTTTAGCCACATTACAACCCTATTTGGCCTTGTTCTAATCATTTGATATATGCCCAAGCTTGGTTTGGGGGAGTTGAGGAGTTGTTTTGTTGTTGTGTTGCATTTGTTGGAGGTTTTGGAGGATTGGAAAATTGTGAAAAGGTTGTTATTAAAGTTTAATAATAGGTCTCACATTAAGGCTCTGCATACCAATGTCTAGGCTAGTTTAATGAAGAATTAAAATGTTATACATCTTTTATTGGCCTAGATCTGTATGTGTGATGATTTTGTCCTTAACATGTCATTAAGAGTCGTGAGCCTAAGTTAAAAAAAATTCTTGAAAGTTGAAAGAAAAAGGAAAAAAAAAGAAATGAAAAATGAGAGGAAAAAAAAAGAAATTGAAAAGATGTTGAAAAGGAAAAGGCTTGTGATATTTGGAATAGTTGAAAAGTAAATCTTTATGGTGTGATGTGATTCTATGAAAATTGGCTTGATGTTGGAGTTGATGTTGGAGATGTTGATTTTGATTTTTGATTGCTACATGCGTATAGCCCGCATTTACCACCACATTATCCCAAATTCTATCCTACCCATCAACCTAGCCACGTTACAAGCTCATAAAGACCTTTTTGATCAGCATGTGCATATTTTTAGTTCTTGTGAATTGAGTCAATTGCCAAAGCTAGGGAGTATTACTTGCATTTCGAGTCGACATCCATACTAGGATTGAGTGACTACCTTTAAACACTTGCATGAGGTGTGAGATGTGGGTTTGGGTTCTCAAATTTTGCATTTAAACACTTATTTCATTTGCATTCTTTTCTTGGGATTAAGGGTGAGCTTCATTATCTATGCTCAATTTTATGTGTGGAGTGACACCGAGTGAGCTACTCTAGTCATCGACTTCTATTTCATACATGGTTGGCTTATTGATTTTGATTTGAGTGAATGGCGGTCAAGGGATTTTGATGGGTTGGTTGCGGATCTTGCATACTCGGAATTGCTTGAGTTAATCTTGTTTTGCAAAGTTAAAGGGGTGAAGTCATTGTTTGCTTAGTTGTTTGCTTGAGGACAAGCAAAGGGTTGGCTTGGGGGAGTTTGATAAGTTGATATTTTATATGTATTTTACCCCCGATCCCGATTGATTTTTTTAGCTCTAATACGGCTCTTTTGAGCCATTTCTACTAACTTTTGCTATTTCGAGTTTTTGTTGTGCTTTTTATTAGATTTTACAGGAATCGATGATTTATCGTTGTTTTCCGAGCCTTTTGAAGCACTTGAAGAAGTTAGTGAAGAGTTGAAGTCATTTGGGAAGCTAAACCGAAGACTAGAAGTGTTAAAACGAAGAATTAAAGAAGCAATTAAAGAAGAACGAGCAAAAACCGAGAAATGAAGGCAAAACAAGCCATCCGCCCGGGCCGAAGCTGTGCGCCCGGGTGAGGGCTGCACGCCGGGACCCTCCGGGCGGGTGGCTCTGAAGGAGGATTTCGCGTGTTTTTCCCCGTGTTTAGCCTAAGTATTTAAAGATTTGTATTCCTAATTAGTCGAGGAACGCCTCTTTTGACTTTAGAACCCCAGTTTACTCTAAAATTATCTTAAAGTGTAGAATTCTTATCAATCATTCAATCAATAATATTCAGGTTCTATTTCAATCTTAATTCTTGTTCTTAGTTATGTTTATTATTATTTTCAATTTATGTTCTTAGTTTTAATAGTTTTATGTTTAGATTTAATTTCTTGATTGTTGTTGGTTTTGTTTAATTTAATCATGTTTAGTATTTTAATTACTTTTATTGATTTAGTTTTTGTCCCTTCGATTATGAGTGAGTAGTTCTTTTTCTAGGACTAGGGGATCCATGGATTAATTGGTGATGTTTGCTCATAAATATTAGTTTAACTATTAATGTGCTTGAATTCCTATTGTCAATTGTTATTGCTTTCAATTAAATACTGGCCAGGTTTAGTTTTTAGTTTGATATTGTTGAAATCGATGCCGAGAGGTAAGATTACCACAATTAGATCATAAGGGCAATAGGCAAAACGAGTCTAAGTGAGCGAGAGCCATTAGATGAGTTTTGAAGGGGACTAGATTCGAGAGAATTAGTGGACCTTAATTCAAGGATATTGATAATATAATTATTTATTTGTGTGCAATTCGTTGGTTAGTCTGTGGTGAATCGATGTCCTAGGTTTAGTCATTAATTAAATTCCTTAATCAATTTAGTTCAATTCTAGTTAATTTCTTGGTCACAATTGTCACTCAAAGGCCCTTTGCACAGTTTAGACTTTTTAGAACTAATAGGTTTAATTGCTTCCCTGTGGATTAGATCCCTACTTCCCTAGCTATATTAGTTAGAGTGGTTAGGTTTATTTTTGATAGGTGTGCGGTAGCCTCATCAATAATCATTTTCCCTCCTAAAGAAAAAAAATTTTGGCTCCAAAAAATTGACTTTTTGCTCCGGTTTTTCCAAACAACCGTAGCATAAAATAAATTTATAGCTTTAAAAATATGATTTTTTGCTACGGTTGTTNAATTTATAGCTTTAAAAATATGACTTTTTGCTCCGGTTGTTCCAGACAACCGGAGCATAAAACCAATTTTTACTCATATTTTTTGGGTTTTTGATCCGGTTTTCTTCAAAGAACCGGAGTAAAAGGTTTTTTTTTTTTGTATTTTTGTATATATTATCACCTAGAGTGAAATGGGACTAGTAGGTAACCATTCCTGCACCCCAAGTTCTGTTTATCACCTATTATGTGTATTGGTATAGTAACTAANAGTAACTAATTAATTGTTGGCAACGACAACATGTCAAACACAAAAGGTTTGTATGAGGTTCTGCTTGATAACCTCAACAAGGCAATTCGCCAAGCTATACATCTCCATAACAGTGGTCTAATGACATCTGTGACGAATACACCCCCAATACAATGCTAAAGGCATCATTGGACGTCTTAATCGTAGAGTAATCAACATTATCATCATAAACTACATACTTAACATATAACAAATTTCAGCATAATCAATTAGATACACAACCCATAATAATAATAAGTCCAAACAAATACAATAACATTTCTTTCATTCATTCATTCTTTACTAATTAATAATAATCAAAATCCACATCAAACATCAACATCAAATTACCAAAAAAACGAGTCAAAAAACGATATAAAGCTTTAAGGAGGCATTTTTTCCTAAATGATCACAATTTATTTCATTCATTCATTCATTCTTAATGTCACAATTTCTAGTTTGTGAGTTCTTCAAGTAGAAACTTTAATTTCTAGTCTTAATTTATAGTTTGTGGTTGTTTTGAAACATGTAATGCATAAAACAAACCTTTGAGCAGATTCAGCAGTTCAGCAGTTTTTTTCTCTAAAATTTTCCAAAACAGCGAAATATAATGTACAAGAAAAACAGATTCAATCAATCCAAATTCAACCATACAAAATAAAATTGCGAAGAATTTATACCAAAGAAGAATTTGAACCAACCAAAATTGAAAAAATAACAATGAAAACACAAATTAAAAATTAAAAATAGCTTCTTAAGATCTGAAAAAAACCAACCAAAATTGAAGAAATTGAAACCGAAGAACATAAAATAAACTAAGAATGAGAGTTTGAGAAGTGAATCGCCTAAGAAAATAATATCAGACAATATTAGACAAACCCAAACACTAACCAAAATATCAGACAAACCCAAACCCTAACCAAAATATGAGACAAAACCTAAACCCAAACAACAGTTCAGACAGCAGCAATAACAGCAGTTCAAATTAAAAAAATTTGATTTACAGCAACAACAGCAGTTCAGACATGTTAGCCTAGCAATGTCGAAATCAAAACCATCATTCAAGTAAGTCGCAGTTTATTTTTCACTTCCTTAACATTAGTTAATTTCATTCATTAAAAAAAAAAAAGAAGGTATACCTTCAAGAGGATGCTAAACTGAACTTGTGAATTACCAGAAACAGTAAACACATCGAAGAAATTGGGTTTAAACGAAATCGATTGATAGGCCGAACGAGACGCATTAAGTGTGCAAAATGCTAGCTGCAACACAATAATTCAGGAAATTATGCATTTAATCAACAAATTTACAGTCATAACATCAAAGCCAATTGAAGCTACAAAAAACCTAAATTAGGTAAATTAACGGTACAATTTTCAAAGATCAAAGCTTATAAACTGATGAATCGATGTGAAATAAGATGAATTTCAACCATAATTCATAAACTGAAATTATTTTATTGTATACTGAGCAAACCCTAGAAAAAATTATGTAAATGAATGAAAAAAAACCCCTGTGAAAAAGAAGCTTGAATAGCGAGTTCGTTGCCGATTTTGGCAAGACAGTTGATAGATCGAGCAAAGGTCTTCAAAGCATTCCCGCTTACAGTCGCCTCAACAGAATTAAAGCAAACCTCAACAGAATTCTTCTCCTTCGGCTTCATCTTCGTTTTGTTCTTCGTAGAAACAATTTACGTGCAAAAAAACAGAAGCAGCAGAAAAAATAATATAAAAGTCAGAGAAAACAACAGAAGCAACAGAAACAGTCACCGCAACAACAACCGCCGCAATGACAAGCGGCAAAAACAAACTAGGAAAGGAAACAAATTAGGGGGAAATCCGAGGAATTCAGTGTGTATTGATTGAACTCTGGGAATACAAAAACAAACTGAAGATGAAAAGGAAGAAGAAGAGGAGAATTGAGGAGTTAGGGTTAGGGTTAGGGTTAGGGTTCGTCGTAGCCGGAGTCGAAGAAGGAGGTGGGGGGTGGCAGTGAGAGAGGGGAACGAAGAAGAAGAAGAAGAAGGAAGCAAGGGGGACTTAGGTTTTGGTGGGATTTGCTTTGCGGTTTCTGTTTTAACAGGTTATATGCTTTGTCAATGTTTTTTAAAATTTTAAGTCAAAGACTTTTTTTACTCCGGTCTTATAACCGAAGCAAATGACAAATTAACCGGAGTATAAACTTATTTGCTCCGGTTAATTCACGACCGGAGTAATAAGTCAGCTATTAATTCGCGCCTACGACTAATTGCTCCGTTTTTTTAATTCCCCAAAACAACCGGAGCAAATGAAGTATAGCATATCTTGATTTTTCCACTAGTGTATGGTCTCTATTCAATTCCATACTTTAGTTTAATTTTTCCATTGCAAAATACTTGATTTTCGGTATTATTCCAAAAATGACAGCTTTGTAAAATTCCTCAAAAGCACTCTAAAACCTTTCTAAATATCATATTTTGATCATAAAACGCTACAGCCATGTCCTAATTATGATCAACATACAACACTTAGATGCATTAAAAACAATTATAGCTTAATATGTCACATGCTACTATTTTTATTGGGCATAATTATGTGTTAATAAAAACTTACAGCTTTATTTATGTATCTAAAACTTATTAAAAACTCATAAAAACATCGTGAATTCATCACAAAACTCTTTTACAATATCTTTGCTTTAGAATAATTTTTCATGAGGTAAAACATGTTCATAATATTTATTCCGTTGATTTTCATGATTGCCAAATTTGGGAAGCAATATAATACAACATTAAAACCTTGAAAAATCAATTTAAACTTCATAAAATCATCATAAATTCACCCAACAACAATTCATGATCATAATATTGAAGTTTAAATCATTAAAAACCATAAAATCATGCATGAATTTCATAATTTCATAAACCCTAATATAAAATTTCATGATCAAACAAATAAATTTATTCTTTAAACTGGATCTTCACATTGTAAAAAAATAATTAAAAATATAGAAACATGATTAATCATAATTATAAACATGAATTTGCATGATTGAATCAAAAAGAAAAAGAGAAGAAAAACAAAATTTTTATAAGGTTCGAATTTTACCAAAGCAAAAGGGGAGGAGGGGTGGCCGGCGAGGAGGCTGATGGTGGCTGTAGGGATTCAAAATAAAATAGAAGTAAAACATGCATACATTTTACCGTTCACAACTCTTCACCTTGCATAGACTCAACTTAAACAAATCAACTTAAACAAATTAATTAATATATTTAAACTTTGGATTTCGCATCGCACATGTTTCCTTTCCTTTAAAATTGCCCTATTGGGCTCCAACTTGGGAACAAATCCAAGATGGTATTACCTATGTCACATAAAGTGACGGAATTCCAGCGCACTAAAAATATAAAATGAGTACAACGTCTTGTACTCCAATTAGAAGTCATAGATCACTGTTCCATACGACTCCCCCATTATTCATACTCAAGGTATATACGTTCCAAGAGTTTAGGTGTGAATCCTCTTTCACTTTATGTGATTAACCGATTTAACAATATTATGACTCACATACAACATCACATAAAAACATGCATAGAATCAAACAAAACCATATTATTTATCTTTGATTTAAAGTGATTCTAAAAACCATTTTGTGTGTCCATTTAACTGTGAGTGGTAACTTGTATAAAAATATTTGATCATTAACTTCTATTAACTATGTGAATAAAAACTCACAAACTACTTTTCTTGTTGATTAAGAAACTAATGAACTTAAATAACTTCCTATCTTCCTTACTAAGCTATTGGCCAACATTAAACAAATTATAACTAACATTCCAATTCAATCTTGAAGAATTTATATTACTATATATGTAGAATGTCAAAACAATACAAAATCATGCTTTTAATTCTTTCATAAACATGTCATGCATGTCAATTCACAATCAAATCAAGCAACAACAACATATCATATAAGATCAACCAAGCATGGATCCTATTTTCTATGTCTGCCTTTAGTACTTACGTACCTTTTGTTGTAGTGGTGATCCGCCACAACTTCTAGAAGTCAACTAGCTCAAAGACTCCTACATAGAGAAGGTGAAACTAAATTAAAACCTTGTTGACTAAGTTTTACAACAGCTCTAAACTAATTTTAAACATTGGAAACTTGTCCAAAATATTCCGTAGATGGTCTCTATTCAATTCCATACTTTAGTTTAATTTTTCCATTGCAAAATACTTGATTTTCGGTATTCTTCCAAAAATGACAGCTTTGTAAAATTCCTCAAAAACACTCTAAAACCTTTCTAAATATCATATTTTGATCATAAAACGCTACAGTCATGTCCTAATTATGATCAACATACAATACTTAGATGCATTAAAAACAATTATAGCTTAATATGTCACATGCTACTATTTTTATTGGGCATAATTATGTGTTAATAAAAATTTAGAGCTTTATTTATGTACCTAAAACTCATAAAAAACTCATAAAAACATCGTAAATTCATCACAAAACTCTTTTACAATACACTAACATCATCATGAATCAAATCTTTGCTTTAGAATAATTTTTCTTAAGGTAAAACATGTTCATAATATTTACTCCATTGATTTTCATGATTGCAAAATTTGGACAGCATTATAATTCAACTTTAAAACCTTTAAAAATCAAACTAAACTTCATAAAATCATCATAAATTCACCCAACAACAATTCATGATCATAACATTGAAGTTTAAATCATTAAAAACCAGAAAATCATGAATTTCATTATTTCATAAACCCTAATATAAAATTCCAGGATCAAACAAATAAATTCATGCTTTAAACTAGATCATAACTTTTTAAAAACATGATTAAAACTACAAAAACATGATTAATCATAATTATAAACATGAATTTGTAAGAATGAATCAAAAAGAAAAAGAGAAGAATTTTTTTATAATTTTCGAATTTTACCAAAGCAAAAGGGGAGGAGGGGTGGCCGGCGAGGAGGCCGGTGGTGGCTATAGGGGCAATGCGAGGAAGTTGCGGCAGCAAGCAACCAGCGACGAGGGGGGCTCCGGCGAGAGGAACGAAGCAACGTGGTTTTTTTTGGGACTTTTTTTTTCTTTTTCTCTCAAAATTTTTGGAATTCTTAAACTTGAAATTGCAATCTAAAATCTGAAATTTATAGGCCCCAAAGTAAGATTTGGTGCAATTACATATATACCCTTAATGTTTGAAATTACTTTTATGCTCTTGTTTTAAAACAATTTAGGAAACTCTAAAAATTCCGTTTTTAGAAACTTTTCAATATATTTAATAAAACATGAAATACTATTTATAAACATAAAATAATTACTTTGTTTAAAATTTATTTAAATTTCTTTTTTTTTAATATTTTTATTGAACTTAATTTATCAATAAAAATATTAAAAACATACGTATAAAATAATAAATTAACTTCTTAAAATACGTGAAAATATGGGGTATTACAGTCAACCCCCCTTAAAAGAATTTTCGTCCCGAAGCTTTATGTAAATTATTGTATGGAATTTTAATAGAGACTACGTTTACTACAAAACTTTTCAGTTTGACACTTTGTTATTGTAGTCTTTAGACATCTAGCTGAACCTTTACTTAACAACTTTTAGTGAACAGACATAAAACTTTCATAAAACTTTACTCAAAGACATAAAAACTTGCGAACTTTAGAGTAAAAACGCGCGAAATTAGAACGCACTCTATCCCCCTTAAGAATCGAGGTATGTCCCCGTAACTCTACCTACTAACCTGAAATAACTCTGGATAGTTTTCTCTCACCATATCTTCAACTTCCCAAGTAGCTTCTTCAGTTTCTTGGTTAGACCACAACACCTTAACTATTTTGACACTTTTTCTACAAGTATCCCTGACCTTAATGTCTAGGATCTTAATTGGCTTCTCCTCATAGGTCAAACTTTGGTCTAACTCTATTGTTTCAGGCTGTAATACATGTGACTCATTTGGAACATACTTCCTTAGTTGAGACACATGAAAGACATTGTGAACTTTGCTCTACACCATTGGTAATGCTAACTTATAGGCCACTTTTCCAACCCTTTGCAAGATCTCATAGGGTCCTATGTATTTTGGGCTTAATTTTCCCTTCTTTCCGAACCTCATTACTCCTTTCATTGGTGATACCTTAAGTAACACCTTATCGCCAACTTCGAACACAACTTCTTGGCGTTTTTGGTCCGCATAAGTCTTTTGTCTATCTTGTGCTGCTTGAATCTTTACTTGTATTACCCTTATTTTATCTGTGGTTTCTTTGATCAATTGAGGTCCTAGAATCACTGTCTCACTTATGTCACTCCAACATAAGAGGCTTCTACACTTCCTTCCATACAAAGCCTCAAAAGGTGTCATGCCAATACTTGCATGGTAGCTATTGTTGTATGAAAACTCAATGAGATCTAAGTGACCCTCCCAATTCCCTGGAAAATCCATTACACAAGCCCTTAGCATGTCCTCCAAAGTTTGTATTGTTCTCTGTGTCTGTCCATTGGTTATTGGATGGAAAGTTGTACTCATTTTCAACGTTGTACCAAAGTTCTCCTGGACACTTTTCCAGAATTTCGAAAGAAACCTAGAATCCCTATCTGAGACAATATCCTTTGGAACTCCGTGTATCCTTACAACATGGTTGATGTAAGCCTTTGCAAGTTGTTCCATCCCCCAAGTCTCCTTCATCGGTATAAACACCACTAATTTAGTAAGCCTATCCACCACAACCCATATGGTATCATTTTGATTCCTCGACTTTGGCAAACAAGTTACAAAGTCCATTGATATACAATCCCACTTCCATCCTGGTTTCTCAAGTGGTTGGACCTCTCCTTGTGGTCTTTTATGCTCAAATTTCACCTTTTGACAAGTAAGACACTTGCTCACAAATTCAGCCACTTCCCTTTTCATACTAGGCCACCAATACACCTTCTTCAAATCCTTATACAGCTTATCCCCCCAAGGATGCACTGAATATGGTGTATTATAACCTTCCTCCATGATTCTCCGTTTCAAATCTTCACATTTTTGTGGTACACACCACCTTCCTTTATACCTCAAGATTCCATCTTCATGGATTTTGAAGTCCATAGCCTTTCCTGCTTTCAATTTCTCCTTTATTCTATCCAATTTCACATCTCCATCCTGGTTCTCCTTAATCTCCTCAAATAGTGTTGGTTAGATACTAAGATTACAAAGTATTCTTTCCAACTCTCTCTCATTCACTATCTCCAAGTTCATTCTCTCCATGTCTCTACACAGCTCGTTAGCGACCACTAAAGAATCCACTCCATGCTTTGTTTTACGGCTTAGAGCATCCGCTATTACATTGGCCTTCCCCTCATTATATTGGATATCTAGATCGTAATCCTTGATCAACTCAAGCCAACTCCTTTGTCTCATGTTTAAATCTTTTTGAGTGAAAAATTACTTTAAACTCTTGTGGTCCGTGTAGACCCTAAACTTTACTCCATGCAAGTAATGCCTCCATATCTTTAGAGAAAACACGATCGCCGCTAGCTCGAGATCGTGAGTAGGATAGTTTACCTCGTATGGCTTCAATTGTCTTGAAGCATACGCAATCACCTTTCTATTTTGCATTAAAACACATCCCAAACCATTTTTAGAAGCATCACTGTACACATCATAAGAGTCACTTCCATCTGGCAAAGTCAACACTAGAGCCGTAGTCAAACGCTCCTTTAAGGTCTGAAATACCTCTTCACACTTATCGCTCCACACAAACTTACAGTCCTTCTACGTTAATGACATCATTGGTTTAGCAATTCTTAAAAAGTTCTTCACAAACCTCCTATAATAACCTGCTAACCCTAATAAACTCCGTACATCCGTCACATTCTTAGGTGTAGGCCATTCTTTTACTGCTTCGATCTTGGTTGGATCTACTTGAACTCCCTCTTTTGACACGAAATGTCCCATGAATGCAACTTTCTCTAACTAGAACTCGCATTTCGAGAACTTAGCATACAATTTATTCTCTCTTAGTGTCATCAAAATTCTCCTCAAATGTTCTACATGTTCCCCCTTATTCTTGGAGTACACCAAAATATAATCAATAAAACTACCACAAACTTATCCAAGAACCGTTGAAAGATCCTATTCATTAAGTCCATGAAAATTGCTGGAGCATTCGTTGACCCAAAAGGCATAATAGTGAACTCATAATGCCCATACCTCGTACGAAAAGTCGTTTTTGGTATGTCCTCATTAGCAATTCTTAATTGATGGTATCCTGACCTCAAATCAATCTTTGAAAACACAGTAGCTCCTTTCAATTGATCAAACAGGTCATCAATCCTCGGTAAAGGATACTTGTTCTTGATCGTCACCTTATTCAACTCCCTATAGTCAATACACAACCTCAAACTCCCATCTTTCTTCTTTACAAACAGCACTGGTGCTCCCCAAGGTGAAGCACTAGGACTAATGTAACCTTTCTCCAACAACTCCTGTAACTAATCTTTCAACTCACTCATTTCTATAGGTGCCATCCTATAAGGTGCTTTGGAAATAGGTGTTGTTCCTAGCATTAAGTCTATGGTAAAGTCGATTTCTCGCTTTGGAGGCATCCCTGGATTCTCCTCTAGAAACACGTCTAGAAAATCCATCACTACCTCAATGTCCTCAGGATTAGCAATCTCAACATGATCTACATCCCTCACACTACAAAGGTAAATTGGAAAACCTCTTCACAAACCTAGAAAACCTCATTACTAACACTATTATGTTGTGTTTTGGCCTTCCGGCCCTCTAATAGCTCACTTTCTTACCCTTATTAACTAACGAGATATTCTGTGGCTCACACAAAATCTCAACACCAATCCATCCCCAGAATCACTTCCATGTCACCTAAATCAAACTCAATTAGGTTAGCCTTAAATTCCACTCCTTCAATTTCAATGGGAACATCCAAAAATCTCCTTGAACATTGTACTTCTTGTCCTGATGGTAACACTATCGACATATTTATTGTATCTACTTTTCCCAACACATGCATTAACTTTTCAAAAATCTTAGTAGATACAAAAGATTATGTTGCACCAGAATCAAATAAAACTTTAACACACTACAAGAAAATTCAGTTTGGGAAACGAAAAATTCGAAGCCCAAACACTAATTTTCATCGCCCAAAGTATTTGGCAACAAGTTTAAACTCGTCGTGGGGTCGACGCCCAATGGGTTTTGGGCGACGAAAATTGAAGTCGTTGCACAAAGTTTGTTTTGTGCTACCAAATCTTTAGTAGCTTAAACTCTATAACTTTGGTTGCCCAAATGATTTTGTGCAACGACAATAGTCGTTGCCCTTAGGCTAAGCTGCTTTTGCAATGAATAGATTTAGTTTCCTGTTGCTCTTTTTGTGCAAGGAATATATGTGATGCCCAAATCGTTATATTTTTATGCAACGGAGATATCATCGCCCAAAGGTCCTAAACTTTTTTTGCACCAAAATCAATATGGTTGCCTATGTTGTTTTGTGCAACGATTTAATCACCTTATAGACAACAAAAGATGCTTCAACAACGTTAAATATAATCATGAATATCAGCACAATATGCTCCTAGCAAAGATAATTCATTGGATGAAACCTGTTTGCAGTAAATTAGCCATACATTCCAATGAATAATACTAGTGAAAGCTCAATTACATTAGATTTGACCATAAAAGCATAAATCGATCAACTAATATCAAGAAAAAGTTCAAGTGTCACAATGACTTTGTTAAGAAAATACAATCGGGAGCTATGTGATTTTGCGAATACAAATTAGGAAAACATATATAACAAACTACTATTAGAAGTCTTAACCTAGTTACAATTGGTTCTTGTGGACGTTGCGCTGCACATATAATTCATCCATTCTAATAATCAATCTACACTAGCTACCTGCCATTCCTGTAAAATTAAAACATATATATCTGCAATCAGAGAGCCAAAAATTGTATAACAAAATCAACCAAGGTCATAGCACAATTCCGTAAAAACTCGTTTACAATAAACAGAGACAACTACTAAAATTTTATATGATGTAAAAAGTGCATAACATTGATACTAGTCACCATTCACCGTACTCCATAAGCCAAAACAAGAGACCAAAAATTGGCAAGTCTACAGGGTTAGGGAAGAGATGAAAGATGGGTTCATTCTGAATAATTGGGTGATATGGGGAGGAAGTACACAGTCAAAGATGGGTATAAATGGTTGTTGGGTGAGCATCAGAGGAAAGATTGGGACAGATTGGTATGGAGTAGATATAATATTCCTAAATGCTCTTCCGTTGCTTGGCTGGTTATGTGTGGAGGATTGAAGACTGTTGATAAAATGAGGAATCATGGTATGGATGCTAATGCTACTTGTGTTCTTTGTAATGCAAGGGATGAGACTATTGCACATTTGTTTTTTGAATGCCCTTTTAGAGTGGAATGTTATCAACATATAAGGAGCTGGCTGGGGATAGTTGACAGCAACAGTCAGAATATTGAGCAGGTTTGGAGAATTTGGAATAGAATAGGAAATAGCAAAATTCAGCAGAAGATTGGGTGTTGTAGTCTCACTAGGTTGGTTTATTACATTAGGCAAGCTAGGAATTTTGTTAAATGGAATGGTAAGATGGTTAGCATGATCCATGTGTGCAAGTGTGTTAAGAAAGGGGAGGTTTGGAGGCTGCAGTGTTTGGAAAATCATCATTAGAGGAATGAAGATAGAGTTCTGTTGCAAAGACTAAAATGTAGTGTATAGCTTAGTTTAAGGGTTGAGTTTTAATGTTTGTAATGTTTTGTTTTGATTTTTTTGTGTTGGCTTTGAGGGTCTTTGGTTGTATTAATGGTTAGGTTGTATTGATACTTTGTGATTTTCAATAAAGTTGCTTACATTTCTAGCAAGAAAAAAAAACTTGAACCTCTGCATTTCCTAGATAGTCATGTGGAGGTACTTTCCATGTTTAACATTCTCTTCGTATCCCCTGCTCCCCCTAATAAATTACAACACCTACTTAAATAATCTCTACATAATCCTTATGAGTCTGTAACTAGAGTAACTAGTATGTAATGCTAGGCCATATCTAAATGCTTCTTTGATTCCAACACCAAAGCAAAGGGAAAAATCTATCAAAAACTATATTTCTTGTTGGAAAAACTTGTTAACGCTGAGCTACATCCTAATAACAAACTACCATGATAAAAATGAGAGAGGAGCAATGGAGTGTTGAGATAATTTGTGATCTGGTGAAGATTAGTGTTGTAATGACAGTGCAAAGTGTGAAGCATGATCAGATTACTTCAGCGGATTCAAAGATCCTCCGTGCTTATGTTAATGTTTAGGNATCCTCCGTGCTTATGTTTTGGCTTATTTTCCTTTGTTTGGTTGTTTAGGAGTGGCTTTTATTTGTTTTCTTGTTGTAGGTAGTTTTGGTTGTTTTGGCTACTTTTGGTATGGTTGAGTCATCCAACCATAAGTGGCTTTAGGTTGTGCTTGGTTTTTTGAATGATTAATAGAATCTTACATTTGCACCAAAAAAAAGTTTATATATTCAAACACTAATAATTACGAATAAGGAAGAAAGGATAGCATTTTTACCTAATTTCTTCGAACATTTCACCATTTCTTCTCTGAGCTTCTTTTCACGTCTGATTGATTCGATATTGATTCTTGATACACTTACTTTCAGTTCATCATTTGATGCAATAAGCTCTGCATTTGAAGTTTTGAGCTCATCATTAGATGCCTTAAGGGTCTCAATTTCATTAATAAGTGAAGCCTCTTTTGTTGCAGCCTCCTTTCTCATTTGTTGAATCTCTGCCGAGATTTCTACCCTTACTTCATTACTACTCTCTCCTTCAACTCTGCTTTTCTTTAGTAGAAGAGCTCCAGGACCAAGTCCTCTCACATACCCAATCTTTTCTTTAAAAACCTCCATATAAGCAGATTTGACGCTTAGTGTATGCTCACCATGCTTCTCAATTTCTCTTTCATGAAGCTTTTTGAGTGCATCATAATCTTTTTCGGCACCAGGTTCCCAACCACGTCCTTTATGCCTAATACACACAATTTATTCAATATTGTAATCTTCCTTATTACAAAATTCGGTAATAGTAAAGCACATAACAACAGCTTCGTAATTGCTTTAACTGCAGGAAACAAGATAACCTATAACTAGCACACAGACGCCAAATATAAAAATGGACAAAGAGTTTACTTTTTAGTCTTCTCAAATAACTTAAGGTACAAAGGATCCTCCTGAGTTTCAAGCGCATCATTTGATCCTTCAACCTCTGGAGATGGCTGAGTAGGTGGCTCATTAATTAAGCTGCATGTCAAAGAGAAGTACATAATCATAAGTACGTATCGAAAAGTACTTTAAATGACTCACGTAACAGTACATGATCAGATATAACAATTAGTTACATAGGAAAAAGTACTTTAAATGATTTAGGTACAGGATGAAGTTAAAATGAGTTATAGGTGCTTTTGAATTCAAGTACCAATGACATAATATTTTAAGCTACACCTGAGAAGCATGCAACTTCTTTACGCTACACCTTCTTTCTTAGTGGAGGTAATGAAGAGTTTTATGAATAATTTTCAATTTTCTTTTTAATGGAGAAAGATAGCTTATGATAAAATTCAACATTAAAAAATTATTAACAAAACTGACAGAAGTATAAATCTCAGCAACAAAAACTCACACCAAGTCATGGAAAATCCTTGTTGTAGACCGAGAACCATTTGCGGAAGTTCAGTTTGCTTAAGCTTATTTTTTGTGTTGACTTTACTGATATGCTACAAATCACATAAAAAATACAATAAAAAGTCAATATTATGTTATGGGTGCAGAATTTATGCATTACATGACAATGTGGCTCAGTGGTTTGGGTGGCTGTAGAGATGTGCAACTTCTTTTTAGGGGATGTTGTGTTATAGCCTTGATTCAGGTTGGTTCTTGCATGAAAACATGAAAGTCATGAGTTTTCATTCCCATAATCTTTCCATCTTGCACAGATGGACATCGAGAAAGATTAGATGAATAGCCGTCCGGGAACGCTAATTTTGACAAAAAAAAAAAGTGACTACTTTCCTCCTCTTATTTAAGGTCAAGTTGAAAGAGGCTTTCGGAATTTTGTGTTTCTCTCCTACTAGCTGCGGTGGAAGATCATCATACATTTTCATTTGCTCTAAATCCAACCGAGCATTTAAGGAATCTTTGTTTATCTGAGTAGTCAAGCAGCGTGCCTAATATGTTCTCACAGACATTTTTTTCTACATGCATCACAACTAAGTTATGTCGGACTAAGAGATGTCTCCAATAAGGCAGTTGGAAAAAGATGCTTACTTTTTCCATGAGTGAACTATATACCGTTCGCCTCTCTTACATTTCCCGTTAGGCTCTTTTCCAAATTTCACATTAGAGTATCCATGTAGCTGCTCCAAAACATATGCCTTGACAATGGATTAGGAGGAGGACGTCGTTCAACTTTTTTTACCAAAAAACCTTCTATTAAGTCTCCTGATAATTTGATATTTTACCCCCGATCCCGATTGATTTTTAGCTCTAATGGCCATTTCTACTAACTTTGGCTATTCGAGTGTCTGTTGTGCTTTTTATTAGATTTTACCGGAATCAATGGTTTATCGTTGTTTTCCGAGCCTTTTGAAGCACTTGAAGGAGTTAGTGAAGAGTTGAAGTCATTTGGGAAGCTTAACTGAAGATTAGAAGTGCTAAACGAAGAATTAAAGAAGTAATTAAGGAAGAACGAGCAAAAACCGAGAAACGAGCCAAGGCGAAGCCACATGCCCGGGTCAAAGCCATCCGCCCGGGTAAAAGCTGCACGCCCGGAACCCTCCGGGCGGGTGGCTCCGAAGGTTTTTTTCGCGTGTTTTTCCTTGTATTAGGTTTAGTACATAATGCTTTGTACTCATAATTAGTTAATTACGCCTTTTTACTTTTATAAAAACTAGTTTACTCTAAAAATTCTCTCTAAGTGTAGAATTCTTAATAATCTTTCAATCAATAATATTCAGCTTTTATTTCAATCTCAATTCTTATTTTTTTCATTAATGTTCATTGTTAGTTTTAATTCATGCTCTTAGTTTCATTAATTTTATGCTTAAATTGATTATTGTTGGTTTGTTTAGTTTAATCATGTTTAGGATTTTGATTGCTTTTATTGATTTAGTTTTTGTTCTTTTCATTATGAGTGAGTAGTTTCTTTTCTAGGACTAGGGGATCCATGGAATAATTGGTGATGTTTTGCTCATAAATATTAGTTTAAGTATTAATGTACATGAATTCCTGTTGTCAATTGTTATTGCTTTCAATTAAATACTGGCCAGGTTTAGTTTAAGTTTGATATTGTTGAAATCAATGCCGAGAGGTAAGATTACCACAATTAGATCATAAGGACAATAGGGAAAATGAGTCTAAGTGAGCGAGAGCCATTAAAGGAGTTTTGAAGGGGACTAGATTCGAGAGAATTAGTGGACCTTAATTTAAGGAAATTGATAATCTAATTAATTATTTGTGTGCAATTCGTTGGTAAATCTGTGGTGAACCGATGTCCTAGTTTTAGTCATTAATTTAATTCCTTAATCAATTTAGCTCTAATTCTAGTTAATTTCTTGATCACAATTGTCACTCAAAGGTCCTTTATACAGTCTGAACTTCTTAGAACTAATAGGTATAATTGCTTCCCTGTGGATTCGATCCCTACTTCTCTAGCTATATTAGTTAGAGTAGTTAGGTTTATTTTTGATAGGTGGGCGATAGCCTCATCAAATTTTAGCGCCGTTGCCGGGGAGGCAATTTTGAATTCTATTAGTCGGGTTTATACTGTTTCCTTTTTATTTTTCTTAGTCTCAAAGAAATTTTTGGTTCTTTGAGGCAGTTTCTCATTATTGCTCGGAGTTGCATATTTTGCAGGTTTATGCAAACCGACCACGGGCCTGACATTCTCATTTTCCCTAAGCCCGAGCAAGTATTTTTGAAGCGGTTGAGACGTAGTAGACGACGAATTTTTCTTCCCCAATCCGTGGAGGAAACCGTTTCTGATTTGTCTCAGTTTTTCGACTTCACCTTCAACCCGTTGTTTGAAGGGTATTTAGAGGTCGAAATGGCTGTCGAAGGAGAAGGACAGGGTAGAGGACCACCACCTCCACCACCGCCACCTGCGGCCCGTTCATTGAGAAACTATTCTTTGCCTAGTATGGAGTCTATGTCTGGAGGTTATTCAGTACCTGATACCGATAATGCTAATTTTGAACTGAAACCGACTCTTGTGAATATGGTTGAACGAAATCAGTTTTCAGGGACATTGAAGGAGGATCCGAATTTACATTTGCAGAATTTCCTTCAATATTGTTATACTATCAAGCAAATGAACGTTTCTAAGGACTACATTAGGAGGCGAATGTTTCCATTTTCGTTGAAGGACAAGGCTAAAACCTGGCTGAATGATCTTAATATGCCCACAATTACTTGTTGGGAGGACTTAGCTCTTGCTTTTCAGAGGAAGTACTATCCACCACAGAGAACTGCTTTATTGAGGAGCTAAATTACTAATTTCAATTAGGAAATAGATGAGTCACTTTATGATGCCTGGGAACGGTTCAAAGAGTTATTGAGAATGTGTCCTCATCATGGGCTTGAGAAATGGTTTTTGGTTCAATCATTCTACAATGGTTTGGGTAATGAGAGTATAGCTTTGTTAGATTTTGCTGCTAATGGTTGATTCATGAACCAGGAGGTCAATGCTGCATATGAACTGATTGATGAAATTGCTACTCATAATTCACAATTTGGTAACCTTAGAGGGCATTCCAAGAAGGGTGAAAACATGTAGTTGATGATAAGTATGAGAGTTTAGTTGCATAGATCAATGCCATAAGTCAGAAGCTTGATAAGATTGGTACTACAACTCCTCCACCATCACCTATAGCTGCACTTTTGGGATGCACTGACCCTTTCTGTGATTCCTGTGGTTCATTCGGTCATAATGCCTAGTAATGTACCAGTTCAGTAGAGCAAGTGTGTGCTTTTCAAGCCTACAAGAACAATCCATTTTCCAATACATATAATCCAAGCTGGAAGGATCATCCATACTTTTCCTACAAGAACAATAGCAATGTACAGAATCCTCAGCAAGCTATATCATCTCAGCAGACACCCCAGCAGATTCAGAGATATGTACCACCACACCCACCAGGTTTCAGCAGGCCACCACTATGAGCACCACCATTGCCTATTCAACCTAGTGGTGAAATTTCAGAGCTGAAAAATATGATGTTGCAGATGCAGAAAAATGTGGAGGCAATGCAGGCTCACAACAAGCACCTGGAGACTCAAATAGCTCAGATTGCACAATCAACTGCTCAAAGGCAACCAAACCACCTTCCATCACAACCTACACCTCTAGTATCACAGGCATCACAGCATCCCCCGAGGGACCATGTCAATGCCATTACTTTGAGGAGTGGAACTGCTTATGAGGTCCCGAAAATGCCTACTGATGATGTTAATTCTGATGTTGCATGTGGAGCTAAGAAGACCAGTGATGTGGTGATTGAAGATTTGGAGACAGTTCCAGCTAAGGAAACTGAAGCACCTAAGGAGAAGGTAGATGACACAACGATTGATACGATCCCGAGGTCACAAGTTAGGTTGCCCTTTCCGAACAGGGTGACCAGGAGTAAGAATGATAATCATTACACTAAATTTTTAGATATTGTGAAGAATTTGCAGGCTACTGTTCCATTTACTGATTTGATAACTCAAATTCCTACTTACACTAAATTTTTGAAAGATGTTTTGAGCAGGAAAAGTGAGTTGAATGTGGTGGAGACCGTAGCACTTACGGAGGAGTGCAGTGCCATTTTGCAAAACAAGTCACCACCTAAGTTGAAAGACCCGGGAAGCTTTTCTATTCCTTGTAACATTGGCTCATTATATATTGATAAAGCTCTATGTGATTTAGGGGCCAGTGTTAGTGTCATGCCTTTATCTAATTGCAAAAAACTTGATATGGGTGCTTTGAAGGTTACTAACATTACTTTGCAGATGGCAGATAGGACAGTGAAGTACCCTAAAGGTATTTTAGAAGATGTCCCGGTGAGAATCGGGAAATTCTTTATTCCTGTTGTTTTTGTTGTGTTAGATATGGATGAGGATGCTCATATCCCAATTATACTTGGTAGACCATTTTACAAGCTGCAGGTGCTGTTATTGTTGTCAAAAATGGTAGTTTGATTCTTTCTGTAGGGGATGATAAGGTTAACTTTAATCTTAATGCTGCTCTTAAGAGTCCTATGATGGAACAGTCATGTTATGTTATTGATGTCATTGATGAGATTGTTATTAATGATATGCCTCGATCCACTACAAAGGATCTTCTGGAGGCCGTTGTTTGTCTTGATGTTGGTGCAGATGAAGGTACAGCTGATGCCGATAATTTGGTCCATGATCTTACTATTGAGGAATTGAATCCGGAGGAGAGCCGGAAATTTGTTGAGTTACCCCAAGAGGTTTGTTCTGTTAAAGAGGTAACATAACCTGAGATGAAACCTCTCCCCTCTAATCTGAAATATGCTTTTCTAGATGATAAGGAGTTGTACCTAGAAATTGTTAGTGCTTCTCTTACTGATAGTCAACTTGATAAGCTTTTGTTTGTGCTTAAGTCTCATAAGAAGGCTATTGGTTATACTATTGATGATTTGACTGGTATTAGTCCTGATTTTTGCATGCATAGAATTCATTTAGAGGAAGGTCATAAACCTTGTATATAGGGTCAACGCCGTTTGAATCCTAACATGCAGGAGGTGGTGAAGAAAGAAGTTCTTAAACTTCTAGATGCAGGTATCATTTACTCGGTGCCTAATTCCCAGTGGGTAAGTCCCATAACAACTGTTGTTCGTAATGATAAAAATGAATTGATTCCTACTAGAGTTGTTACAGGATGGAGAATGTGTATTGATTGTAGAAAATTGAATGTTGCAACTAAAAAGGATCATTTCCCCCTCCCTTTTATTGATCAAATGTTGGAAAGGTTAGCTAAGAATAAGTATTTCTGTTATCTTGATGGATATTCGAGTTTTTTTCAGATTCCCATCCATCCTGATGATAGAGAGAAAACTACCTTTACATGTCCTTATGGTACTTTTTCATATCGTAGAATGCCTTTTGGTTTATGTAATGCACCAGCTACTTTCCAACGTTGCATGATGAGCATCTTTTCTGAGTTCATAGAGTCTATTATGGAGGTCTTCATGGATGATTTTAGTGTTTATTGTTCTGATTTTGATTCATGTTTGACTAACTTGACTAAAGTTCTCGAAAGATGTGAGCAGGTAAATCTGGTCTTAAATTGGGATAAATGTCACTTCATGGTCAATGAAGGAGTAGTATTGGGACATTTGGTGTCTGAGCGTGGTATTGAGGTGGATAAGGCGAAAATACAGGTAATTGAGCAATTGCCACCTCCGGTGAATGTTAAAGGGGTAAGAAGTTTTTTGGGCCATGCTGGTTTTTATCGCAGGTTTATTAAGGATTTTTCTAAAATTGCGAAACCACTAACTCAATTGCTTTTGAAAGATGCTGAGTTTAAATTCACTAATGAGTGTCTTGAGTCCTTTAATATGTTCAAAAATGCATTAATTTCAGCACCTATTATACAATCTCCCGATTGGAATTTACCTTTTGAGATAATGTGTGATGCTAGTGATTTTGCAGTTGGTGCAGTTTTAGGTCAAAGGAGGGATAAGGTCCTGCATGCTATTTATTATGCTAGTAAGACCTTGGATGAAGCTCAAGTCAACTATGCCACCACAGAAAAAGAGTTGCTTGCTATTGTTTATGCATTAGATAAATTTCGTGCTTACCTTTTAGGTTCGAAAGTTATTGTTTACTCTGACCGTGCAGCTCTTAAATACCTACTTGGGAAGAAGGAAGCCAAACCAAGGCTCATTCCGTGGATTTTGTTGCTTCAAGAGTTCGATATCGAGATTCGTGATAAGAAGGGAGCAGAAAATGTGGTAGCTGACCACTTATCGAGGATACGATATGATGATGGGGAGATCTCCACCACCATTGATGATTCTTTTCTTGATGAACATCTGTTTGCAGTTTGTGTAAATTCTCCTTGGTTTGCTGATTTTGCTAATTATGTTGTAGGAGGTATCTTACCTTCTAATTTGACTTATCAGCAGAAAAAGAAGTTTTTACATGATGTTAAGCGATACTTTTGGGATGATCCTAACTTGTTTCGTGAGTGTGCAGATGGTTTATACAGGAAATGTGTTCTGGAATGGGGAGTCTACTGTGTACTTCACCATTGCCATTCATCACCGTATGGAGGTCATGCTGGACCTTCTAAGACGATGTTTAAGGTACTCGAATTAGGTTTTTATTGGCCTACTATCCTACAAGATGCTAGAGCTTTTATTATGTCTTGTGATTCGTGCCAAAGAACAGGTAATGTTTCACAAAGGTACGAAATGCCTCAAACAGCTATATTGGAAGTTGAGATTTTTGATATTTGGGGCATTGATTACATGGGCCCCTTCCCATCCTCTAATGGAAAACGTTTCATATTAGTTGCTGTGGATTATGTTTCTAAATGGGTGGAAGCTCTTGCTATCCCCCATTGTGATTCTAACACTGTTTTGAGGTTGTTTAAGCAGGTTATCTTTCCTAGGTTCAGAGTCCCTAGAGCTGTCATCATTGATGGGGGAAAGAACTTCCATGAGAAAAGGCTAGATAAACTGCTGGAGAAGTACGGTGTTTACCATAGAACAGGATTAGCATATCATCCACAAACCAGTGGTTAGGTGTAAGTTTTAAATCGAGAAATCAAAGTTATCCTGGAGAAAACGGTTGCAAAGTCAAGGAAAGATTGGAGTAGCAAGCTGCATGATGCATTATGGGCATATAGAACGGCCTTCAAGACACCTATCGGTACATCTCCCTATCGGTTAGTGTATGGGAAAGTGTGTCATTTGCCGGTTGAGTTATAATACAAGGCTGACTGGGCAGTAAAGGAGCTCAACATGGATACCAAGCTTGCAGGTGTGAAGCAGTTACTTCAATTAAATGAGCTAGACGAGTTTCGATTGGGAGCCTATGATAGTGCTAAGATTTATAAGGAGAAGACTAAGAAATGGCACGATAAGAGAATTGTAAGAAAGGAATTTGTAACAGGTGATAAGGTCTTATTATTCAATTCTAGACTGAAGCTTTTTCCCAGAAAGATGAGGTCTAGGTGGAGCGGTCCTTTCATTGTTACTATGGTGAGCAAGTATGGATTTGTAGAGGTTCAGAACGAGAAAGGAGAGCGATTTAAGGTTAATGGACACCGCCTCAAGCACTTCTATGAAGGTGATGTTGTTGGCCTAGTTGAAGAAATCAATCTCCGGGACCCACACCCCTATGAGCTATGAGGTAATATGGTCAAGCTAATGACCTTAAACAAGCGCTTTACGGGAGGCAACCCGTAGTTAGTTTAGTTTTAGTAGCTCTTCGTTTTGTTAAGGAGAGAGTGAGGTACTAATGATTTTTTCCAAGTGTTTCGGGTGTGATTACAGGTACAATTTAGGTGAAAAAGTGAAAAAGGGAGAAAAACTGCACGGAATGTCGTCCGCCCGGACCCCTCCAGGCGAATAGCCGTACCCCGGGCGTGTAGCCCTTGGTCCGGGCGCGCAACCCATATTTGACCCCTTAGTTTTTTTTTTGCAAAAACTCAAAAAAAAACCCATTAGCCACACACCCGGACTCCTCCGGGCGCTCAGCCTTCGGCCCGGGCGGAGAGCTTCATGCGGTTTTTCTTTTTTTTATTTTTTTTCTTTTCTTCTTTCTCCCCTCCTTTCCTACGCCCCTTTCTTCTTTCTTCCTTCCTCCCTCCTTCCTCCTTCTCTCACCTATCATTTTCTTATCTTCACTTTCTCTCTCTATAATTTCCTCCATTATTCTCTAAATTTTGTCTAACTTCTCTCTACTATATCTCCCTCATTACTCACCCAAATTCACTCAAATTTTCACCAAAATTAATCATTTTCCATCCTCTTTTAGATGCCCACCATAAATAACAATTAAAACCACTTTCGTATCATACCCTTTAATTCCTCATCACTTTTACTACTCTTCCGTGGCACCTAAGAGGCAACGGGTAAGAGCAAGCTCCAAGAACGAACCACAAGGTTTGGGACGTGATCCTACATACGGGTTAGTAGCTTTTGGTTCACATGAGAAAAAGGTACGATTCGAAAAACTTAAATTACGTCATGTTACCCCCACCCGTTTCATAGATCATCAATTATTGCATGATTTAGGAGTTCATGATGAGACTGAGGAGTTGTTTAGATCTATGGGTATGCATAGTTTTTTGGTATGGATGCCCCGACCTATCCCGACATAACTTACGAGTTTATGTCAAGTTTTGAAATTGACAGGCCTAACCCCCAAGGCACCTGTTAGAGGTGTCAGTTTAGAATGTTCAATGTCAATCGTTATGAAACGATCGAGGATTTTGGGGCCATATTTGGTTTGGCCAGTTGGGGGCGTGCTAGACCCCCAAAGGGCTTTGATGATGTTGCTTGGTGGTTTTCTCTGACAGATGTGCATCTGACCAACTGGCAGCATGCCAAGGCTAACCTGATCCACCAGCCCTCTGCTAGGATTACTCACTGTTTTCTTGCAAGGACAATATTTGGTCGGTATGAACAGCACAAGGTTCATACCAGAGAGATGTGGTGCTTAGGGAGGCACTTAGTTAAAAATTCAATTCCTTACCGTCTTCATCTTCCTTATTTGTTTGCCATGCATTTACATACCCAATGTAAGACTTATACAAGTACCGATAGATTTGGCAAACCTACAATTAACAATATTGTTTTTGGTGGTCTTCTGACATTTGTTGGCAGGTATTATAAGGCTAACTTTTAGTATGGTAGGACCCCTGCTGTGGGGTCCCACTACTTGGATGTCCCCTACCTCAGCACTAGATTCGAGAGAATTAGTGGACCTTAATTCAAGGAAATTGATAATCTAATTAATTATTTGTGTGCAATTCGTTGGTAAATCTGTGGTGAACCGATGTTCTAGGCTTAGTCATTAATTTAATTCCTTAATCAATTTAGCTCTAATTCTAGTTAATTTCTTGATCACAATTGTCACTCAAAGGCCCTTTATACAGTCTGAACTTTCTAGAACTAATAGGTTTAATTGCTTCCCTGTGGATTCGATCCCTACTTCCCTAGCTATATTAGTTAGAGTAGTTAGGTTTATTTTTTATAGGTTTGCGATAGCCTCATCATCTCCATTTGTGATCAGGCTCTAAAAACCTACGGTGACACTTATAACACCATTTGTGGCCATGCGATAACCATTCTGAATGTGTGTCTTTGTGACAATTAGGGCATGCCATCACCCCTTTAGTGCTCCAACCAGAAAAATTGGCATATGCAGGAAAATCACTAATTGTTCACATCAACACTGCTCCCGTATTGAATGTCTCCTTAGTGCAGGCATCAAAAGTTTTTACTCCAGTTTCCCACAATTCCTTCAGTTCATCTATGAGAGGTTGTAAAAACACATCTATGTCATTACCAGGAGATTTAGGGCCAGGAATTGATAATGACAACATCATATGATAGAAGTAAAATAGAAGTGAAACATATATACATTTTACCGTTGACCACTCTTCACCAGTGCATAGACTCAACTTAAACAAATTAATTACTATATTTAAACTTTGGATTCGCATCGAACGGGTTTCCTTTCCTTTAAAATCGTCGTATTGGGCACCAACATGGGAGAAACTCCAAGATGGTATTACCTATGTCACATAAAGTGACGGAATTCCAGCGCATTAAAAATATAAAAGAGTACAACGTCTTGTATTCCAATTATAAGTCATAGCTCTTTGTTCCTTAATTATGACTCCCCCCATTATTCATACTCAAGGTATATATGTTCCAAGAGTTTGATGCAAATCCTCTTACAATTTACGTGATTAACTGGTTTAACAATGTTATGACTCACATGTAATATCATATAAAAACATGCATAGAATCACACAAAACCATATTTTTTATCTTTGAATTAAAGTGATTCTAGAACCATCTTGTGTGTCCTTTAATTAAACCAAATTTCCTTTACCACACATTAACTGTGAGTGGCTAACTATTTACCTTTTTCCTTCACCACATGTTAAACTGTGAGTGGTAATTTGTATAAAAATATTTGCTGATTAACTTCTATTAACTATGTGAATAAAAATTCACAAACTACTTTTCTTATTGATTAAGCAACTAATAAACTTAAATAACACCCTTTCTTCCTTGCTAAGCTATAGGCCAACTTAAATCAACTTCTATTATGACATTCCAATTCAATTTTGAAGAATTTAAATTACTATAAATGTAGAATGTCAAAACAATACAAAATCATGCTTCTAATTCTTTCATAAACATGTCATGCATGTCAATTCACAATCAAAACAAGCAACAACAACATATCATATAAGATCAACCAAGCATGGATCCTATTTTCTATGTCTGCCTTTAGTACTTACGTACCTTTTGTTGTAGTGCTGATCCGCCACAATTTCTAGAAGTCAACTAAATCAAAGTCTCCTACATAGAGAAGCCGAAACTAAATTAAACCCTTGTTGACTAAGTTTTACAACAGCTCTAAACTAATTTTCTACATTGGAAACTTGTCCAAAACATTCCCTATATGGTCTCTATTCAATTCCAAAATTTATTTTAATTTTTCCATTGCAAAATACTTGATTTTCGGTATTTTTCCAAACATGGCAGCTTTGTAAAATTCCTCAAAAACACTCTAAAACCTTTCTAAATATCATACTTTGATCATAAAATGTTATAGTCATGTCCTAATTAAGATCAATATACAATACTTAGATGTATTAAAAACAATTATAGCTTACTATGTCACATGCTACTATTTTTATTGGGCATAATCATGTGTTAATAAAAATTTACAGCTTTATTTAATTATCTAAAACTCATTAAAAACTCATAAAAACATCATAAACTCATCACAAAACTCTTTTACAATCCTCTAACATCATCATTTACTAGTTGAAAAATTAACATATGCTACATCACATTTGCTCCGGTTTTTTAAAAAACCGGAGCAATAAGTCTTTGGAGGGAAAAATAGTTTACTTTTTGCTCCGTTTAAAAGTAAGACCGGAGCAAAAATTTATATACTCCAGTTGTTGGACTTTAAAATAACTCAATATATATTCTTTTTAATAAAAAACTCATAAACAACTCATCCCTTGTTCTCTTAATCCATTAACCCTAACTCCCCATTCTCTTTTTCTCTCTCTCCCCCGAAAATCCTCCCTCTCTTTCTCCTCTTCCTCCTCCTCCTCTTCATTATCTCCTCTTCATTAACCTTCTTCTTTATGCTCAATTGAAGAGACGGTACGTCAAGCAGCACGAAGTGAACCGATGACGTTCTTGTATGCGACGGAGAGGAGGTTGTGTTCTTCGACGGTGAGTTCGCCGCCGGAAGAAGCGGTGGTTAGGACGAGTTTGTCCATGTATTTCGCCATTTCTTCGTAGCGTTTAGCTTGTTCTGCGAGTTTCGCCATGTAAACATATTGTTCTCTAGTGAGGTTTTCGGGAATCGCCATTGTTGAATGGAGGAGAGAGAAAATGAATGTTTTCGATTCAATTTCAGTTTAAAGGTGATTTTTTTATATTTCGAATTTAACCTAAGATTTTTGTTTTGATTTTTTCTCCTTTTTGAGATCTAATGGTGGTTGTTGTTGTTGGCTTTGGTAGCAGAATGACGATGGTGAATGGTGGTGAATAATGGTGAATGACGATGGTAGCAGAATGACGATGGTGAATGAATGGTGAATTTCCCCCTAATTTTTTTATTTTACTCATTGTTTAATTTTCTATGATTTTCGAGGGTTTATTATCTTGAGCATCAATGGCTCCTCCTGCTAAAGGTATTCTTTCATTTCACTTTCAACCTTCTGATTTATTCAATTTACAAATTTGATGTTTGAAAATTAGGGTTTGGGGTTTATATTAGTGTTAATTTATGTATGCACTATTTTTGTTGTTGCTAATTTGTTCATATGCGTGCTTAATCTACAATTAACTTGAATGGTATACTCCGTATGAAATGAAGCTTATTTTTTCATATAACTTGACTGAAATTATATTTTTGTGGTTTTTGTCAACCCACATGTTACTATTGATCTTTCTTTCTGGGTGTTGGCTTGTAAAGCCATGATGTTGCACACCATATGTTGTTGTTAGGGTGTTCTAAGTTCTGTAATTAAATGATATTATGACATTCCTGCCTTGGCTTATTTTGCAGCAATTTGTACTCGTGAAAGGAATTTAAGGATTATTCTATGTGACTCTTGATTGCGTGACACTTGTGCTACAAATCTGCATATTTCATGTTTGAGTCGAGCTTAATAGGCAACTACATAAAAACAGAATCTGACTATACTATGTCACCGTAGACTACAAATTGCATCGCAGATGATCTCTGCAAATCTTTTTTTCGTTTTTTTTTTTATTATTATTATTGCAAAATCAGAGCTTTTAGTTCATTTTCGTGCTCTGGGATTAAGACATGTCAAATCTTCGCTTTTCTACACTACAATCTCATTAGCTTCAGTTATAGAGGATATGGATCCATTTCTCTATCAAGTAGATTATGCGTTTTTATAGCTTAATTGGTAACTATTACCTTAGTACTGACACGAAGTGGGTATCCATTGGGAGTGTTAGCAGTTCGATACCCCTCTATGAGTTGGTGTATGTTTTGTTGTGTTACCTTAACTGAAAGATTACGTTCAGCGCAGGAGGAGATTGTGCAGAGGCATTCCAAATTCAATGTTCTGTATATTGAGGAAGGAATTGCGAGATGGAAATAGGCAATCCCTTTTTGGGGGTACCTCTTTCTCACTCTCTTCGTCTAATCCCGACCCAGATCCTCTGTTGTCTTCATTTATATACAACTCATCCACTGCAGAAGAATCAGGAAAGGGAGAATGTCATTCTGCTAAAGAAGTATCCTCCGTTCCACAAGATGTGGAACAACCAAATGAAAGGTAAAACAATACTGCGATATTTTTTATTTT
Source organism: Suaeda aralocaspica (assembly GCA_016808085.1). Taxonomy (NCBI): domain Eukaryota; kingdom Viridiplantae; phylum Streptophyta; class Magnoliopsida; order Caryophyllales; family Amaranthaceae; genus Suaeda; species Suaeda aralocaspica. Next base: position 328,757 of record PYUH01000305.1, on the reverse strand, counting down.
TTTTAATTGTTTTGTTTTGTTTTGCTGAAAACGAGACATTTTAATACTCAATTGCTGCATACAGTTCTTGTTAGTGAATTCAAGTACTTCGTGTTTAGCTTTTCTCATGTTTTAAAAAAATTGATATGACCCATCTCATCCATCCCCACCCCATCACCACTGCTAAACAAATAGGAAAGGAGAACATAAGAAAAGCGATAAAAGATCAAGATGTGGAACTTGTGCACATGTATGGTCCTCTTGTTTCCTTGAAACATGAATGGAGATAACTTGCACTTGCTAAGGGTTAGGTTCGGATTATACATATTTGTCAACGTCGGAGCAAAAAGTCCCCTTTTTTTGGTGGGAAATAGACCTTTTGCTCCGGTCATTTAAAGAACCGGAGCAAAAAGTCTTACCTTTAATTTTGCTCTGGTCACGACCGGATTGCTACTACCACACCTACTCCGGTCGGAACCCGTAGCAAAAAGGGGTGTTTTGACCGGAGCAAATGTGGTTTTTTCCACTAGTAATGAATCAAATCTATGCTTTAGAATAATTTTTCATAAGATAAAACATGTTTATAATATTTATTCCATTGATTTTCATGATTTCCAAATTTGGGAAGCAATATAATTCAACTTTAAAACCTTTAAAAATCAATCTAAACTTCAAAAAATCATCATAAATTCACCCAACAACAATTCATGATCATAATATTGAAGTTTAAATCATTAAAAATCACGAATATCATAATTTCATAAACCCTAATATAAAATTTCATGATCAACAAATAAATTCATGCTTTAAACTAGATCATAACTTTGTAAAAACATGATAAAAAATATAGAAACATCATTAACCATAATTATAAACATGAACTTGCAAGATTGAATCAAAAAGAAAAAGAGAAGAAAAAAAAAATTTATAAGGTTCAAATTTAACCAAAGCAAAAAGGGAGGGGTGGTCGGCGAGGAGGCCGGTGGTGGCTGCAGGGGTGGCGCGACGAAGCTCCAACAACAAGCAACCGGTGACGAGCGGTGCTCCGACGAGAGGAAAGAAGCAACGAGTTTTTTTTTCGGACTTTTTTTTTTCTTTTTCTCTCAAAACTTTTGGAATCCTAAAACTTGAAATTGCAATCTAAAATCTAAAATTTTGGGGTTTTAAGGGGTATTTTTAGGCCTTGAAGTAGGATTTGGTGCAATTACATAAATACCCTTGATGTTTGAAATTACTTTTACACCCTTGTTTTAAAATAATTTAGGGAACTCTAAAAATTTCATTTATAGAAACCTTTCAAAATATTTAATAAAACATGAAATATTATTTATAAACATAAAATAATTACTTTGTTTAAAATTTATTTAAATTTCCTTTCTTTAATACTTTTATTGAACTTAACTTCTCAATAAAAGTATTAAAAACATACGTATAAAATACGAAAATGACTCCTTAAAGTACGTGAAAATATGGGGTATTACATTTACGCGGTGAATCTCCGAAACTTTCATACTTCTTATATTCGTTTCCATATTTCAAAATATTACGAAATATCACAAAATTCACTTCCATAACCCACCTTATTTACTTCCATAACCTAAAGTGACCATATGTCGAACAAGCTTTTCTAGAAGGTTCGTTCAATCTGAATACATTTATACGCTTAAGTTATTCTCTACGTTTTCGAAAATGAAATTAATAATAAATAAAATTAGATAAAATAAAAATGAAAATAAAGTGAAATATAGAAAATAAAATTAAGATTAAGAAGTTAATTTAAGCGTATTTCAACCATCGTAACTCATCATCGGTTATTCCGGCAACGGTTTTAGTTTTCAAAAAAAGTTAAGGGGGTGTTGTCCCCTAACCAGGGTGTTTCATCCCTGGACCCCAACCGCTGACCGGGCAGCGGGATCGCCTTATAGATTGTGGAGTGAGGACCAAATAGGTGAAGGGCTGACTTCAGACACAAAATTAGGCATTCTTTTCAAGCATTCAATTTCAGACGTTGGACTTGTTTCAACGTGGTACACTTTAATCATTGGCCTTTAGGTGGGACCAAATGTAGGTGTCTACAGTAGCTTCAAACATTGCCTTAAGATCATCTATGCTTTTGCGTAACTTCTCATTACTAACTTTAGAATTAGTCACCTCGTCATCTGACATGATTGTATCAAAAGTGTTTTAATGAATCTTTGCTTGAGTGATAATGAACAACTCTCAACGAGAGCACTGAAAGTTGATGTGAATGTTGATAAATTTGCCACTCACAACAAGGAATAGGAAACTAGTTTTGATTTCTCTAAAGCCAAGTGATGTGAATTCTTAAATCTTGATGAAGAATTAAAACTCACAATGTGATTTTGTTCGTTGGACAATGAATGTGTGCTCGTAAATTTTGATGTTTTATTATCAAAACACACGAAATTCTCTCCTTTTTAGACAGATATGTATGTTATAGCTCAATTAAGAAAGTAACAAAGATAGATAAACACAATTGATTGCAATCAAAAGTGGTTGAACTCACAATCGCAAAAGTGAAAATTCAAGGGAAAACACCCAAACAGGCAACGTCAATTTTTAGACTCAAAACTCAACTTCTCTTTTGATTAACAAACTTAAAGGTATTTATACGACTAAGATTGGAACAAATCTCCAATTTATAGCCAAATAAATCACACAAGAAAATCTAGCTAAACAAACAAGATAAACATTGAAACTAGCAAGATAAACTTTAGAAAAAAGAACACACAAATCTGGCTTCCTCTTTGCGCGTCACCCTTCCCCTTGGTTCATCCTTATCCTAACAAACAACAATCTAAATTAGGATAATATCCTAACCACCTAATGATATGGATAATTATCCTAACGTTTACAAAAATTTGGATAAACATCACACTAAAACACGCACACCCAACAAGAAAACGCATTTCCCTTGCCATTCTTGAATTTTGTGCAATTCTTGAAAATCTTGGAATGTATTCAAGAAATCTTCAAAAACGTGTTCTTTATGCATCATTTACCAAAAATGACCCACTATGATAACTAAGAAAGAAATTGAAAGCCTGAAATGAGAAAAACCTAGCAAGTGTAGTTGGAAAAAACCCATAGGCAAAACTACCAAGAACCCTGATGTGAATGGCAGCCTTATATTCACATCATCAACGACCAAGAAAACGATCCTAGGTCGAATAATTTCTTGAATTGATTAAAGCCAAGTGCCCTCAATTCTTAAAATTTTCCTCACAAGAGTCTAAAGCCTAAGCACCAACTCTTACTTTTGAAATTCCTCACACATGAACTTTCTCACAATAATCATGTTTTTTTGGAAAAACAAATAAAAACTAAAACACAATGTTAAGATTTTTTGGAAAAAGAAATAAAACCTAAAATACAATGTTATATTCAATCAATCTGATTTGTTACAACTGTAAGTGAGGCTATTTATAGGATAACCAACAACTAAAACCTAGCAAACTCTTAACAACCTTAACAAACTCTAAAGTCTAAACAAACTCAAAACAATATCCTAACAACAAAACACACGCCTAGCACAAAGCTTATCCAAAATCGGATAAGTATGCACACACACCTCTAATCTTGAACAAATTTAAACTAACAAATTCAAGATTTTATTCTAACAAATTATCTAACAAACTAACAAACAAGATAATCATCAACTTATCACCAAAAAACATGGAAAAATAAAAATGCCCAAGAACTTCAACAAATACGCAAATTACTCGCCATCACCATACCTCAATTTGGGTCATTTTCAAGAATCTCCTTCAATCTTCAAGAAACCTTTCAAGTTTCAATCTTTTAATCAAGAAACCTTCAAGAAGTCATTCTCCATTTCTTTTAGGTATAAAATGATGGAGAAGACTCAACAAGAACCAAAAACAATAAAGCCTGAAATGAGAAACCCTAGCAAGTGAAATGAGAAAAAAACCATAGGCAAAATCATTTTATTCCCCTAAATCCACCAACCTCTCCATGCTTCAAAATGATCAAGCCCATGTGTCACCATACACACAAATGATGATGACTTAGAAGATCCCAAAAGTCTTGAATCTCCATAAGCTATAAACTCTCCTATTCTTGAATCATTAGTTGAAGCCATAATCAAACCTTCGAAGTTGATTGATAATCAAACACCTTTATATCCTCTTCTAAGCAGATTGACATAATATGATTGTAGCCGAAATTGCTTTGGTATATGTTGAAGCTGGAAAAGAAAGAGGCTTCAAAAATAACGAAGCAAAGATTTATCATATGAAGCAAGAAAAAATGAATAACTGGTATTAATTGTCAAAAGTTAAGGTTAACATGCAAGATAATTTTACACATTTGAACACCAGAACAAATAAACTAATTGCCAACTGAAAACCCTAAAACCCACCCAACACGTTCAGCAAAGTAGCAAACTACTAAAATGATATTAATGTTAATTAATATCAATTAATTACTTGAAATGGAACCATTGAAATTAAATTGAAAGCTCAAAACCTTATTTCCATAAAACTACTATACATTGCTATAGCTATTGAAAATAAAAAAAAAATTAAAACTGTTTGGGCAGGGTATGAATTATAATCCATGATTATAATCTAAAGATGGGATTTAATCCATTTTAAAATCTGACCACACTGTAAGCTTGTCATTTCATGATACGCATACGCAAGGTTCAACTCTTCTTCAATATGATGCATCAATTTCGATTCATATGGTAAAAGAATGTTGTTTTGCTCAAGAGCTTCTCTCCAAGGAGTTGATCGCCCATCATTTTTCATATAGTTCTTAGCATCGACAAAACCTTTTTCCTGAAAAAGATCGAGCAACTTGGTAGATGTGCTTTGATCTAAACCGGAAACTCTATCAGCTAGCCAATTGGGTGTCACTGCAATTTCCAGGCACCTGATCTCCTGAGCTTCAATGCCCTTCTTTCTCAACATCTCAATGTGTCTATCAATCTTCTTTCTCCTTCTAACATCCTTGGGCATGTGTACAAAGAGGGTAGGAGGGTAGTCCTTGGGTATGTCATTCATCCGATCAAACAGTCCAGAAGCAATCATAAGAACAATGCCCTTAAATTTTACTTCTGTTGCAAGAACAGAAAGAAAATAGCCACCAGATGAGGCTCCTAAACCAACCAACGGATACTTCACTAATTCATGCTTTTTAAACCACCAACTAATGATTTCTTTGACCTTTGATCCATCTCTACCATATGACCAACAAACATCAGTGCTTGTTATTACAAGAACAGCAAAGTTTTGAGCGAGAGCATCAAGTACAATTTGCTTTTCTTCAGGCAGCCCCACACAGTTTGGACACCCCAGAGATCTATCCCAAAAGTTAAGGGCACTTCCACCACATCCATGAGCTATAAAAAGAACTGCTATAGGATCAGATGGTACTTGCCAAATCACTTCTGTTTCCTTTATAAATCCCACAATTGGGTTGGAAAGCAGTTGAACTTTAAGTTTCTTTGGTTCATAAGCATGTGTTCTTCCATATATGGATGGACTTTTCCTGTTATGTAGAAATAGTAGTAACGTAGCAAAGATAACTAATCCCAGTACAGCAACAAAAATAGGTACTTGACAGCTCTGAGTAGCATGCCAATAAAAGAGTGGCTTATTTCCTATTCTGGACATGGTCGACTACAAAACTAAGCTAACTAGCCCCACGGCATCAAATAAGATTAATATCTTCTAAGCAATTCTCCATAAATAAGTGGAGCTAACATTGCTCCAAAGAAGCAGAGGCTGAAAAAAAAATAGTGCTCTAATATAAGGCATACTAATTCAGCTTTAACTAATTATATCATCCATGAATGAGTAAATTATGTTTATTTTGCTGTGTTAAGAATCTAAACCATCTACCTACACAATAATTTTATATATCTTGAACAAACAAACCAAACAACGTTTTCTACTCAGCGAATCAAAGATTTAACAAAACAGCTAAGTTTACAAAAAACCCAAATCAACCAGGATGGGTCCAGCTCGGTGCGATGGTATGGGTCGAATGCAGATCAGGTCATATAAGGAACAACTCATATAGGGTCAATAACAGGTTGGGCTAAATCGGTAGTTGGTCGATAGAGGGTTTGTAATGGGGAGGTCGGTAAACTGGAAAGAAATATAGTAAACGGAGAGGGCCAAATATATGTACAAGTGAATACGAATTTGTGCACGTAATTTTCTTCACCATATCTAACTGTTCAATTTTGGTTATATTCATATAGCTTAGCTCATCTCATTTTAGTTTACTTCAGCTGGTTTTGCTTCCAATCTAGATCAGTTGAGTTGATTTTTTGTTTCAGGCCAATTCAGATTAGTTTTTCGAGTTTTACAGGTTATCGCAATTCAGTTCATTGGATTTCAAATTATACTCAGTCAGTTGAACAATAAAAAACAATTTTATTCAATTAAATTTTAAAGGAGTTTCTTTGCATTTTAGTTCAATTCAGTTTCAAGTTTGATATTTTCAAAATATATATGCGCTAACCATTCTAGAGATGTTAAAAGCTAGTTGACACAATCCGCCAACTCGACATAAACATAGCCCACTATTACTGGACACAGTCTTGGGTCTAGGNTGGACACGGTCTTGGGTCTAGGGTATAAACCTGATTTAATACGTGCCACCCCACAATTATTAAGCGAGTTGGATTACGATTGATGGGGCTTAACACATATAACCAAACGATTCAATACGGACAATATGGTTTCACATCTTCACTCAATTCTCAACTTAAGCATACAGAAAATGACTCAACCCCCTACGCAATATGAGCTCGACATAAAATTGATGGATTTGGGTCAATAGTATCAATATGTTTATATAAGTAGATTGATACGAAATGACCTATTGATTAGACAATTCGGTTTAAAGTCAAGGAGGTCGAATCACAAATTGTCAAGAACTCGATATGCCAGTCGAAATAAAATCCTTCACGAATTGAGTTGCTATCGAATTTGTAGTAAACATCTACAAATCATAGCCTCACATGTGACTGAAACTCTTGACTGATTGAAATCTCTATATAATGTCGATGTGTCAAGGTTCAGTGTCACCAATATAGACATAGATTAGATATTGAAGATTATATTATTGATTGATGTTTCAAATTCGAATATTTATATCTAATTAAAACGATAACAATCGATATCAATATCCAAATTTTTAATTAATTACAAAAAGAACTATGCTAATATCATTTTATATGCAACACGAGCATTTAATCGCCATTTAACTCGTTTAGCTAGGTTCGATCTAAACAGACATATTCATTCACAATATGACTCGTCTGAAATCTGGCTTACTAGTTAGTAACTTAGTATTGATATATCTTAGTGAAAATTGACAAAAAAAAACCCACCTTTCGGTGATCCGTCACAAAAAAACCCACTTATGCTTTATCCTACAACAAACCCACTTTATACCCTCATCTTCCCTAAACAGACCCTCATAAAAAATGACCGGCTACTACAAGTTAGTTGCAGGTTAATTGGGTTTATTAGCAAATAATTTAAAAAAAAATTACATGAAATTAAAAATTTTAAAAACGACCACCACCGCCCTTGGTAACACAGCCACCACTGTCGGCGTTCACACACGCCGCCGTTCACCCACGATCCACTCCCTCCCACAAAGTCACCCCCACCCACCACTAAACCAGCCAGCCCACCACCAAACCACCCACCACCCAAAACCCTCATCAAAACCGACCCCTTCCATCATGAAAAAACCCTCACCCACCATGAAACCACCCCTCATCCACCATGAAACCACCCACCATCAAACAACAAAACCACCCCTCACCAAAAATCGACCCCTTCCACCACGAAAAACCCTCACCCTCACGAAACCACCCCCCATCCACCATGAAACCACCCCATATACACGCAGAAGTTGCATGCACAAGTTAAAGTAAGAATTGAGCATGTGAATGATATCTACAAGACAAGAGCTAACAAGAACAAAGTTAGACACACATACAAAGAACGTGATTTAGTATGGTTACATCTAAGGAAGGAAAGATTTCCTAATCAAAGGAAAAACAAGCTAATGCATGGGTGTGATAGACCATTCAAAATCGTGAGCAAGATAAGGGATAATGCATATAAACTCGAATTGCCAGGAGAATATGGTGTTCATGCTACATTCAACGTTGTTGATTTGTCTCCTTATGTTCCTGATGATCAACTTGGAGGTTTCTGGATAAACTCTTTTGAAGAAGAGGAGGATGATAAGAAACAAAGTGATAACTTCGAAGGTTTGATAATGGCTTCTAAGAATGATGCAAGTATGGGGGAAGTAATGGCTTATGGAGATTCAAAGCTTTTGGGATCTTCAAAGACATCATCATGGCTTTGTATGGTGACACACGAATATACTTGAACATTGAAGCAAAGGAAAGAATGGTGGAATTAGGGGAACAAGATGGTTTTTGCCTATGAGTTTTTCCCACTTCATTTGATAGGATTTTCTCATTTTAAGCATTGAGTCTTTTATTTCTTGAAGTGTCTTAATCTTCATTTACAGCCTTATATAAATGAAAAATGACGTCTTTGAAGGTTACCTTGATTAAAAGATTGAATCTTGAAAGGTTTCTTGAAGATTTGAAGAAAAACACAAAAATTGCGCAAATTTGGACGATCTCATGTGGCGTTAAATTTGACGATTTTGTGATAGTTTGGGTAGATTAAATTAAAGCTTTGTCGCCACAGAGTCTATCGACGATATTCAGTCTTCGAAACTGAACTTTTGTGTAATTCTTGTTGTAATTTGTTTATTATCTTGATTAGCAAGGTATTAGAAAGTTTGTTAGGATATTTTTTGTTTAGATATAGTTTGTTAGAATTTGTTAGCAAGATTTGAATGACATGCAGTGATGATGTGGCATCTTATCTTGTGAGTAATTGTTGAGTCACCTTTTAGGGGACGATTTTTAGCTTATTTTGTGCCTGTATCTTAGCTTAGTTTAGTTAGGATTTTGTTGATGATTATGCCTATAAATAATCTCAACATTAATGTGTAAAATTCCAATTAGAGAATTCAATAAACATTATTGTTTAAAGTTTTATTTGTTTTCTACAAAACAAACACAAAACCAATGGCGTGGGAAATTTTCGAGTGTGAGGAAATTTCGAACACATTGAGAGTTGGTGCTTAGGCTTTAGAATCTTGTGAGGATAATTTTTAGAATGGACGGTTCATAGCTTTAATCAATTCACAAAATTATTGGACCTAGATCGTTTTTCTTGGTGCTTAGCTTTAGAGAAAAAATGAACTAGTTTTCTATCATTATGGTTGGCGATTTTTCTATCATTAATCACATCAACTTTTGTTGCTCTCGTTGAGAGGAAATTAATCCTCAAGGTTACTTTTAAAACAAGTGCAATCATGTCAGCTAATGAGGTGAATACTCCTAAGACTACTACTGAAGAGTTGCGCAAAGACATAGAGGAGTTGAAAGCTATGTTTGAGGCTGCCATGAATGATTATGCCAAGAAATTGAAGTCACCTAGCAAATCCAAGGGTGGAAGCAAAGGGGAGTCGGATTCTAGTTCTGATGATGAGCAAGCAAGCTTAAGGAGTGCACGCAAACCAAGAAAATGGCACTCATCAAGTTCTAGCAATGACGAACCTATGAGTAGACGCAAAAAGAAGGGTAGGCCTAAGGATGATGATCGAAATCTTAAACTAGATATTCCTAAATTCAGTGGAAGTTTGGATCCTGAAAAGTTCCTGGATTGGCTAAGAAGGATTGAAAGAATTTTCAAGTATAAGGATTATGATGATCGAAAATCGTATAAGATTGCAGAACTAAAGTTGATTGGCTTAGCTAGTTTATGGCTGGAAGGTATGCAAAAGAAAGGAAGAAGGATGAGAAGTCTAAGGTATCTACTTGGATGAAACTAAAGAAGGAGATGAGGAGTCGTTTTGTTCATCAGGATTACGAGCAAGGTAACTTTATAAAAATGCATACGTTAAAGCACGATCGAAAATTAGTTGAAGAATATACATCTGAATTCCTCAACTTGATTACCATCTGCGATCTAGAAGAAAAGGAGAATCATCAAGTTGCTCGTTATGTTGCTGGTCTAGATGAGAGAATAAGAGAAAAGGTGGGATTACAACCTTACTGGACTTTTGATGAAGTTTGCAAGGTTGCATCGAGGGTTGAGACACAATTTTCGAAGAAAACTGTTACTTTTTCGAAACCCTTTGTAAAGAAGGAAGGTGCCATTGTTACTTGTAAACAAAATTTCGATTCCACTTCTAAACCTCCTATGTATAGTATATCAAGGATAAAGGCTCTGCTACTAAGCCTCCATACCGTGATCAACGTACATGCTTCAAGTGCAAAGGTCAAGGCTATATCCAGAAGGATTGTCCCAATTCAAGAGTCCATACTACTCGAAATTAGCCAGATGATGTAGAGTTTGAAGAAGAGGAGAATGAACGTCAACAACAAGAAGATGGCGTGAATTATGATACACAGGAAGAGGAGATTGTAGAGATTACTCCTGAAGTGAATGGCCAGAGTTTAGTCCTCCGAAGGGTTTTGCAATCCAAAGCTGTGCCACCCACAGAGAACCAAAGGGATAAGATTTTCATCACTAGGTGCAATGTTTTAGGAAGATTATGAGATCTAATAATTGATTCAGGTAGTTGCACTAATGTGGTCTCTACTGTATTGATCAACAAATTGGATATTCCTACCACTGAACATCCTCAACCTTACAAATTACATTGGCTCAGTAACACAAGTGATGTCAAGGTGAATAAACAAGCTATGGTTAGTTTTAAGATTGGAAATTTCGATCATCAAGTGCTTTATGATGTATGTCCTATGGATGCATGCCATATATTGCATGGAAGACTGTGACAGTATGATAGATTTGTACAGTTTGATGGTAGAACAAATATATACATCATTAGAAAGCAGCACAAGATAAACCAGTTGCGTTGAAACCCTTGGAAAGCTCAAAATTTTCGAAGGATGTGAGCAATAAAAAGGGTGTTTTATTGATTGATGAGAAAGCCATGGTGCAAGGGGTGACGAATTGTGAGAAGTTCTATGTGTTAATGGCTAAGGAAGTGCAAGAGAAAGCAACGAGCATGCCTCGTGAGTTGTGCCCCTTATTGCATGAATTTCACGACATATTTCCTGGTGAATTCCCACCAGGGTTGCCACCCATCAAAGGAATTGAACATCAAATTAACTTACTTTGTGGAGCTCAGTCACCTAATAAACTAGCTTACAGGTGCAATCCTGAAGAAACTAAAGAGATCCAACGCTAGATTGAAGAATTGATGGCAAGAGGGTATGTCAGGGAGAGTATGAGTCCATGTGTAGTACCAACATTGATTGTTCCTAAGAAGGATGGATCATGGAGAATGTGCATTGATTCTACAGTTGTGAACAACATCACCATCAAATACAGGTTTCCTATTCCTCGTTTAGATGATTTATTGGATGAATTGTTTGGCTCACAAGTATTTACTAAGATTGATTTGAGGAGTGGTTGTCATCAAATTCGAATGAAAGAGGGTGATGAATGGAAAACAGGATTCAAAACCAAGCTAGGTCTCTATGAATGGTTAGTTATGCCTTTTGGTATTACTAATGCCCCTAGTACTTTTATGAGATTGACGAATGATGTTTTGAAACCTTTCATTGGGAAGTTTGTGGTTGTCTACTTGGATGATATACAAGTGTATAGTGCAAGTATAGAAGATCATTTGCAGCATCTAAGAGAAACGTTCGAAACTTTGAGGAAGCAGAAGTTGTATGCTAAGCTCGAAAAGTGCTCGTTCATGGTAACTAGTGTGACGTTTCTAGGCTACATTGTTGCTAAGGATGGTGTTTCAGTTGATCCTTCAAAATTAGAAACTATTAAGTCATGGCCAGTTCCGAAATCTATGACTGAGGTGCGTGTTTTCCATGGTTTAGCTTCTTTCTATAGAAGATTTGTGAAAAATTTCTCTTATGTAGTAGCTCCTATGACCGAGTGTGTTAAGAAGAATAAGGAGAAGTTTGAATGGACAAAAGATGTGCAAAAGGCGTTCGAATTGGTGAAAAAGTTGCCTTGTTAAGCTTCTATTTTAGCCTTACCAGACTTAACAAAAACTTTTGAAGTTGAGACATATGCTAGTGGCGTGGGAATTGGTGCAGTGTTGGTTCAAGGTAAGCGGCCTATAGCTTATTTCAGTGACAAATTGAATGGAGAAAGATTGAACTACTCTACCTATGACAAGGAGTTATATGCTAATGTTCGAGCATTGGATCACTGGAGTCATTATCTGCGCCCAAGTCACTTTGTATTGCATTCTGATCATGAGGCTCTGAAGCATATCAATGGCCAACATAAACTCAATCCAAGACATAAGTGGGTTGAATTTTTGCAGTCTTTTCACTTTTCATCAAAGTATAAAGAAGGCAAGTGCAATGTGGTTGCTGATGCTCTATCAAGGAGGTATGCTTTAATTGGTGTTCTTAATTTTAAATTGCTTGGTTTGGAATTAATTACACAGTATTACGAGTAAGATGGAGATTTTGGTCCTATATATTCACAAATCATGAAGGGGTCAATAGGGGTCTTATGTGCTTCATGATGGATTCTTGTTCAAAGGGAATCTAATTTGCATTCCAAAGTGTAGTATTCGTGAATTGTTCGTCAGAGAGGCGCATGGGGGTGGCATTGCAGGTCATTTTGGCATTGCAAAAACATTGACAATGTTGAGGAACATTTCTATTGGCCTAGAATGATTACTGACGTTGAAGCAGTTATCGGAAAGCCAAGGCATCTTTCTATCAGGGATTCTACACACCATTGCCAGTGCCAGAAGTCCCTTGGGATGTTATTTCCATGGATTTTATAGTTGGTTTGCTTAGAACTTCAAGGGAAAAGGATGCTATAATGGTTGTGGTTGACAGGTTTTCGAAGATGGCTCATTTTATCCACTACAAGAAATTTGGCTTTGGGCGACGAAACAACATATAAAGGGCCACGGAATTTAAATTCGAAGCCTTAGATATACAACATGGGCATCAAAATAATTTTGGTTGCCCATGTATATATTTGGGCATCGAAATTTTAAGTGGTAGCCCAAAGTTTTATTTTGTGCAACGAGTATACAAAATGTGCTACAAATGTTAAATTCGTCGCCCAACATACATATTGTACAACGAAAAATTTAATAATTTAGTTGCCCAAAATTAAAAAAAAAAGGCAGAAAAATATTCATTCCCTACAAAATTGGCATGAAACTTCACTTCTTCCACCTTCTTCCTCCTAAACCGCTTAATCAGTTTTCCAACTTCTCACTTTTTCCTTCTTAATCTGAAAAAAATAAAAAGCTCAGTTATGTTCTGCCAATTTTCACTCTTTCTTCCTCAATCTGATTCTCAACCAACTCAGTTCCTCACAAAAAAAAAAACTCCTCACAAAATTCTTCGAACCAAATTGCGAAATTGTGAGCTGTGCTTCAAAGTAGAATCTGCGAAATTGCGAGCTGTCCTTCAACAATAGTAGAATTTGCGAAATTGCAAGCTGTGCTTTAATTTTTTGCAATTCTCCTTCTGCAGGTAATTAGACCAATCTTGCTATAATTGATTTTTATTATTTACACTACTCTTGCTGTAATTGTTGGTTCGAATTTATGGTGTTCATCAATTATCAATTGCATGTTCGAATTATCAAGTATCAATTATTAATTGCTGTTATTGTTGGTTCGAATTTATGGTGTTGTGAGCATAATTATCACTTATCAATTGGTTATTATCAATTCATGTCCAAATTATTGATTATCGATTTAATGTTCTAACTATCACAATCTATAATTAATTTATTGTTGTTATTGTTTGTTATTGGTAGTTACACTACTCTTGCTATTATTGTTTGTTAACTGAGCATTATTATCAATTGCATGTTCGTATTATTAATTATTTGATTTAATGCTAATTATGCTCAGTTTGCTAATTATGCTCAGTTTTGTTTTATTGCTAATTATGCTAAGTTTTGAAATCAATTCTGATTGTATTCTGGTCAATTGTATTTTGATTGTACTCTGACTGTATTCTGGTTTTTTTTAAGAGACCCATGTACTCTTAGCATAATTAAGAGACCCCTGATTGTATTCTGGTTGTTTATAAGAGACCCCTGATTGTATTCTGGTTGTTTATTCTGGTTGTTTATAAGAGACCCCAGATTGTATTCTGGTTGTTTATTCTAGTTGTTTATAAGAGACCCCTGATTGTATTCTGGTGGTTTATTCGGGTTGTTTTTAAGAGTCCGCTGTACTCTAATTGTATTCTGGTTGTTTTTCTGGTTGAATTCAAACTTCCAAGGGTCTTGTTCTTTATTGCCTAACATATAAATCACTCAAATTATTTATTTATTTTTTTGGTGCAAATTTAAGCATTTTATTAATTATAAAAAAAAACAAGTACAACCTAAAACTGGATAATTGGGAGGTTGACTCAACCAAGCCAAAAACCAGCAAGACACCATCTATACAAATCAATATAACCAAATTGAAAATGAAACAAAACACAATAAAAAACATAACACTAAAACTGAAAATGCTGCAAAACAAGCAGCACACTCAGCCTACTACCTTGCCACTACCAATCCTTTCCTGCAGTAAAGGAGAAGCTCCTTAATTGCACAGAACCACTGCACCCTCTCAACTGCATTGCCACTACAACTACATCACTACATCATAAACTGCACACATTGATATGCAGCATTAGACCAGCCACCATGCCAAAAAAAGCAACACCAACAAAACAGCCAAACCAAAATAGCTGTAGAACCAGTCTCCCCACTGCAGACTGCACCAGCACAGCCTAAGGCCTGCTGTCACTCAGCCATCACAACCATTTTGCAGCAGAAAAAACTGCTACGTTAACTGCAAGACTACAGCCTTTCCACACACCAACACTACACACTACACCACACAAACAATCAAACGGACCTGCCCTTGCCATTCTCTGCACAAAAAATGCACTGCAGAACTGCACACACCAACAACAGCAACAAAAAAGCCCCGAAAACAGAACCAAACCAACACCACAAACTCTCAGCTAAATCCAGTTGCAAAAACCTGCAGAATCACAAAAAATTCCACACGACCTGAACTACAGAATCACAAAAAAACTCCACACAACCTGAACTGCAGAATCACAAAAAACTCCACACAACCTGAACTCCACACTACTCTTGTGCATGTTTATAGGTTCTTTAGACTCCATAAATTATCTGCATGTTAATAATCAGATATAATGCATGCTGACTGTGGGGGTTATGAAATGAGGTACAGAACTGTGAGTTAGTGATTGGATAGGACAATTCTATCAATTTATGGGACAAGTATCTTCCTCCTTTTTGTGTGGATTTCCAGGGGTTGTGAAGTGTTTTGGGTTGCTACCTGATGCCAGGGTTGCAATTTGGCAACTGAGGCTTCATCTTGTTTGGACAAGTTTCTTCATCTTTTTGTTTGTCCGGTTCTTTTTTCCTTTGGTAGATGAGGGAGGAGATGTAGGAGGATCATGCTGCTTAATCTATACAATGGGGCCAAAATTAGTAAATTGAAGGAAAATAATTTTTTTTCCTATTGTACTTGCTGGAGAAGGGAGTTTCAGTTTGGCCTTGTATTTGAGTTGGTTTTTAAGAGAAAGGAGTTTTGGTTCTTGCTGCTCCAAAATTTTACAGATGTGTGAATCCTTGTGGGCATTTTCTAGGGTTGGATTTAATGGGCTTACTTGCAAAATTTTATTTGCTTGTGCACTATTGACTGCGGCCCTATATCATCAGCTTATGAGAGGAATGAGAGAATGAGCGAGGACATTGGTTTAGCGAATGCATAAGTAAGATAAACTCATATGGCATGAGTGAGATAGGTTGTTGACTAAGATAGAAGTTATTAAGAGAATGGGACGAGAAATGAGAGAATGAACTCAGCATGACTTTTTCAGGTTAGAGTCCCTGAACTAATCAGTTTCAGTGCATTAGTTCTGATAAGATCAATTCATAACTAAACTGATCAGGTCAGAAACCGGGATTGTGATTACCTGAACGATCAGTTCGGGAACAGTCAAAGAGAATGAGCACATACCAAATTAGTGAGTTGGTGATTATGTACAAGGTTACTTAAAAATGAAAATAACAAAATGATTAGGGCCTCCTAAATAACTTAGTATGAAATGTCAAGCCTTATTGTGAAAATAGTTGGGGTCTCTTTATGTAATGCTTGCAATTTAATTTAATTTTGGTTGTGAAATCTTCGCTTTAACAACAGAATGTAATGCTTGCACTCCTCTCTTAATCTGAAAACAAAAACCCTCCTCACAAAAACTGAAATTCTCGATAAAAATCAGCTTCAATAACAGAAGAATCTGTGCAATTGCGAGCTGTGGTTCGAAGTAGTTTTTTGCAATTCTTCTTCTCCAGGTAATTAGGCCATTCTTCCTATAATTGAGTGGTTATTTTTATGTTCTTTAGTATCAATGATTTTTTTTATTGGTAATTATATCACTCTTGCTGTTATTGTTGGTTCGAATTTATGGTGTATAGAATGTAATTCTGCTCAGTTTTGAACATGCAATTGATAATTCATGATTATGTATGATTTTTTCCTTAATTTGCAATTGAGAAGCAAAATCATTGAACGAGTGCTTTGTTTGCAGGAATTAAAACTGGGGGAATTGTTGTGTTACTCAGTTTTGTAACCTTTTCTTCCTTCCTGTCTCCATTACTGAATGAGTGCTTTGTTTGCAGGAAATAAAACTGGATCAAGTGCGTACTCATCTCCAAGTAAGTCTTGCTTCGTTTTCATCATTTACTGTCACTGATTCTAGGTGTTATTCAGTAATTGTAGCCAAAAGCGAAATATTGCATCTTAATACTTTTAACTTATAGTTCTACAGTTCTCCCTGTTGCTTAACCTTTATGTCCCATGAGATGCTTAATTTTTAACCTTGAACTACGCAAAAGAATAAAAGGGGGGAAATAGTTGATTGTAATCTATTGCATGTTGTTTTATGCTGCTCCTTAATCTTCTTCCTAGAATTCGAATCATAAGATAAAGACTAAAGCAAAATAGTAAAGCGGTGATGTACCTACTGTTAATCCAATCTATACTGTTTCTGAGATTATGAAACAAGTTGATTATTATAAGCCTACGTTGAATGTTACTGTTCCTGAACTTTGGGATAAAGTTAAGGGTCTTAATTTACCTGCTTTGGTCATAGGTGAAAAGGGTAATGGGAATTTGGTTTTGAAGTCGAAAATTGTTTATTTTAATGAGTTTGTTAATGGGTATAATGTTGTTTTTCTGATGTAAAGTTAAAGTAGAGTGATACTGCTGCATTGTTGTATTCATCAGGTTCAACTGGTGTTAGTAAAGGTGTGATATTAACTCCTGGAAATTTTATTTCTTGCTCACTGATGGTTAGTAGTGACCAAGAACTCTAGGGCGAAACGAATGAGCTGTTCTTGTGTGTGCTTTTTGATACAAATTAAGATACAAAACACGTAGTAATTCTTGCTTTTTCATACACTTCAAAGTAGCAAAGAGTTATACTCTATTTTTTTTGTGACAAATTTTTTCAATTTTGATTCTTTGCTATGTTGCAGACTTGTAGTACTCAACTTCCTGGTGTATTCATATCATTCCACTAGTTGTGCAACTTTTTTGCTCCATCTTGAATGTAAGTTCCACCACTCCCAGCAAGCAATATTACAAATTAGTGAGTTTGTGATTATACACAAGGTTACTAAAAAGTGAAATTAACAAAATAGTTGGGGTCTCCTAAATACCTTAGTATGAAATGTCAAGCATTATTGTGAAAATAGTTGGGTCTCTTTATGTAATGCTTGCAATTTAATTTAATTTAATTTGTTTTTTTCTATGAAATCTTCGCTCACATAATATCTTTAAATGCATTCTAATATAAGTAAAATATGTATTGTGAGATTTAAGAATTTTTATGCATTTACTACAAACTGTAGTATAAGATAAGTTAAAATCATATTTATTCGCACACTTAATTTTTCTATTTTCTTTTAAGAAATCATGGATCGGCGCTGGATGAATCACAATGGGGTAAAGGATAGGCAAAAATCAGAGTATATAGTTGGTGCTAATGATTTTTTGCAGTTTGCTTTTAGGGGTAAAAATGATGGAACCATGTTGAAATGTCCTTGTCTTAATTGGCTGCTTGTATTATCACAAGATCGAAAAAATATGCAATGTCACTTATTAGTATACGGGATTGATCGTAGTTATAAACCATGGGTGAGTCATGGGGAAAGGTTGGAACAATTTGATAACACAGATGAAGGATATATAGGGGAAGTTTTAGATAATGATAACGACGACGTGCCTTTTGACGACATGGCTCCTTCAATTCTTGATGCAACAAATTTGTGGAATTCTACTAATGATACACCTATTAATGAAAATGAGAGAAGCACGGAGTTAGGGTCCAGTAGCATTAAAATTAGCGAAACTCCTATGGTGTTACAAAAATTGATGGAAGACATGGAGGCTAATTTGTATCCCGGGTGTAACACCTTTAAGAGATTAGAATTCATCATCACAATGTTGCACATTAAAGTCAGTGGTAAATGGTCTGACAAGTCTTTTTCAATGTTACTCAACACATTGCATAGGGCATTTAATTATGAAACAAAAACTTACCAACAAGTTCTTATGAAGCCAAACAATATACAAAGGCACTAGGGTTAGACTACATGAAGCTTGATGCATGCGTTAATCATTGTGTTTTGTTTCGAAAAGAACATGCAAATGAAGTTCAATGTCCTAAGTGTTTGTCTCCTAGGTGGAAACAAGATTCTCAAGATGATGAAAATTCAGATGTGGATGAGGGTGGAAAGAAAAAATCACAAATTCCTCAGTTAGTCTTGCGTCATTTTCCATTGATTCCAAGACTACAAAGGATTTTTATGTGTTCTAATCTAGCAAAGCATATACAATGGCATAAGAAAAAACACGATGATGATGACGACACTATAATGAGACACCCAAGGGATTCAAAATCATGGAAGTCTTTAGATGATTTGTATCCTGAATTTGCTGCCGATGCACGTAATGTACGTTTGGCTTTAGCTAGTGATGGGTTTAATCCAGGAGCTAATCCAAGTAGTAGATACAGCATATGACCCGTGATGTTAGTGCCTTATAATTTACCTCCTTGGATGTGTATGAAGAGTGATCGTATGATGTTGTCATTATTAATTCCTGGCCCTAAATCTCCTGGAAATGACATAGATGTGTTTTTACAACCTCTCATAAATGAACTGAAGGAATTGTGGGAAACTGGAGTAAATACTTTTGATGCCTGCACTAAGGAGACATTCAATATGCGAGCAGTGTTGATGTGGACAATTAGTGATTTTCCTGCATATGCCAATTTGTCTGGTTGGAGCACTAAAGGGGCCATGGCATGCCCTAATTGTCACAAAGACACACATTCAGAATGGTTATCGCATGGCCACAAATGGTGTTATATGTATCACCGTAGGTTTTTAGAGCCTGATCACAAAGGGAGACTTAATAGAAGGTTTTTTGGTAAAAACGTTGAACAACATCTTCCTTCTAATCCATTGCCAGGGAATGATGTTTTGGAGCAGCTACATGGATACTCTAATGTGAAATTTGGAAAAGAGCCTAACGGGAAACGTAAGAGAGGCGAACAATATATAGTTCACTCATGGAAAAAACTAAGCATCTTTTTCCAACTGCCTTATTGGAGACATCTCTTAGTCCGAAATAACTTAGATGTGATGCATGTAGAAAAAAATGTCTGTGAGAACATATTAGGCACGCTTCTTGACTTACCTAGAAAAAACAAAGATTCCTTAAATGCTCGGTTGGATTTAGAGCAAATGAAAATGCATGATGATCTTCGACCGCAGCTAGTAGGAGAGATATACAAAATTCCGAAAGCCTCTTTCAACTTGACATTAAATGAGAGGAGGAAAGTAGTCACTTTTTTGTCAAAATTAGCGTTCCCGGACGGTTATTTATCTAATCTTTCTCAATGTGCATCTGTGCAAGATGGAAAGATTATGGGAATGAAAACTCATGACTTTAATTTTTTCATGCAAGATCTTCTAACTCCGGCCTTTCAAGGTGTTCTAGACGAGAAGGTCTTGGAGCCGTTAAGGGAGCTTTGTTTGTTTTTTAAACAACTATTCTCTAAGACCTTAAAAGTAGCTGACTTAGAGTAGACGGAAGTGAACATAGGAATTACTTTATGCAAGTTGGAGCGTATATTTCTCCCGGCTTTCTTTGATATGATGCTTCATCTTCCCATATACTTAGTCACAGAAGCAAAATTGGCCGGTCCCGTGCATTATCGTTGGATGTACCGGTTTGAAAGGTAAGATATGTTTTATTTGTCTAAGTAGCTGTTTATAAAAGTGGCTGTTTTTTTTTCTAACTTCACTCTTAACCATTAGGGCGATGCGAATATTTAAATTCTTTGTGCGAAATAAAGCCCGCCCCGAAGGATCAATTGCAGAGGGGTATATCGAAAAGGAATTTTTGGAATTTTGGGCTAATTGAGACATAATTCAATCGTCTAGATCGAAATGAAGATATGCATTGTCCACAACCTTATAGTCTACCAGTTTTTTCAATGAAGGGCAAGCCACTAGGAAAGCCAAATATAAAATAATTGAGTATTGAAGATTGGAGAAAAGCTCAATTGTATGTTTTCCAAAACTGTGAAGAAGCACAACCTTTATTTGAGTAAGTATCCTTTCATGAACTAACTAGTAGAAGTAGAACAACGTGAATGAATTGGAACTAACAATTTTATAATTTTGAATTTTCATGAGTCAGGGAATATGAAAACATAATGGGGGCATGAAGACATTAACTTTTGCAAGTGGTTTGAGAATATGAAGTCAAGTGGAGATTGATTATTAGAATGGATGAATTATATGTGCAGCGCAACGCCCAAAAGAACCGGTTGTAACTAGGTTAAGACTTCTAATAGTAGTTAGTTATATATGTTTTCCTAATTTGTATTCGCAAAATCACATCGCTCCCGAATGTATTTGCTTGACAAAGTCATTGTGACACTTGAAATTTTTCTTGATATTAGTTGACCGATTTATTCTTTTATGGTCAAATCTAATGTAATTGAGCTTTCACTAGTATTATTCATTGGAATGTATGGCTAATTTCCTGCAAACAGGTTTCATCCAATGAATTATCTTTGCTAGGAGCTGATCCGAAACAAGATGATAACTTCGAAGGTTTGTTGATGGCTTCTAAGAATGATGCAAGTATGGGGCAAATCATGACTTATGGGGATTATTCAAGGCTTTTGGGATCTTCAAAGACATCATCATGGGTGTGTATGGTGACACACGAAAATACTTGATCATTGAAGCAAAGGAAAGAATGGTGGAATTAGGGGAATAAGATGGTTTTGCCTATGAGTTTTTCCCACTTCACTTGATAGGGTTTTCTCATTTTTAGGCATTGAGTCTTTTAATTCTTGAAGTGTCTTAATCATCATTTACAGCCTTATACACTTGGAGAATGACTTATTGAAGTTTTCTTCATTAAAAGATTGAATCTTGAAAGGTTTCTTGAAGTTTTGAAGAAAATTCACAAAAATGCGCAAAGTTAGACGAAGCCTAGATTGTGCCAATTTTGACGATCTTTGGGTGAATCAAATTTTTGTATAATTCTGGTTGTAATTTGTTGATTAACTTGATTAGCAAGATAAGAATAAGTTTGTTAGGATATTTTTCGGATTAGATACAGTTTGTTAGGATATTTTAGCAAGTTGCATGACATGCAGTGATGATGTGGCATTCTTATCTTGTGAGTCATTGATGAGTCACTAGGTTAGAGTGAATTTACCTAATGTTGTGCGCATAAAATTAGATTATTTTAGTTAGGATTTGTTGATGATTATGACTATAAATAATCTCAACATGAGATTGTAAAAATTCATATTTGAACATTCAAAAAAACATTATTGTTTTGAGTTTATTTGTTTTCTACAAAATAAAACAAACCGAAGAAATTTTTGAGTGTGTGGAAATTTTCGAACTTCTTAAAAGAGTTGGTGCTTAGGCTTTATACTCTTGTGAGGATAATTTTAGGGATTGAGGGTGCTTAGCTTTAATCAATTCAAAATTGTTTGACTTAGATCGATTTTCTTGGTGCTTGGCTTTAGAGAAAACCGAACTAAGGACTTATCCTTGTGAGTGACGATTTTTCTTATCAACATTCACATCAGGCTTCAGACTCTTGTGAGGATAATTTTTAGAATTGACGCTGCTTAGCTTTAATCAATTCACAAAATTATTCCACCTAGATCGTTTTTCTTGGTGCTTGGCTTTAGAGAAAAAACGAACTAGTTTTCTATCACTATGGTTGGCGATTTTTCTATCATTAATCACATCAACTTTTGGTGCTCTCGTTAAGAGGAAATTAATCCTCAAGGTTACTGTTGAAACAAGTGCAATCATGCCAGCTGATGAGGTGAATACTCCTAAGACTATTACTGAAGAGTTGCGCAAAGACATAAAGGAGTTGAAAGCTATGTTTGAGGCTGCCATGAAAGATTTTGCCGAGAAATTGAAGTCACTTAGCAATTCCAAGGGTGGAAGCAAAGGGGAGTCAGATTCTAGTTCTGATGATGAGCAAGCAAGCTCAAGGAGTGCACGCAAACCAAGAAAATGGTACTCATCAAGTTCTAGCAATGACGAACCTATGAGTAAACGCAAAAAGAAGGATAGGCCTAAGGATGATGATCGAAATCTTAAACTAGATATTCCTGAATTCAGTGGAAGTTGTGATCCTGAAAAGTTCCTGGATTGGCTAAGAAGGATTGAACGAATTTTCAAGTATAAGGAGTATGATGATCGAAAATCATATAAGATTGCAAAACTACAGTTGACTGGATAGTTTATGGCTGGAAGGTATGCAAAAGAAAAGGAAGAAGGATGGGAAGTCTAAGGTATCTACTTGGATGAAACTAAAGAAGGAGATGAGGAGTCGTTTTGTTCCTCAGGATTATGAGCAAGGTAACTTTATAAAGATGCATACTTTGAAGCAGGATCGAAAATTAGTTGAAGAGTATACATCTGAATTCCTCAACTTAATTACCATCTGCGATCTAGAAGAAAAGGAGGATCATCAAGTTGATCGTTATGTTGCTGGTCTAGATGAGAGAATAAGAGAAAAGGTGGAATTACAACCTTACTGGACTTTTGATGAAGTTTGCAAGATTGCATCGAGGGTTGAGAAACAATTTTCGAAGAAAACAGTTACTTTTTCGAAACCCTTTGTAAAGAAGAAACGTGCTGTTGTACCTTATAAACAAAATTTCGATTCTACTTAGGAACCTCCACTGTATGTTAAGGATATAGGCTCTTCTACTAAGCCTCCAAACCCTGATCAACGTACATGCTTCAAGTGCAAAGGTCAAGGCCATATCCAGAACGATTGTCCCCATTCAAGAATCCATACTACTCGAAATTGGCCAGATAATGTAGACTATGAAGAAGAGGAGAATAAACGTTAACAACAAGAAGATGGCGTGAATTATGATACACAGGAAGAGGAGATTGAAGAGATTACTCTTGAAGTATATGGCCAGAGTTTAGTTCTCCGAAGGATTTTGCAATCCAAAGTTGCGCCACCCACAGAGAACTAGAGGGATAAGATTTTGGTCACTAGGTGCAATGTTCTAGAAAGATTGTGTGATCTAATAATTGATTCAGGTAGTTGCACTAATGTGGTCTCTACTGTATTGATCAACAAACTGGATATTCCTACCACTTAACACCCTCAACCTTACAAATTACATTGGCTCAGTAACACAAGTGATGTCAAGGTGAATAAACAATCAAGTGCTTTGTGATGCATGTCCTATGGATGCATGCCATTTATTACTTGGAAGACCTTGGCAGTATGATAAATTTGTACAGTTTGATGGTCGAACAAATATATACATCATTAGAAAGCAGGCACAAGAAAAACCAGTTGCGTTGAAACCTTTGGAAGGCTCGAAATTTCCGAAGGATGTGAGCAATAAAAAGGGTGTTTTATTGATTGATGAGAAAGCCATGATGCAAGAGGTGAAGAATTGTGACAAGTTCTATGTGTTAATGGCTAAGGAAGTGCAAGAGAAAGCATTGAGCATTCCTCGCGAGTTACGCCCCTTATTGCATGAATTTCAAGACATATATCCTTATGAATTTCCACCAGGGTTGCCACCCAATAGAGGAATTGAACATCAAATTCACTTGGTTTCTAGAGCTCAGATACCTAATAAACTAGCTTACAGGTATAATCAAGAAGAAACTAAAGAGATTCAACGCCAGATTGATGAATTGATGGCAAGAGGGTATGTTAGGGAGAGTATGAGTCCATGTGCAGTATCAACATTGATCGTTCCTAATAAGGATGGATCATGGAGAATGTGCATTGATTCTAGAGTTGTGACCAACATCACCATCAAATAGAGGTTTCCTATTCCTCGTTTAGATGATTTATTGGATGAATTGTTTGGCTCACAAGTATTGACTAAGATTGATTTGAGGAGTGGTTATCATCAAATTCGAATGAAAGAGGGTGATGAATGGAAAATAGGATTGAAAATCAAGCTAGGTCTCTATGAATGGTTAGTTATGCCTTTTAATCTTACTAATGCCCCTAGTACTTTTATGAGATTGATGAATGAAGTTTTGAAACCTTTCATTGGAAAGTTTGTGGTTGTCTACTTGGATGATATACTGGTGTATAGTGCAAGTATAGTAGATCATCTGCAGCATCTAAGAGAAGTGTTCGAAAATTTGAGGAAGCAGAAGCTGTATGGTAAGCTCGAAAAGTGCTCGTTCATGGTAACTAGTGTGACGTTTCTAGGCTACATTGTTTCTAAGGATGGTGTTTTAGTTGATCCTTCGAAAGTAGAAGCTATTAAGTCATGGCCAGTTCCGAAATCTGTGACTGAGGTGCGTGCTTTCCATGGTTTAGCTTCTTTCTATAGAAGATTTGTGAAAATTTTCTCTTCTGTAGTAGCTCCTATGACCGAGTGTGTTAAGAAGAATAAGCAGAGGTTTGAATGGACTAAAGATGCGCAAAAGGTGTTCGAATTGCTGAATAGGTTGCTTTGTCAAGCTCCTATTTTCGCCTTACCAGGTTTATCCAAACCTTTTGAAGTTGAGACAGATGCTAGTGGCGTGGGAATTGGTGCAGTGTTGGTTCAAGGTAAGTGGCCTATAGCTTATTTCAGTGAGAAATTGAATGGACAAAGGTTGAACTACTCTACCTATGACAAGGAGTTCTATGCTATTGTTCGAGCATTTGATCACTAGAGTCATTATCTACGCCCAAGTCACTTTATATTGCATTCTGATCATGAGGCTCTGAAGCATATCAATGGCCAACATAAACTCAATCCAAGACATGCTAAGTGGGTTGAATTTTTGCATCCTTTCACTTTTCATCAAAGTATAAAGAAGGCAGGTCTAATGTGGTTGCTGATGCTGTATCAAGCAGGTATGCTTTAATTGATGTTCTTAATTTCAAATTGCTTGGTTTAGAGTTAATTACACAGTATTACGAGCAAGATGGAGAATTTGGTCCTATACATTCACAAATCACGAAGGGGTCAATGGGGTCTTATGGGCTTCATGATTAATTCTTGTTCAAAGGGAATCTACTTTGCATTCCTAAGCGTAATATTCGTGAATTGCTCGTCAGAGAGGCGCATGGGGGTGGCATTGCAGGTCATTTTGGCATTACAAAAACATTGACAATGTTGTAGGAACATTTCTATTGGCCTAGAATTTTTACAAACGTTGAAGCAGTTATCTCACAATGTGCTGTTTGTCATAAAGCCAGGGCATCTTTCAATCAGGGATTCTACACACCATTGCCAGCGCTAGAAGTCCCTTGGGATGATATTTCTATGGATTTTATAGTTGGTTTGCCTAGAACTGCAAGGCAAAAGGATGCTATGATGGTTGTGGTTGACAGGTTTTCGAAGATGGCTCATTTCGTACCTTGTCACAAAACTGATGATGTTGTGAATGTTGCAGTGTTGTACTTTCGAGACATTGTCAGGTTACATGGGGTGCCGAAAACAATTGTAAGTGACAAAGACACGAAATTCATGAGTTATTTCTGGAAATCCTTGTGGCGTTTGATAGGAACGAAACTATTTTTCAGTACTTCTTATCATCCACAAACAAATGGTCAAACTGAGGTCACAAACAGAACATTAGGCGTCCTATTTCGTAGATTGGTAAGCAAGACACAAAAGGATTGGGACTCGAAGTTAGCTCATGTAGTGTTTGCTTATAATCGTTCACCTACATATGCAACTAAGCATTCACCTTCTGAAGTTGTTTATGGAGTCAATCCCAAGCTACCCATTAATTTCGTGGCTATTCCCAAAGGTGAGCTCGTCCATAAAGATGCTTTAGCTAATATTGAATGCATACAGAAGTTACATGCACCGGTAGGAGCAAGAATTGAGCATGTGAATGATATCTGCAAGAACAAAGTTAGACACACATACAAAGAAGGTGATTTTGTATGGTTACATCTAAGGAAGGAAAAATTCCTAATCAAAGGAAAAACAAGCTAATGCCTAGGTGTGATGGACCATTCAAAATCGTGAGCAAGATAGGGGATAATGCATATAAACTCGAATTGCCAGGAGAATATGGTGTGCATGCTACATTCAACATTGGTAATTTGTCTCTTTATGTTTCTGATGATCAACTTGGAGGTTTGAGGACAAACTATTTTGAAGAAGAGGAGGATGATACGAAACAAAGTGATAACTTCGAAGGTTTAATAATGGCTTCTAAGAATGATGCAAGTATGGGGGAAATAATGGCTTATGGAAATTCAAGGCTTTTGGGATCTTCAAAGACATCATCATGGGTGTGTATGGTGACACACGAATATAATTGATCACTGAAGCAAAGGAAAGAATGGCAGAATTAGCGGAACAAGATGGTTTTTGCCTATGAGTTTTTCCCACTTCACTTGATAGGGTTTTCCCATTTTAGGCATTGAGTCTTTCATTTCTTGAAGTGTCTTAATCTTCATTTACAACCTTAAATACATGAAAATTGGCTTCTTGAAGGTTCCTTGATTAAAATATTGAATCTTGAAAGGTTTCTTGAAGATTTGAAGAGAAACACAAAAATTGCGTATATTTGGACGATCTCATGTAGCGTCAATTTTTGCGATTTTGTGATAGTTTGGGTAGATTATATTTTTGTGTAATTCTTGTTGTAATTTGTTTACTATCTTGAATAGCAAGGTATTAAAAATTTTGTTAGGATATTTTTTGTTTATATATAGTTTGTTAGAGTTTGTTAGCAAGATGGCAATGACATGCAGTGATGATGTGGCATCTTATCTTGTGAGTCATTGTTTAGTCACCTTTTAGGGGACGATTTTTAGCTTATTTTGTGCGTGTATCTTAGATTAGTTTAGTTAGGATTTTGTTGATGATTATGCCTAAAAATAGTCTCAAAATTAGTTTGTAAAATTTAGATTAGAGAATTCAATAAACATTATTGTTTAAAGTTTTATTTGTTTTCTACAAAACAAACACAAAACCAAAGGTGTGGGAAATTTCGAGTGTGAGGAAATTTCAACACATTGAGAGTTGTTGCTTAGGCTTTAGACTCTTGTGAGGATAATTTTTAGAATTGAGGGTGCATAGCTTTAATCCATTCACAAAATTATTCGACCTAGATCGTTTTTCTTGGTGCTTGGATTTTGAGAAAAAACGAACTAGTTTTCTATCATTGTGGTTGACGATTTTTCTATCACTAATCGCATCACACTCTGAATGATTTGGTTAACCTCATCATACATAAGCAACACAAACCGTCCATCACTTTTTCCGACGAAGATCTCCCAGTCGAAGAGTCTAGTCACAACAAAGCTCTCTACATCATTGTCATAAGTAGACAACTCAATATACCTATAACTTTTATTGCAATGGTTCGGCTATTAATGTGTGTCCCTTAACAACCGCTCGGAAACTTGGGGTGCTACAAGTGGAATTCTGCGCAAGCAATAAAGCCATTTGAGCTTATGACAACATAAGGAGAGACACCATGGGAGTCATGTGGCTCAACCTAACTACGGGGGTGATTGAGAAGAAGTTCAAATTCCATGTAATGGACATCAAGACGAGCTTCAATCTGCTTTTAGGAAGACCATGGCTAAATGAGTTAGGGGGCAGTCCCTTGCACTCTCTATAACAAAATAAAATTCATGCTAGAAGGGGTTGTGATCACTCTTAATGCTTCACTTATAAAAAACCAAGTCACCGACCAACCTATCATCAACATTACACATGATGATAGTGACAAAGACTTTTGGGGATTCTCCATTGCCACTATTGAAGAAGGAGACAAGGCTCCTTTTGACTTCGATCCTCCTTCGAGCTTGTTAGTCAACGCTCTTCTCCGCAAACAAGGCTACTTTCTGGGAATAAGTATGGTATCAGGAAAGGCCCTTGCTACCACCCTCTTCAATCTTCAACCAAAATACAATGAATTTGGATCGGGATACATCTCGACTCGAGAGGACTACAAGATGCTCCCAAAGCAAAAGATGGCGAAAAAGGATGGAGACATTGAATTCCAACCTTATACTCTGACCTTAAATGGCCAATTCCTGAAGGAAGGGGAGGACTGCCCCTTCTAGGGCTTTCTAGAACCATTCTATGGCAATGATGGGAAGAGGATCCCGGGTTGGAAGTCTTTGTTAATTGTTAATTCATGCAAGGAGAGGCTTCCCCAACTACCAATGGAAAATTCGTACCGGATGACCTTAACGCACTAGGGCTTGGGCTACTTTTCAGTATAGTGCATGACCCATCTTTTGAACAAGAAGTTTACATGGCTACGAACGCAAAATCTTTTAATCCCACAAAGCTCATCACTCCAACAAGTCAAGTCCTTAAAGGGCGCAAGATCATAAAGATCACCACAACGGAAGGAAAGACCATGTATTTCACCATAGGGGAAGGCCCCATGTTTGATGAGTTCGAGTCCGAGTCTATCGGAGTCTGAGTCTAGTGCCATAGAAAATCGTAATAAGTCTGTCAAAAAGTCCATCTCCCCTCCAGTGTCTGCCTTTAAAGCCAATTTTGATGTCAAAATTACTAACATCAATAATATGTCTTCATTGGCTTTCTTTTCACCTTCTCATTCTTATTATCCTTCTAATTTATATAATTGCTCTATTTCGCAAACCGAAATTCAAAATGACAGTGAAATAATAAAGGTTGTAGAAGAACATGAATGTAAAACTCCAATAATTGAAGAAACCAAAAGGTTAAGGTTAATGTTTCTGACAATGACACTCCAAGAGAATTAAAAATTGGCCTCACACTCAATCCTCAAGAAAGGGTTAAACTTATAGCAACTCTCACAGAATTCCGAGATGTGTTTGCATGGTCATATGAAGACATGCCGGGAATTGATCCAGAAATAGCTAAACACTCTATCCCTCTAAAGTAGGGGGCTAAGCTTGTCAAACAAAAGCTTAGGAGAATGAAACCGGACGTTTAATTGAAAACTAGAGAAGAGGTCATCAAACAGTTACATGCCGGATTCATTAAGGTTGTCCAATACGCTTATTGGGTGGCAAACATTGTTCCCGTGCCTAAGAAGGATGGAAGAGTGAGAATGTGTGTGGACTTTCGAGACTTAAACAAAGCCATTCTGAATGATGATTTTCCACTACCTCATAGTGATGTCCTTGTTGACAACACTGCCAATAACACCTTATTCTTCTTCATGGATGGATAACCAGGATATAACTAAGCTAAGATGGAAGAAAAGGGCATGGAAAAGACAACATTTATTCCTCTATGGGGGTTATACTGCTGTATGTTTATGCCATATGGCTTAAAGAATGCCAATGCCACATATCAACGTGCTGCTCCCACACTCCATGACATGATCAACAAATAAGTAGAGGTGTACATGGATGACATGATAGTAAAAACAAAGGGAAGGAGTGAACATACTCCCACCATAAGGAAATTCTTTTAAAGACTTCGGAGGTTCAACATGAGACTCAATCCTCACAAATGTGCTTTCGAGGTTACCTCGGGAAAACTGTTGGGTCATGTGGATATCGCTCACGGGATCATTATGGATCCAACAAAATTCAAGGCCATCATGTCCTAGAAGCAACTAAAAACCGAAAAAGAAATTTGAGGATTTTAAGGAAGGCTCTAATACATAAGTAGGTTCATCTCCAAACTCACCATGATATGCGAACCTATCTTCAAGATATTAAAGATAAATGCTCCAAAAGAATGGGATGATGATTGCCAACGAGCTTTTGACAAAATCAAAGAGTATCTCACTAATATGCCCGTTTTGGTACCTCCTACTCCGGGACTGCCCTTGAGGCTTTACTTGACTCTCACCCGAACAGCTGCTGCAGCTATGCTAGCGCAACAAATTGATGGAAAAGATAATGCCATTTATTACCTAAGCAAGAAATTTTTACAAGACGAAGAAAAATACTACAACATCAAAAAATTGTGCCTAGCCTTGGTGTGGACTATAGTGAAATTGAGACACTACTTGATTACTCGTACCGTTCACGTGGTAACTAAGGGCCACTCAAATATCTCTTTGATAAACCTGTTGTAAATGGGAGAATGTCACGATGGATGATAATGTTGGCCGAGTTTGACCACAAATTCTTGTCACAAAAGTTCACAAATTGTAGTGTCATTTTGGAATTATTAGCCGATTCTGTGAATAAACCTCGGCCTGAGGATTATGAATTCCCCGACGAGGAATTAATGATGACAGAAGAGGAAAGTTGGTCTTTGTACTTCGATGGTGCCTCCAACAAACAAGGATCTGGGGTTGGTGTCCTACTTATCTCACCAATGGAAGAACATACACCTATTTCTATGAAATTAGACTTCAACGTAACTAACAACACAGCTGAGTATGCAACTTGTATCATAGGGCTCAAAGCAGTTGTAGCCTTAGAAGTGCAAAGATTACGATTTTATGGGGATTCATCTTTCATCATCAAATAAATTTCCAGAAAATGGAATGTTAGAAGCGAGAGTCCGGTTCCATACCAAGCACATTTGGGTAAAATAGCTTCTCAAATTGAGGAAGTAGAATATACTTACTTGAAGAGAGAGGATAATCAATTTGCAGATGCTCTAGCTAAATTAGCATCTATGGTTTGAATCCCAACTTCTTTGACAGAGATACCTTTGGTGGTCGAAATAAGTAAGGAACTAGCCCATATTTGCACGATTGGAGAGGGCGAAAAGACAAACCACCTCCCTAAAGAAGATCCTTGGTACATTGTCATCAAGAATTATTTTGAAAGTCAGTAATATCCCGTAAATACATCGCAGAATTAACAACGAGCTTTAAGAATCCTAGCCTCTCAATACATTATCCAAGGGGGTGACTTGTATAAAAGACACTACAATCGTTTACACCTTCGGCGTGTAGATAAGGAGGAGTCACATAGAATCATGGATCAAGTACATGCGGGCGTGTGTGGAACCCATATGAATGCTAAAATGATGGCTTAAAAATCATCAAAAAAATGATAATATTGGACTACCATGGAAGATGATTGCAATAGATATGTAAGATAATGCGATAAGTTCCAAAAACACGTAAATGCTCAACATACCTCCATCTTTGCAACATTCCCTATCATCTCCATGGCCATTTTCGACATGGGGCATTGACATTATTGGGAAGGTTACGCCTCCAGGCCATGGAGGCCATGATTTTATATTGGTGGCAATTGATTATTTCGCTATATGGGTAGAAGCTGCTTCATACCCTGTGCTATAGGCTAAACATGTGGCACAGTTCATCGAAACAAACGTAATATGTTGATATGGAGTACCACATGAAATAACAAGTGATAATGGCACTCATTCCAAGCTGAGTATGAAGAATTGCTCATAAAATACAATATTCAACAACACATGTCCTCGCCTTACCGCTCTCAAACTAATGGAGCGGTTGAAGCGGCAAATAAAAATGTTAAGACAATCCTCTCAATGAAGACAGACACAGATAAGGATTGGCCTCTCAAGTTATACATCGCTCTATGGGGGTGTTGAACACCAATTCGAACATCCACCGGTGCTACACCTTTCTAACGGAGGTCGTTCAACCAATTGAGCTTGAGATTCCTTCTCTGAGGATAGCGTTGGAAAGTAAACTTCCCGAAGCCGAGTAGACAAGAGCAAAATATGACGCCCTAGTCATATTGGATGAAAGGTGGATAAAAGATCTGAGCCATGTTGAGATTTACCAAAAGAGAATTGAAAGGCATTTCTATAAGCATGTTAATGAAAGAAAAATCAAAGAAGGTGAAGTGAAATTGATTACAAGTGAGATATCCTATATTGAAGCAATAGCAGATGAGCCAATTAATCTTATATTGAATCCTATTGGTTTTGATAGAGATAAATCATAGGTATGAGTGACAATGGTGAAGATTGATGGTGAATCTTACGCTGTGGATGATAGTGGTGGCTTCCTAAGCCAACACCATTAGTCACTAATACATTGCACTTGGTGGAGTAAGGATTTAATTTTTTATATGCTAATCTTTCATTTGAATAAGTTTGTGTTAGACATTGGACTAGAACTTTACAGGATAGATATGGATGGTGATTCCAGGGAATAAGTTGGTTTGGTCCATGAGTTTTTTCCCACTTCATTTGATAGGGTTTTTCTCATTTTGGACATCATTGTTTTTTAGAGTGTGAGTCTTTCTAGCTAGTGGTTTCTTGAAAGTTTCTTGATTAAAAGATTCATTCTTGAAAGGTTTCTTGATTTAAAGATGCATTCTTGGAAGAGTTCCTGAAAATTCAAGAAGATTTGGCTAAGCCTTCTTGCACGAGTTTTTGACGATCTCAAGGTGGTCTATGTGCTTCATTTTGGCTAGCTTCCTCAAGATAAAATTGAAGATTTTTTGTCATTCTTGGAAGGTTTCTTGATTTAAAGGTGCATTCTTGGAAGAGTTCTTGAAAATTCAAGAAGATTTGGCTAAGCCTTCTTGTGCGAGTTTTTTACGATCTCAAGAGGGTCTTTGTGCTTCATTTTGGCCAGCTTCCACAAGATAAAATTGAAGATTTTTTTTTTTCATTCCTAGATAGTTTGTTAGAATAAAATTTTGTTTGTTAGGATTTGTGCAACTTGATTCAAGATAAGAATCTAGATTGTGCTTATGTGTAGCCGGTTTTGTGGATAACCACAAAGGAGGCGTTTTTTCTTACTGGCTGCAAGTTTTCTAAGTTAGTTAAGGTTGTTATTAAGTTGTTCAGATATTTTCCTATAAATAGCCTAAAGATTCTATGTAACACATAATTTTTAACTCATTAAAATTCAATAAAATTTCGTTGTTCCTTCTTGCGCAATTTAGTGTTCAGTTGTTCAAGATTCTTTTATAGATTCATGAATTCAGGAGTAAAATATCAAATTTAGATCCTAATTAATTAGTTTCAGGAGTGTGCTAATTAGTTAGTCTTCAGTTAAATTCGTCCAGGAGTGGGAGTTTAATTGAAACAACCGTGAGTTCTGAGTGTTATTTGCGAGTACCACTTAAAATCCACATCAATTTTTTATCAGATTTCAGAGTTCTTTCGACCCATCATGGGGAAGCTAATTTAACAAAATTAATTCAAGACATGATGATTAAACTAGAATATATGGACGTCAGACAAAGACAAGACAATGTAAGAATTGATGTTTTGCCACGCGAATTCCAACGCAAATTGGATCCTCAATATGTGCATTATTTTTGTGGGGATAATGTTGATGATGAAGCCACTCACTCTTCTTCTTCCTCAGATTCACATAAAAAAAAAGTCCCAAAAGCATGCCTAAACTTGATGATCGTTGAATTAAACTTAATGATTTCACGGGACAAGGTTCACCAGAAAATTACCTTACATGGAAAAGATAAGTGGAGAAGATTGTTGAGTATAAAGGTTTTGATGATCGAAAAACCTTAAAAATTGCTTACATCAGATTAACTAATAACGCAGGATTGTGGTATGAAGGCATAAAGGCCAAAAGAAAACATCAAAACAAAGCAAAAATGGTCACCTGGTCTCACCTTAAGAAGAAGTTGCGTGACAAATATGTTCTTTTTGACTTTGATCAACAAAACTATGTCAAGTTGACTTCCCTAAACCAAGGCACCATGAGTGTGGGTGACTATATTGCTAAATTTGAGAGATTGTCTTTGCTTTTTGACTTGGAGGAACGAGAACATATGAACATGGCAAGATTTTTGAAAGGCTTGAACAAGAATATTGATAAAGAGCTCGATTTGGCTCAATATCATACTTTTGATGACCTCTGCAAATTGGCCTTGAAAGTGGAGAAACGTGCCAAAGGTTATTCAACATGAAATTTCGTGCCTTTCACTGGTAAATCTAGCTACACTCCTCCGGACTTGAGTAAAAAAGCAAAAGCAAACCTAACACCACAACCAACTTTAGTTCCTGCAATTCCTAGCTCTTTAGGGGATAAACCAAAGAAACTGGTTTCTAAAGCAGAGTATGAAGATCAAAGGAGATGTTTTAAATGTCAAGGTTATGGTCATCTTGCTTCCTCATGTTCATCTAGGAACACATTGGCAACGGAACATACCAGATTATGGGCAACTGAGGAAGATATCTATTAGATTGTGGTTGAAGATGATGAGGACATCATTCAAAACCATGGTGGGGAGGATACTGATGAAGACACTCTAGAAATTGTGAACCAACCTCCTATGCTACAAGGTGGCGCAGCTTTTGTGGTTAGAAGATCCTTACACTAAGCAGTAGAACCACATGAAACATAGAGGGAAAGCTTATTTCACAGTATCTGCAAGATCGGTCCATATAAGTAGTGAGTGAGTGGAGGACGTAGACTTATTAGAAGTCAAACCTCATTAAATCTTAGTGTTGTTTATTTTTATTGCATTTTGTTTCCACTGGTTGAGAACTAGTTTTTAACAGGTCTCACAATTAATTCAAAATTCTACAACAATCTCACAACACGGAATTCACCCCCCCCCCTCCCCTCCTGAGTGTCACTTGCACTTTCAGACAACTTGCCGGAAAAGTTCTCCATTGTTAAACTTCCGAAATTCAAAAAAACGAATAATCCAAAGTACTCCTTGAGGGGCTTCACATTATACATGGATGTGAAGAAGATCAATCTAAGGCTCTACCCAAGAATATTTGCTATAACTCTCGAGCCTATATGCCAAAAATGGTTCTTCTCTCTTCCCGACTAGGACACCTCCACTTAGGAGGACATAGCCCACGCATTCATGACCTGCTACAAGGGAAACACTCAAGCTACCACCTCTCAAAGGAAGATGGAAATCGTTAAACAAAGAGAAAAAGAAGGGTTTACCTCCTACTTATCTTGTTGGAGGAAAGTCGCGACACAAATGGTAACAACGCCACCCGAAAAGGAGCAAGTCTAAATCTTCATTGCCAACTTGCCCTGATGTACATAAATCATCTCAAGTACTTAGGCCTTGAAACTTTTGAGACAGTCTACCACATTGGGATCGATATTGAAGACGACATTAACAAGGGAATTGGAAAAGGAAAAAGGGCTAGCAATCCAAGGACCAATCAAACAAAGAGTGCATCCACTTCCAGCAACATCAATGCTGTCGAAGAAACAAGAGCTCCTTTTCATCGCCGACGCGAGTACACTCCCTTGAGTATGAACTATACACAAGCGTACGAGAGAATCCAACTAAAAGGCAAGATAAGTCCAGTAGGGCCCACTCCGGACCCCACTGCTGAAAAGAGATCACTACAATGGGATGCCAACAAATACTGCAAGTACCACCAAGGTAGAGGTCACAATACCAAAGAACGTCGGACCCTCAAAAATCTTTTACAAGACATGGTTAAAGATAGAAGACTCCCAATTCCTCCCGGAGTGAAGAAGCTCAACATCTAAGCCAACCCCCTTTCTATCTTCATGATCGAGGAAGAGAACTTCTACCTCGATCCTATTACTCTCATTGCCTCCGTTGGATTAACTGTCCCATAGAATGCCATAGACGATGACGCCACTCCCAAGATCTTTGGAGAGGGAGAAAAGACCTCCGACGACCTTCTGCCCTCCAAGGATCCATATGCATGTGACTGCTAGAAAAGGGTTCAAATAGAACGAATCCGAACAGGATGGGAGGAGTCCATAAATAATCAAAAATGTTATTTTCGATTATGTAAATGGCATTTTAATGAACCTAAAAACCTTGACTTACCAAGTCCCTTCATTGAACTCCCCATAGAACTTATGGAGGAAATTTGGGAGAGACTTGATCCCAAGAGTATAGGCATGAGCCTAATGGTTAATAAATACTGGAACAAATACATCAATGAAATTGTAATACTCTGGAATTTCCTAACTTCCTTCTCTAGATTTTCCGGAAATATTATAATATTAATAGAGAATAATAATTATCAAAAATTCCTAATTGACTAGGAAAAACCAAAGTATTATCGCCACCGTGATAATAGCTAAGGCTTTTATCAAAGTACCACAGTAAAAGTCTTTAGTAACCAAAACCAAATTAAACTAAAAAAGAAACATATAATAAACTTAAAACAAACCAAAGTCAAAACCACAGAAAACCTAAATAAGTCTTTACTAAAATTCGGAACCATCTTAATGGCCCTTCAAAACCAAATAAAATTAAATTTCGGAAATAAAAGTCAACATCCAACAAAAGCAATAAGAAGTATCAAGTTCACATAACTACGAAAACTACAATTCAAGTGCTCACACTCCAACCCAGCATAATTAACTTATTCCCACTTGTACCTGTTGCTTTCTCTTATTCTAGACAACTACTCACCATCAAGTGGGTCATCGTAGGGCAAAGTCAAAGACAAAGCCATGCACACAAAACACACAATCAACAAAGCTGAGTACATAAATACTAAAGACTATGCAAAACATGATTAATAATGAAAATAAAATAAAAGTATAACTCACATGCATACTTCTTACTGTTGACAACTCTTCACTTGTGAATAGACTCGACTCAAGCAACATAACTTATTATGTTTAAACTTTGGATTTCGCATCGAATGGGTGTCCTTTCTTTTAAAATCACCGTATTGGGCACCAACTTGGGAGCCTATGTCACATAAAGTGACGGAATTCCAGCGCGTTAAAATTATGAAAGAGTACAACGTCTTGTACCCTGATAAGAAGTCAAAGATCACTGTTCCATACGACTCCCCCCATTGTTCACACTCAAGGTATATACGTTCCAAGAGTTTTAGTGTGAATCCTCTTTCACATTACGTGATTAACCGGTTTAACATTGTTATAACTCACATACAAAATCGCATAAAAACATGCACAACATCTAACAAAACCATATTAATTATCTTGAATTTAATGTGATTCTAAAAATAGTCTTGTGTGTCCTTTAATTAAACTGAACTTCCTATACCACACATTAACAGTGACTGGCTAACTTGTTACCTTTTCCTTGGCCACACATAAAACTGTGAGTGGCTATATCTGTAAATAAATATTTGCTCATTAACTTCTAATAATCATGTGAACAAAAATTAACAAACTACCTTTCTTGTTGATTAAGTAACTAATCAACTTAATTATCTTCTTTCCTTCTTATAAAAATATTGGCCAACTTTAAATTTCTTTAACTTTCCAATTATTCATGATAAATTAATAATGCTATAACGGTGGAATGTCAAAACACTATGAAAAATTATACTTTCATACTAGCATAATTCTCAAGCAAGTCAACTAAACAACAATTCATGTTCACATTCATAACACATAAGATCATCAATTAAGCATGATTCTACTATATTCTTGCCTTTAGTACTAACGTACCTTGTAAAATAGTGGTGATCCGCCACAACTCCTAGAAATAAACTAACTCAAAGTCTCCAACATAGAGAAAATAGAAACTAAATTAAAACCTTGTTAACTAACTTCTACAACAACTCTAAACTAACCTTTTATGTTGGAAACTTGTCCAAAACGTGGAATATATGGTCCCTATTCAATTTCATACTTCATTTTAATTTTTCCATTACAAAATACTTGATTTTCGATAATTTTCAAAAAATGGCAGCTTTATCAAACTTCTTAAAAACACTTTAAAACCCTTTTAAATATCATATTTTGATCATAAAACATTATATTCATGTCCTAATGATGTGAATTTGAGTACAAGTG
Organism: Suaeda aralocaspica; assembly: GCA_016808085.1. Lineage (NCBI taxonomy): Eukaryota > Viridiplantae > Streptophyta > Magnoliopsida > Caryophyllales > Amaranthaceae > Suaeda > Suaeda aralocaspica. The sequence goes on along the minus strand of PYUH01000305.1, from coordinate 290,451 downwards.
AGATATCTTATCCTGAACCAATTGTGAATGAGCCAATTAATTTTATAATTAATCCAATTGGGTTTGATAAGGATAAATCACAGGTGTGGGTGACTATGGTGAAGATTGATGATATTATGGATGATAGTGGTGGCTTCCAAAAAAAATACCATTAGTCATTATGCATATATTGAAGTTGTTGGAGTATGGTGTTAATTATTATGTATTAAACTTGGAGTGACATTTATTTAGCACTATACAGGATGGTTGGTTGTTTCAGGGAACAAGTTTGTTTGGTCCATGATTTTTTCCCCACTTCACTTGATAGGGTTTTTCTCATTTTGGACATCATTGATTTTATGTGTGTGTCTTTGTGCTAGTGTTTCCTTCAAGATTATTTTTTGGTGCATGGTGAATGGTTTCTTGGAAGTTTCTTGATTAAAAGATTCATTCTTGGAAGGTTTATTGATTTATAGATGCATTCTTGGAAGAGTTCTTGAAAAATCAAGAAAGTTGGTCTTATTTCTTTGATGTGTTTTGAGGATCTCAAGAGGAAATCTGGGGCTTGGAAATGGCGAGACTCTAATGGATAAAATTGAAGATTTTGTTTTTTTATTTAATTTTAAGATAGTTTGTTAGAATGGAATCTTTTTTTGTAAGGATTTGTGCAAGTTGATGACAAGGTAAATCTAGTTGTGCAAGTGGGTGTGTGCAAGTGGTTTTCCACGTGTGGATTGACACAAGTGGACTTAGACAACTTGCGTAAATTTGTTTTGTTTGTCAATCAAATTTCGTGATTTTCTTTCTTTTTCATTTAAGGAGTTGATTGTTCAAGTTATTCCGTAAATTCGTGAATCTGGAGTGAAGATCGAATTTAGACCCTAATTAATTAGATTCAGGAGTGTTCTAATTAGTAAGTCTTCAATTAAATTCGTCCAGGAGTGGGAGTTTAATTGATTCACACGTGGGTCTTGAGTGTTATTTGCGAGTACCACTTAAAATCCATATAAAATTTGGAAAAAGCTAGTTTTAAAAAATTAATTCAAGGCATGTTGACTAAATTGGAAGACATGGACGTGTGACAGAAACTGGATAATGAGTGAATTGATGCTTTGGCGCAACAATTGCAACGCAAATTGGATCCTACCACTGTGCATTGTTTTTGAGGGGATGTTGATGATGACAAAGCCTATTACACTTCTTCTTCCTCATTTTCACATAAAAAACGTCCTAAGAGTAACCATAAACTTGATGATCGAGGCATTAAACTTGATGATTTCACATGACAAGTTTCACCAGATGATTACCTAGAATGGGAAAGACAAGTAGAGCAGATTGCTGAGTATAAAGGTTTCAATGATTGAAAAACCTTTAAGATTGCTTACATTAGATTAACTAAGAATGTAGGATTATGGTATGAAGGAATAAAGGCTAAAAGAAAACGTCGATACAAGGAAAAAATTTTCACTTGGTCTCACCTAAAGAAAACGATGCGTGACAAATATGTTCCTTTGGATTTTGGTCAGCAGAACTATGTAAAGTTGACATCTTTATACCAGAGCACTATGAGTGTGCGTGAATACATGTTTGAGTTTGAACGTTTATCGTTTCTTTGTGATTTGGAGGAACGTGAGCATATGAAAATGGATAAATTCCTGAAAGGATTGAACAAAAACATTGATAAGGAATTGGATTTGGCGCAATACCATACCTTTGATGACCTTTGCAAACTAGCACTAAAAGTGGAGAAACGTGCTCAGGAGGATTCCAAAAGGAACTTCGTGCCTTTCACTGGTAAAACTTTTTATACTCCTCAAGATTTGAATAAACACACAAAAGCAAATCTAACCCCACAAGCAACACCCGTTCCAGCAACTCCTAGCTCTTCAGGGGAAAAACCAAAGAAAGTGGTTTCTAAATATGAATATGAAGATAGAAGGAGATGTTTTAAGTGTCAAGGTCATGGACACCTTGCTTCCTCTTGTCCTACCAGGCGCACATTAGAAATGGAGCAAACTAGATTGTGGGACACTAAAGAGGATATTTATCATATTGTGGTTGCAGAGGATGAGGAGAACAATCAAAACCAGGGAGGGGAGGATACTGATGAAGACACTCTAGAAACTGTGAACCAACCTCCTTTACTACAAGGTGGCGAAGTTTTTTTGGTGTGAAGGGCCTTGCATTCAGCAATAGAACCACATGCAACGCAGAGAGAAAGCTTATTTCACAATATCTGCAAGATCGGTCCTTATCTATGCAATTTGATTATTGATAGTGAGTCTTGCATGAATGTGGCTTCCAATGATCTGGTAAAAAGATTACAATTAACGCGAAGAGATAATAATAGTCCTTATAATTTGAATTGGCTTGATGATACAAAAGGGATTGAAGTAAAGAAGCAAGCATTGATCAATTTCACAATTGGACTATACAATGTTGAATTGTGGTGTGATGTTGTGCCTATGAATGCGTGCCAGATGCTCCTAGGAAGACGGTGGTAGTATGATAGGAAAGTGCAACATATTGGGGAATCACATGTTTAGTCTGTGCTGAAGGGTAAGAAATGAATTGATCTCTTACCATTAACTACATTTGTAGGAAAGAGCCAAAAGCAACAATCTAGTCTATTCCTTTCGGCTAAGGAATTTGAGAAGGAGATGGAGCAAGGAAACCCTACATACATTCTTTTTGTGAAGGAAACAACCTCGGATAAAGTAACTACAGATTTACACCTCACTCATTTACTTGAAGAATTTGCTGATGTATATCCTGATGAATTGCGTGATGGAGGTATTGAAGCTATTGATTTTATTTCTGGAGCACCTATTCCCAATAATCTTGCTTATAGATGTGATCCTGAAGCATCTAAGGTATCTAGCGCCAGATTGTTGAATTGATTCAAAAGGGGTTAGTTCGTGAAGGTATGAGTCCATGTAGTTCCTACTCTTTTGGTGCCTAAGAAAGATGGTACTTGGAGAATGTGTATTGATTCAAGTATAGATTTCCTATGCCTAGACTTGAGGATATGTTGGATAAATTGCATGGTGCTAGCATATTTTTGAAAACTGATCTGAGAAGTGGCTATCATCAAATGAGAATTCGTGAGGGTGATGAATAGAAGACGGCTTTCAAGACTAAACAAGGTCTATATGAGTTGTTGGTGATGCCTTTTGGTCTTAACAATGCACCTAGTTCTTTTATGAGGTTGATAAATGAGGTTCTACGACCTTTCTTAAACAAGTTTATTGTTATCTATTTAGATGATATTCTTGTTTATAGCAAAGACTTACATGAGCAGTTAGATCATTTTAGGTAGTTGTTTAGTAAGTTGTGCGAGCAAAAGTTGTATGAGAAGCTCGAAAAGTGTGAGTTCTTGTAGGAAATTATTGTTTTTCTTGGCTATATTGTAAGTGGCGCATGTATTATGGTGGATCCCTCCAAGGTTAAAGCTGTTACAACTTAGAAGTCACCTACCAATGTGGATGAAGTCAGTAGTTTTCATGGTTTAGCTTCATTCTATAGAAGATTTATTTGAAATTTCTCAGCCATAATGGCTCCTATTACTCAGTTGATGAAGAAAGGAGAATTCAGGTGGAATTAACGACCTCAGGAAGCTTTTGACGAGATGAAAGAGAAGCTCTGCAGCGCATCTATCCTTTTGTTGCATGATTTTGATAAGCTGTTTGAGGTTGAATGTGATGCTAGTGGCGTGGGCATTGGAGCAATTCTGATTCAAGAAAAGAAACCTGTTTCATACTTCAGTGAGAAATTGAGTGGTGCTAAATTGAATTATTCTAACTATGATAGGGAGTTCTATGCAATTGTTAGACCACTGGATCATTGGTCTCATTATCTACGCCCTAAACCTTTCATTCTACATTTAGATCATGAAGCATTGAAATATATTAATGGTCAACAGATGCCGAACTACAGACATGCCAAAAGGGTGGAATTTCTCTAATCTTTCACTTTTTCATCCAGGTACAAGGAAGGAAAGAATAATGTGGTAGCTGATGCTTTATCAAGGAGATCATATCTGCTTGCTATGGTTGATACCGAAGTTTTAGGATTTAAGCACTTAAAGGAATTATATGTCAGTGATTCAGGCTTTGCTGCAGAATATCAATACCCAACAAGGAGCTACACCATTGAAGATGGTTTTCTATTCAGGAACAATAAACTGTGTATTACTAAGTGTGGAGTTCGTGAATTGTTGATCAGGGAAGCTCATAGTGGCGCACTTGGTGGGCATTTTGGAGTTCATAAGACATATGACATGGTGAGTGAATATTTCTATTGGCCTAAGATGATGGGAGATATTCAATTAGTTGTTTCCAGGTGTGCTACATGTCAAAGAGCAAAATCAACCTTTGTGAAGGGGCTTTCCACACCATTACCAGTTCCTAATACACCCTAGGATAGTGTCAGTATGGATTTTATCATTGGATTGCCTAGGACACATAGGGGACGTGATTCTATAATGGTACTGGTTGATAGATTTTCGAAGATGGCTCATTTTGTGGCTATGACAAAGACTGGTGATCCTCAACATGTTGCTAACTTAAATTTCAAAGAGTTTGTAAAGCTACATGGCTTTCCCAGAAGTGTCGTGTGTAATAGAGATTCGAAAGTTTTGAATCACTTTTGGAAGTGTTTATGGAAGATGGTTGGTACAAAGCTGTTTTTTAGTACTTCTCATCATCCACACACATATGATCAGACTGAAGTCACAAATAGAACATTGGTTACTTTGTTGCGTGGCCTTGTAAGTAAGCAGAAGGATTGGGACGTTCATTTATGCCATGCTGATTTTGCTTACGATAGAACTGTATCATCCATAACAAAACATTCGCCTTTTGAAGTCGTATATGGAATAAATCCATATATGCCCATTGACTTGATACCTTTAGTAAGGGACGAATTACATGTGGATGTGCAAAAAGTAGTGGATGTCTTCAGAAAAATGTTTGAAGTTGTGAAAAAGAAGATTTTTAAGATGAATGAAGTGTAGAGGAGACGATCTAACAAGAACAGAACCAAACATGTTTCCGAACCTGGTGAATTGGTATGGATTCATCTTAGGAAGGAACGTTTTCCACATAAACGCAAGAACAAGCTAATGCCTAGAGCTGAAGGTCCTTTTGAGGTGATAGAAGCATATGGAGATAATGCCTATAAAATTGATTTCCCTGATGAGTATGGTAATGTGAGTGCTACTTTCAACATTGGAGATCTCTCAACTTAATATGATGATGTGAATTTGAGGGCAAATTGTTTTCAACCTCGGGAGAATGATGTGAGTTTGAGTACAAGTGAGGTATCCTAGCCTAAACCAATTGTGGATGAGCCAATTAATCTTATATTGATTCCAATTGGGTTTGATAAGGATAAATCACAGGTGTGGGTGACTATTATGAAGATTGATGACACTGTATGTGGATGATAGTAGTGGCTTCCTAAGCCAACACCAGTAGTCACTATCCATATATTGAAGTTGGAGGAGTATGGTGTTAATGATCATGTATAAAACTTGGAGTGACATTTGATTTAGCACTATACAGAATGGTTGGTGGTTTTAGGGAACAAGTTGGTTTGGTGCATGAGTTTTTTCCTACTTCACTTAATAGGGTTTTTCTCATTTTAGACATTATTGCTTTTATGTGTGTGTGACGTTGTGCTAGTGTTTCCTCCAAGATTATTTTTTTGGAGCTTGGTGAATGGTTTCTTGTAAGTTTTTTTATTAAAATATTCCATCTTGGAGGGTTTCTTGATTTAAAGATGCATTCTTGGAAGAGTTCTTGAAAAATCAAGAAAGGTGGTGTTATATCTTGGTGCGTGTTTGACGATCTTAAGAAGAATTCTTGGGCTTGGAAATGGCGAGACTCCAATGAATAAAATTGAAGATTTTGCTTTGTTTATTTTATTTTTAGATATTTAGAATAGAATCATTGTTTGTTAGGATTTTCGCAAGTTGATAACAATATAAATCAAGTTGTGCATATGGGTGTGTGCAAGTGGATTTCCACGTGTGGATTGACAGAAGTGGATCAACTTAGCGTTTTTTCTATTTGTCGGAAATTGTCTATGTTTGTTAGGGTTGTTATTAGGTCGTTAGGATATTTTCCACTATAAATAGTCTAAGGATTCTATGTAACAACATAAGGTTGTTTTGTTTGTCAATAAAATTTCATGATTTTCTTTCTTGTTCAATTAAGGAGTTGATTGTTTCAAGTTATTCCATAAATTCGTAAATCAGGAGTGAAGATCGAATTTAGACGCTAATTAATTAGATTCTGTAGTGTTCTAATTAGTTAGCCTTCAATTAAATTCGTCCAGGAGTGGGAGTTTAATTGATTCACACGTGAGTTTTGAGTGTTATTTGCAAGTATCACTTAAAATTCACATCACCTAAGATCATCATACAATATTTAGATGCATTAATAATAATTATGAGTACTTATTTCACGTGTTACTATTTTTATTGTGAATGAACACGTGATAATAAAAATTCACAGCTTTGTTTAATTATTCAAAACTCATTAAAAACTCATCTAAACATCATAGATCAATCATAAAATAACTCTTTTACAATCTATTATCATCATCATACATCTAAACTATGCTTTAAAATTATTTCCATGAAGTAAAACATGATCATATTATTTCTACTCGTAGTTTTCATGATTATATAAATTGGACAGCAATAATAGCAAACTTTAAAACCATTGAAAATCAATCTGAACTTCACAAAATCATCACAAATTCATACAACAACAATTCATGATCATAATATTGCATTTTAAATCATAAAAACCATAAAACCATGAATTTCATAATTTCATATACCCTAATTTAAAATTTCATGCTCAACTTTATAAATTCCTAGTTTATACATAATCATAACTTTATAAAACATGATTAAACATAATTATAAGCATGAATTTTGCAAGATTGAATTAACAAGAAAAAAAGAACAATTATATATATATAAGGTTCGAAAAGTACCAAAGAGAGGAGGAGAGGCGGCGCAAGGTGGCCGGTGCTAGCTGGTTGTGGGGCTGCTGAGTGGCAGCGACAAGGGGGCAGCGCCGGGGAGTTGGGGAGGGTGAAGGAGGATGAAAGCCCGTCGCAAAATTTTTTTTTTCGGAAATGTTTCCGCTTTTTTTTCTTTCCCTTTTTTTTAAATCCTAACACTTTAATTTGTAAATTAAATCTAAAATTTTGGCTTTTAAGGGGTATTTATAGGCCCAAAAGTAGAATTTGGTGCAATTACATAATTACCCATAATGTTTGAAATTACTTTTATGCCCTTGTTTTAAAACAATTTAGGAAACTCTAAAAAGTCAATTTTAATAAAACTTAAAATAACATGAAATATTATTTATAAATAGAAAAGAATTACTTTGATTAAAATTTATTTAAATTTCTTTTCTTTAATATTTTATTATTGAACTTAATTTCTCAATAAAAATACTAAAAATATACGTATAAAATATGAAATCGACTCCTTAAAATACGTGAAGATATGGGGTATTACAGTCCACCCCCCTTAAAAGAAGTTTCGTCCTGAAACTTTGTGTAAATTATCGTATGACATTTGAATAGCGACTACGTTTACTTTAAAACATTTCATTTTTTCACTATGTTGTCGTAGAATTTAGACATTAACTCAACCAACTTTTACTAAGCAGACATAAACTTTCATAAAACATTACTAAAATACGTAATACCTTGCAAATTTTAGGGTAAAAATGTGCGAAATTATATTGCACTCTACCCCCCTTAAGAATCGAGTTACGTCCCCGTAACTCTACTAACCTGAAAAAACACTGGATACTTTTCTATCATCATATCCTCAGCTTCCCATGTTGCTTTTTCAGTTTCTTGGTTAGACCGCAACACCTTTACTATTTTAACACTTTTCCTATGAGTATCCTTGACCTTACTATCAATGATCTTAATTGGCTTCTCTTCATTGGTTAAACGTTGGTCTAACTCTACTGTTTCGGGTTGTGACACATGTGACTCATCCGGCACATATTTTCTCAGTTGAGAGCCATGAAAGACATTATGAACTTTGGTCAAATCCATTGGTAAAGCTAGCTTATAGGAAACCTTCACAATTCTTTGCAAGATCTCATAGGGATCAATATATTTTAGGCTCAATTTTCCCTTTTTTCGAACCTCATTACGCCTTTCATTGGTGATACTTTAAGTAACACCTTATAACCAACTTCAAACACAACTTCTTGACATTTTTGGTCCGTATAAGACTTTTGTCTATCTTTTGCTGCTGGAATCTTTTCTTGTATTACTCTTACCTTATTAGTAGTTTCTTCAATCTATTTCGGCCCTAAAATCACTGTCTCATTTATGTCACTCCAACATAAGGGACTTCTTCACTTTCTTCCATACAGGGCTTCAAAAGATGTCGTGCCAATACTTGCATGGTAGCTATTGTTGTATGATAACTCAACCAAATCCAAATAATCTTCCCAATTCCCTTGAAAATCCATATAAAAGCTCTCAACATGTCCTCCAAAGTTTGTTTGGTTCTCTCTGTCAGTCCATCAGTTGCTGGATGGAAAGCTGTACTCATTTTCTACGTTGTAGTGAAGTTATTGTGGACGCATTTCCAGAATTTCAAAAGAAACCTAGAATCCCTATCTGACACAATATCCTTTGGAACTCCATGTAGCCTCACAACATTCTTTTGGTATGTCTTTGCAAGTTGTTCCATCCTCCAAATCTCCTTCATTAGTATAAACACCGCTAATTTAGTAAGCCTATCAACCACCACCCATATGGTATCATTTTGGTTCCTCAACTTTGGCAAGCTGGTTAAAAAATCCAATGATATTCAATCCCACTTCCATCCTAGTATCTCAAGTGGTTGAAATTTTCCTAGTGGCATTTTATGTTCGAATTTTACCTTTTGACAAGTAAGACACTTGCTCACAAATTCATCCACTTCTCTTTTCATTCTAGGCCACCAATACACCTCTTTCAAATCCTTATACAGTTTATCACCTCCAGGATAAAATGAATACGGTGTATTATGACCTTCCTCCATGATCCTCCATTTCAAATCTTAACATTTCTGCGGTACACACCACCTTCCTTTATACCTCAAGCTTCCATCATCATGGATTTTGAAGTCCATAGCCTTTCCAGCCTTTAATTTGTCCTTTATTCTATCCAATTTCACATCTCCATCCTGGTTCTCCTTAATCTCCTCAAACATTGTCGGTTCGATACTAAGATTACATAGTATTCCTCCCAGCTCTCCCTCTTTCACTATTTGCAAGTTCATTCTCTCCATATGTAGACACATATTTTTGGTCCCACCAAACGGCCGATGATTATCGTGTACCACGTGGCAACAATGTCGGATTCTTGAAGGTCATTACATGATTTCAAATAAATAAATAACACTGTTGTCAATAGGGGTTAACCGATGATGAGTTATAACGGTTGAAGTGCGCTTAAAATGATTTTATTATTTTTCATTCCATTATTTTCTTTTTTAATATTTTCATTACTCTAAATTCATTTTCAAAAATAAAATAAATTAGTTTAAGCGTACGAATGTGACCGGATTCGATGAACCTTCTAGAAAGGTTTGTTCGGTTTATGGCAACTCTAGGTTATGGAAGTGTGTAAATAGTGTTAAGGAAGTAAATTTCATATATTCTCGTAGTATTTCGGAATAATTCGATTTATGGAAGAAAATATATGACATAAGGAAGCACCAGAGATATTCCGCGTAAAAATGGAAACTCTGAGCTTTAAGCGCCATAGCACAGGGAGGCGCCCAACCAGCGCCCAGCCAGCATCCATGAGGCCAAAGGGGCTGCGCCACAACGCTCAGGGGGCACCCTGGCGCTCGCCTCGAGCGTCCTGACGCTCCATGGACGCCCTAGCGCTCACTGTTGGGGGTCCTAGCGCTTCCTTAGCACCCTGGCGCTTAGTGACCTTACTTCCAACACCATATATCCCCCCCCCCCTCCTTCGACCTTCATACAACACGCAATCATCAACTCACATCTTCACTACTACTCCTCACTCTCTCTCTCTCTCTCTCTCTCTAACTCGTCACTTTCTATCTCTAAAACTCCCTCGGTTTTCATGCCCTCCTTCGAAAATCGTGCCAAACACTTATTAATATTATTATTCCTACTAATTAATTAAGGTTCTTCGAGCTCTCGGTTCAAAAGGGTCGTCGACTTGCACGAAAGGTACTTCAAATGAGGCCAACAACATCGAAATCATCATCTTGAGTTCTTCAAAGGAGTTAGTTTGCATGTTTATGTGATTTAATTGCTTTATTACATAATTGACATGTCTTAAATTCATATTCATGTAATATTGATTAATTGATGGTTCGATCTTAAATAAAATCAATCCTAAGTTGAAAGTTCGCTTAGGTGTTATGTGATCCATGCTAAATGTTTTAATGCTTTCAATCACATTGAATTCATGTTTAGCTTAAAAGACCTGAAGGCATGTTTTCGCTAAACAAAGATTAAAATCAACCTAATCCTAAAGCGATCACCCATGCATGATAAAACGGAAATTATGTGTGCATTAACAAAAACCCGCCAAGCCTTATTTCCATGCGTGTTTGTAGGTCTGACCAGGAAATATGATTGCTATAATTCGATATTCTGATTGTGAAATTACACATGAGAACAAGTAGAGGCCGCTTTACGCGTGCGCGCGTAGAGGGGCGGGGAACTGTGGCCTACTGTTGTCCTTACCCTCGTCCCCGAATCCAGAGATATGACACGTTCTTATCCTTGGTTGTCATTTTGCCATTGGGCTATGACCCAATAAGGATCTGTTAGCTCCCGAAAGGACGGTGACGACTTCTCTACTTGGGTTTTGAGATTCTAGACTCATCCCCATGCCAAGCATACTCACACTATGCAAACAGACAAAACACGACATTCAAACGTCCAGTAAGAAAGGGCACGTTCGCCCCCAAAGTCCCGGGTCCATAGTTTGGCAACTTCACTGGGGATATTCTTTTTTTTTAAAGGAGAGTGGACGAAACTCGAAAAGTCTCGTAATTTCACATTTATAATATCGAATTCTACTTGCTAGGCACAAATGCATGCAATTCCCACGTGAAGGTCTTGCTTTAGGATACACGTCTCTAAAAGTATGTTCTATTCTTGAGAAACCCCCGGAGGATCAATATTAAGGATGGTTAGGTGACCTACCTAAGTCGTTCCTTAGTTGAAGTCCATCCCAGCCGTGACGCATGGATCATATGACCTATTTGGTCCATAATGGATGTCCCACTTGGATCACAACTAAGTTATGGTGTGGATAGTTGGACACACCCTAGTCATGGTACCCTCAGTATGCAATAATCGTGTATTAAAAGCGCTAAAGTGTTGAGAATGACAGCGCTTTTTGCGTGCTATGATATGGGGGTGCTGGGAAAACAATGATAGCACTTTACAAAGTGTTGTTAATGAGTGAATGATACTACAACGCTCAACTTATAGCACTTTAAAGTGCTGTAAAAACGTGATTATGATACTATCATTTTGGCGCCAAAATTTCAAATTTTACAATTGCAGCGCTTCCATTAAAGCACTTTAAAGCGTTGTCAATTTGCGTGTTGGCACCAAAAATAATTTTGGCGGGTTTTTTTTCCATTTTAGCTTTAAATTAGCGATCATTTACAAAATATACTTTTTGTTCCTGTTTTAAATTTAATTAATGGACTAACATTTCATTTTTTATCCAATTGAACAATATACATTCTAATAAAATTATTTTCTTAAAAAAAATCTAATTTTATTAATTACTATAGAATTCATACATCAAAAAATACTTAAATAGTACATCAAAATCAACTATAAAAAAATTCAGTAACAAAAATTTTCTAGAGAAAGTTCTAACTCCTATAATAAACTTCTGCACTGTACACATAACTCGAGCAATGTCAATCATGAAGAAAGAAATATATGTTGAGCCAATTCGTTCCTCACTTCATCAATCTGCTGTTGATCATAACTTAAAACATTGCAATAAATAAAGTACTGCAATAAAAATATATTAATTTGTTTATGATCAAAGACGTCACAAATTAAAAGTAGGTAACAATAAAAATATCATCTATTTGCAAATGAAAATAAGAACCTAGTTTCCGATTGCAGAGTGCTTACCATCATTACACCTCCCACTTACCATCCATTTGCTCCACCCACACCACAAGTCTCTCCACGCCAATGTCAAAGTATCGTGCCCAAGCACATCTCATGACCACCGACAAAACCCTCATTTAAGAGTACCACAAACAGATGATCAATATTTATCCCCTATCTCAGTCTTATGGTTACCCTTAATCAATCAATACTCACCGCTACCAATCCAGCTTTCTACAAACTCCACAAAGTTTCCCACATATGACAAAGACACATTTATAACCAAAGTAAATTCAATAAAAATAAAAAATAAAATTAAAAACATGCATCAACATGGATTTGAGTTTGTTTATGCTCGATTGTCTCTTTCATATATCTCATCACATAATATCAACAATCAATTCCATTTTGTTGACGAGGGCACTACAACAATAGTCATATAAAACAATACTCAATTTACAAAAACTTATGATGTAACATCTTGGTAAACAAAGGAAAATTAAAAGTTTACCTTTATTTGCAACCACTTAGTATTTATTTTAATCTTCTGTTGCTTTTCTCTTTCACTTTGAAATAAAAAAATTGTTCTACATCCATAAAATTACAAATTATGTTCTATAAATATATATAAGCACCATAAATAATAATTATTATTTATGAATGTAAAACCGAAGTAATGAGAGGTTTGAAAATTATCAATAAAACAGATGAAATTAACAAAAATTGAGTAGAAAATTTGGCAGAGTCTCCTTTCTAAATTGGACAAACCATAAACTCACAAAATTGGAGTTAATTAAAACTTTTAACATGTCTCAAATATAATTAATTACTAGAAATCTCAAATATTAATCAAAGTCATTATCTACAATCTAGATATAAGTTATTACTTACGTTTCAACCACTGTACGTAAATCCTCACAAAATACGTTTCCCATACCCTTGTTTTTTTCATTGTAAAAGGGATCCATAAAATAAACAGCATCGTTGAACGGGTCAATTACAGACAACACCAAATGGCGCCTATCAGTAAAATTAAGATCATATGTATACACAAATAAGAAACACATACTACTTTCTACTATTTATGACATTTAACTTCGACAAAGTGTAATTTCATACCCAGCGTTATATGGTGCAATGAAGACTCTGCCTTTTCATGCACCTTTAAGAAATGTGTCTGAAATGTATCGAGCTCTTGCCATCCCGTCTTCGTTTGCCTTTTTTATCTCTCCCTTTTTGAATTGTCCTATGGGAGATATTATACTGGGACATAAGAAGCCAAACAAACTCACTAATCCAAGCATTTGGCACCGACAATGGCATATCCTACAAAAATGCAAATAACAAACCACTTATAATATGACAATCATGAAAATCACAATCAAAGATGCTAAGTAATACATATGCCATATAAGTCAAAATATGACAAACACCAGCTTCTTGTGCAAGAAGTTGATATATTTCCTTTTGGCCAATAAAAATTTGTTGGTTTTGACCATTAACACCAATGTCAATAACAATATCAAGTTGCTCATCACGGTTCCTCTTGAATGTATACTTATACAACATTTGAAGAGTTCCTGGAAGAGTTTGAGGATGAGGAATTCTAGCCTTGTCATTGACATCCAATTTACGTGGCTGTAACTTAGATGATGCATGAGAGGGATCATCTTTTTTTGTTGCTTTAGATGCGTGGGAACCATTATTTCTACGGCTATGATCTTTTGATGGAGTGTGCGAGTTTGAATCATCAACAACTTTATCGTTGTTCTCTAATACATTTTTGTATGCTTGATCATTTTTAGTGTGCTGTGGTTATTTATCTTCATAGTCTTTATGCTTTATCATCATGGTGTTGAGCTATTAACACGTTGTAATTTTCACGCTTTTATGTACATGTGATGTTGGTTTGTTTAGATATTTGTTAAACTCTACCTTGTTTTTCTACGAGTAGACGAAAAGGAAGGCTAGGGTTGACCAATTACAATTGGAGAAGGGAGCTCTGAAGGTCATTAAAGAGTAGGAGAAGTGTAATGTCTCTTATTTTTCTTAGCATCGCTTTACTCTTATACTTTATGTCTATACCATCTACCATCAGTTAATAAGTATCGTCACAATGCTGTGGTTACTTCGTATGGGGCCTTTGTTATCTTTTGTGGACTAAATGTTGTCGTGTGTTGTGAATTTTGAGAATTAACTTTATCATGTTGCTCATTCTTAGTTTTTACTTGTATAATCTGGTGGTAATTAGCTTGATTATACCTTTTAACTAAAACATTTGGCTTACTTTTGTATTGCAGACGATCATGTTAACTACATTCAATTCGTGTATTTTTCACTAATTTTGTGTTGTTTGGTCATTTGAATTTGAACATTAAATGTCTGTGCCTTATTGCTTCAATTGCATTCTTTTGTGTATCATTCTACATTAGAATAAGATATATTAGTGTGCACTAGCAGTCACTTATTTTAAACACTTTCCTTCTTTTGTAGCACCATCAAAATGTGTTAAGTTTCTGTCATTTGTTTGGCTAATGGTTAATTGCTGTGCAGGGAAAGTTCTGAATTTCCTATTAGCGGAAGCTCTCTACTTTCTTCACAAATAATGTTGATAAATTTTCTTTCTCCGGGGTTCAAGCTTGAACATCTAAACCAGTTGTGGTTAAGAATATGCCAAGGCTTATCATTAGGATTGCAAAAGGTCATTTGTGTAGTAGAGTCTTATTCACTACATGGCTACCAAAGACAAATGTAAAAGTCAACAAATTTCAGTTTGATGTATGCTTGAGGATATCTAAGTCTACTCTCAATCAACCAATCACTCACTCACACATACTCATACACTCAGAATCACACTTAGTCAGTCACTCACACATAGTCTCATACACTCATACACTCACCCACTCTCTTACTCACACAGGCATTCACACAGCCCTACTCTCAGTCACTCACCCACCCTCTCACCCACAATGTCACTCGCACAACCATTCACACAACCACACTGTCACTCACTCACCCACCCTCTCACCCACAAAGTCACTCGCACAACCACTCACTCACACTCTCACTCGCTCTCTCTCTGTCTCATTCTCAATAGATCACTCACTCATTTTCTCTGTCTCTCTCACTCACACTCTCACTCAGTCGTTCTCTCTCCCTCTCTCTCTCTCACAGTCACTCTCTGTCTCAAAGTCACTCACTCTTTGTCTCAGAGTCTCTCACTCACAGTCACTCTGTGTCTCAGAATCTGTCACTCAGAGTCGCTCTCTTACTCACTCTTTATCTCACACTTTGTCACTCAGCGTCACCCACTCTCTCACACTCACTGTGTCACTCACACTCTCTCACTAACATTCCCTCACTCACACAATCACTCACACTCTCACTCACATTCACTCACCCACACAGTCACTCACTAACACGCACATCCACTCAATGACACACAAAGTCACTCACTGACACTCACTCACACAGTTACTCACCCAAAACGCAACAAAATTATACCCACTCGAATATTCAGAATTTTCACCTAGTTCTGCATAATTATACCCAGATCATACTTGACTTTTCACCCAGAAAAAATTCAAGAAGCCAAAATATAGGTGCTCATAGAACATAATTCAAAAATCAGAAATCAAAGAATTAAATCTACATATCAAACCCAAACTGAACACACTACATTCAAAGAAAGCATGCACATAGAACATAAATTATTGAATTTATGCCAATCTGAATAACACTAATCTGAATTCTAAAACTAATATGAATTTAACAAAATTGCTCCAGCTTGTTTTCGATCTGTGAGAAACCAAAATATAGCACTCCAAAATTTCTCATAAAATTGCTTCAACAAAATTCAATAAGCCAAAACATAGGTACTTTATAGACTCCAATAATCAAAACAACTAAGAGCAAATACTTACCTTTTTTTCGATCCAGCTTCAACACTCCCAGAAACAACAAAATTGCTTCAACAAAATTGCTCGTGATTTCAACAAAATTGTTACTTTATTGAAGGGTAGAAGGAATTTGAGTGTTGTTATTTGACAATGAATTTGGTGAGTTCGTTTGTGCTTTATAGATTAGATAATATATCTAAGTTTTTTTAGAAAATCTGATGTTGGTTTTTTGGGTTTGTTTGATGAAAAAGATTTAGGGTTAGTTTTGTTGAGGTACTGCGGTTTTACATCGTGGTTTTAAATTTTTATTTGTTTGATATTTGAAATTTTAATTTAATTTACTTATTTTTCCATATATAGCACCAAGTTAATAGTACTCTCTAATGTGCTATTGTTTGGCGGTTTTTAACAATTGTTATACTATACTCCCATGAGTACAATTACTAAATATACTCTCCCTCCAAAATGCTGTAAATTTAGTTCACATAACACTCTATATATATCATTTTTTTTCTTCTTTTTTGTCCATAATTTTGTCCATTTTCTTTGTAAATTTTCTCTCTCCTCATTCATTTTCAATTTCTCTCTCATTCAATGACTGATTTCTCTTTCTAAAAACTGCAACAATGGAATATTCAATAAAAACTTATACATCAATTGAAGAAATAGATAGAAATATGCTGATCATCAATGATTTTGAAGCTAAATTAAAACAGGTTTGAATGTTATATAATTTGAATATTACACTATGATGCTTGTAAGCGTGTTGAAATTATAAATTACTTTTACTAATATTCATATTCATGATTGACATTGTAAGTTCTTTATTGATGAATGTAATATTAGATTTATGAAATTAGTTTTATAACACTATTTAACATAATATTCACTATTTTCAGTGTAATAATATTCGTTTTTCCTTTGATGAGAAATTCATACAGTGAATATTTCTTCAATTGAAATTAAAACTAATTCTTTGTTTTCAGATCTAAATAATATTCATTTTTTGCAATGTAATATTCATCTTATTCAATTTAATATTCATTTTAATAAATGAAATATTCATTTCCTTCAACGAATATTCTAAAATGATTCACTCCGTATTCATTTTATAAAATGGAATATTCATTATTAATGAATGATTATTGTTGTCTAAAAGTTGAATATTACATTGAGTATTTGATATGAATATCAATAAGCAAAACTTCGATGGTTTGATAGAAGGTGCAAAACAAGATGCAACCATGGGAGAGTTAGTGGCTTATGGAGACACGAGACTCTTGGGGTTGGCTAGGGTAAATTTTTACGTGTGCATGGTGACATGCACAAGTTTCCTCACGTAAAAATCAAGCAAGCATAATTAGTAGTTTAGGAGTGTTGAGCTATATGGGTTTTCTTCCCACTTCATTTGATAGGGTTTTACCATATGGTGTTTTGTGATTTTCTTAGTTAGTTTATGAGTCATGGTTGATGGAATCAAACATGGGAAACACAAAATTGGAGGTTTCTTGAAAGAAAGATTGAAGCTCAAAAGGTTTCTTGAAGTTCTTGAAAATGGAAGTCCATCAAAAATCAAAGGAAAATATGGCGGGTTGGATTACGGGATTTTGGAACGATTTTGAAGGATTTGGGCAACGTTGTTAACCGTGTTTTCCGTGTTGTTTGACTTGGTCAACTTTAGTTAGTTAGTTGAAAATATTGTTCTTAGATTTGTTTCTCAAAATATCTAAGATTTAGCCTAGAAAATCAGATTACAACCTTGGTGCGCAAGATTGTATCCGGTTTCGTATAAAATCTTTGTTATCCTAATGTTAGTTTGTTTATACCATAAATCTAGGGTAGTTAGGATTTGTTTAGGATATTCACATATTGTGTGACATGTTTAGCTATAAATAGGATGTAAAGTACATCAATAAAAATCAGATTAGATTGATTGAAAAACACATTGTTTTCCGTCTTTATTGTTTCACGAAAGAAAACAACAATTTGTGAGGATTTCTTGTGAGGAATTCGACGAGTGAGTGGTGCTAATAAGCTTTATCTCACGTGAGGATAGTTTTAGGATTTGAGGGTGCTTTGCTTTAATCAAATTCTAACAATTATTCGCCTTAGGACTTTGAATTTGTGGTGCGTCGCTTTATCAAATTTGTGTTCTAAGTTTATCTTGTGTGAGTGGCGTTTGTTTATAACAAAATTCACATCAGTATTCAATACTTGAAAGTTATATTCATACTTGAAATGTAATATCCATATTTTGAAAGTGCACAACATTGTCTTACGCATGATAAATATTATGCATGTGAAGCATAATATATAATATGGTCATATGTAATGTTCAGTTTATATTTTGAATGTAATGTTTACGAAAATATGTATTACTCATTTTAATTTGTCATATGTAATATTCACCTTTTACTATTATGTGATATGCTTGTGAACATTGATGATGAAGACGTGTATATTAATTATCGTGATGTTTTTGTATGTGACTCATTGCAAACAATCAAGAGGAATCTGAATTGCTGAACATAATGATCACAAGAGATGATATTCAAATGAAACACTTCACAATTGATTTAATATAAGAATTGATTATAGCTGGATGATGAACTGAACATATTCATTGTATAATGAATATTACATCGTTGAAAATTCATATTACTCATCAAGGATTGATTTCAATCAAGATTTATGAGTTCAAAAGCAGAACAAATGAATACTACTTTTTACACAGTGAATATTAATCTTTACATAGTGAATATTACATACAATAAAGTGCATATCATTCAGCAAAGTAAAAATATGTTAGTGCAAGTTTGAGGATGAATACCATGTACTTATTATGGATATTTAGTGTTGAAAAGAATGATATTTTGGTATACAAAATGAATATTGGACATTCACTAACTACTAGCACAAATTTGAAAACTCAAAGATAATCAATAATCAATATTGGACATTCACTAACTACTAGCACAAATTTGAAAACTCAAAGATAATCAATAATTCAAAAAAAAAAGAATTTATGAATATTACATTTTGAAAAATGAATATTACACACTGAAAAATAAATATTACTCCCGTGTAAACTGCACATTACATGCATGCGTGAGGAAAACGCGCTCGGGAGTATATTGTGAATTGTGCTCCCGGGAGCACATAATTTACAACATGTCAATTAAGTGCTATGGTTATATTCTTTTTCAAATTTACAAATACTAAATTATAGCACTTTATTAACAGCATTTACTTAAGGTGCTATCTTTTAGTAAATACTTTTTATAGCACCTAAATAAGAGCATGTATAAAAGAAGCGCTTTTTAATGAAAACAAATTATACAATTTTTACGAAGTGCGATAATTTAAGTGCTTTTAATTCATACTTTTGGCGTAGTGCCTCTTGGACACTCTAAGCCTTACTTTTTTTTCGCCTCTTAGAACCTTGGCTAGGATTTTTTGACTTAACCTCATGCATAGGTGTGTTGTTACGTGCAATGTGCTATATAATCCTATATTTGTATAAATATGTTTGCAGGAATCTAGCTTTTCCGTAGCCTTTTCACCTAGATAGTCGCATGTAGACCATGGTTGCTTGTCATGTTGACTAAAGGCCCGTATAGACCCCCCATAGGTTGCATAACATTCATTTTGTAAAAAGTATCTTCATCTCCTCCAACAATAATAAAGAAAAAGGGAGATGAAATACTATACATCATGCATTCATATAGAACTAGGAAGCAACCATGATAGGCCTCGCATGTGTGACAAGAATCAAGTCATTGAAACAAGTTAAAACAAACATTCTAAAATCTAAACATCACAAGATAGGTGGTGCACAAACCAAATCAACGATTCCTCTTTGGACTACGGAACAAGGTACATGGTTAGTCCGAAGAAACATCTCAACTAAGAATCAAGAAAGTACAACACAATTTGATTCAACAATGAGCAACCAAGAATCTCCCCTCACAATGCACAAATTGGCTCTTACCTTAGCCCAAGTAACACAAGCCTTAGGGGAAATGAAAGTTGAGATGAACAACCTCAATAAAAGACACAGAGAAGGTAGCTAGGACGGTCACCGACCAAGACTGTTATTTTGATCCTCCTAATCTCAATAAGAACTTGATCGACACCTTGTCGGGAAAGTTCTCCATTGCTAAACTTCCCTAATTTAAGGCTACCGATAATCCGAAATACTTCTTGAGAAGCTTCAAGGTCTATATGGATGTGAAGAATATCAATCCAAGGCTCTACCACTTCCCGACAAGGATAAATCAACTTGGGAGGACATAGCTCACGCCTTCATGACTTGTTATAAAGGAAATACTCAAGCTACCACTTCGAAAAGGGAGCTTGAAATTCTCAAACAAGGAGAAAAGGAAGGATTCACCTCTTATCAATGCCGTTGGAGGGAAGTCGCAGCATTACAACGCTGGAAAAAGATCATGTCAAGAAATACATTGCTAACTTCTTCCAAAGTATAAAAATCATCTCAAGTACTTGGGCCTTAGTACTTTTGAACAATTGTACCACATTGGGATCGAGATTGAAGACGATCTTAACAAGGAAGGTGGAAAAGGAAAATGGGCTAGCAATCCAAGGACCAATCAAACAAAAGAAGCATCCACTTCCAACAGCATCAATGCCGTCGAAGAAACTAGAGCTCATTTTCGTTGCCGATGCGAGTACACTCCCTTCGGTATGACCTATACTCAAGCGTTTGAAAGGCACCAATCAAAAGGCAAAATAAGTCTAGTGGGACCTACTTTGGATCCATCTCCCGAAAAGAGGTCACTACGGTGGGATGCCAACAAATACTGCAAGTACCACAAGGTAGAGGTCACACTACCAAAGAATGTTGGACTCTCAAAAATCTTCTACAAGACATGGTCGAAGACGGAAGGCTCTCCATTCCACCCGGGGGAAAGAAGCTCAACATTCAAACCAACCCTCTAACACTTTTCATGATCGAAGAAGAGAACCTCTGCTTCGATCCTATTAGTTTCATCACTTCTGTAGGATGAACTGTCCAAAGAATTCTTTCAAAGAAGAGGGTCCCACTCCTAAAATATCCACAGAAGGAGAAAAGACTTTCGATGATTTTCCTCACTCCGAAGACCAATATGTATGTGACTGTTGGAAAAGGGTTCAAATAGAAAAAATAAAAAAATGATGGGATGAACCCATCAATAATCCAAAATGTTATTTCCGACTATGTAAATGGCATTTTCATGAGCCCGAAAATGTTGAACTACTAAGTCCTTTCATTGAACTCCCCATATAATTTATGGAGGAAATTTGGGAGAGACTTGATCCCAAAAGTATAGGCATGAGCTTAATGCTCAATAAACATTGGAATAAGTACATCAATGAAATGGTACATAACCTCATCAATTGGGAAAGAAGCATCAATTACCGTTGGCTCATCGAGGAACCTCTTCCCTTAGTTCCTCCTATTCCTCAATATCCAGCCGCCTACAGGATGCCAGAAAGGTTCCATCAACAATAATGGGAAGACTTCTAAAGACTATGCCTTAAATTCGCCGACGACATGGCACTCTACATGGTCGAAAAAGATGAACTATCTTTTGAACCACTCAACTCGATTACTCCTGTGGGACAACATACCCCACAAGCAATCACCTTTCCATCCCTGCTAGAAGTCAACAGAATATCGGATAGTGATGACGAGGACGTCTATGCCAAAAATGGAATACAACCCACCTACCACACTCTTCTCGAAGAAGACGAAGACACCGAGGTTCTTAGGCCCTTATCACCTGTTAACGACAATAAGGTTC
Source organism: Suaeda aralocaspica (assembly GCA_016808085.1). Lineage (NCBI taxonomy): Eukaryota > Viridiplantae > Streptophyta > Magnoliopsida > Caryophyllales > Amaranthaceae > Suaeda > Suaeda aralocaspica. The sequence goes on along the minus strand of PYUH01000305.1, from coordinate 268,605 downwards.
AAATCCTCACTCGAACAAGACGCCTTAACACTACACAAAACAAAAACAACACTCAAACAACTGCACCACCTCCTCCACCTCAAGTGGATAATGTGGTTATCAAGCAACTCAAAAGAACCAAGGCCGATGTCGACGTGTGGCAATTACTAGTCTCTTTAGAAAGGCATAGGCAAGCTCTACAAAAGGCCCTTACTGATTTTAATGCGGGTGATGACACTACTCCCGACAATTTGGTCAATCTCATTATACATGAGCACCATAAGCCATCTATCTCCTTTTTTGATCAGGACCTCCTAACCGAAGGAACGAGTCATAACAAAGCTCTTTATATCACCGTCATAAGTAAGCAACTCAACGTACCGATGAATTTGATCGACAATGGCTCAGCTATCAATGTGTTCTCTTTTTGAACCGCTCAGAATCGCGGGATATCACAAGAAAAATATCACACTAGCAATCAAGCCATCCGAGTCTACGACAACACAAGAAAGGACACCATGAGGGTTATATGGCTCAACATACTCGTAGGACCCATCGAGAAGAAAGTGAAGTTTTATGTCATAGACATCAAGACTAGCTTCAATCTTCTCCTAGGAAGATCTTGGCTCCATGAGCTACGGGCGGTCCCATCCACCTCACATCAAAAGATTAAGTTCGTGCTAGAAGGGGTGGTGATTACCATTGATGCATCTCCAATGAGGATCCAAGCCACCGATCAACCTATCATCAACATCGAACACGATGATCCTGCTGAAGATTTGTGGGGATTCTCCCTTGCCACCATTAACATGGAAGATAAGACCACTTCAATCACTAAAAATAAATCTAAACTAGATGATCTCGATGCACAAGGACTTGGATTGCTCTTCGGGTTAGAACGTGTTCCACCATCCAAACAAGAGGTGCTCATGGCTATGAATACTAAAGTTGTTGATCCGAACTCATCACTTCTGCAAGTCAAGTGGTTAGAGGATGGCACAAGACCGTCAAGATCACTAAGCGGGAAGGAAAGGTCGTGGATTTCACAATAGGAGAAGGCCCAACGTTCAATGAGTCTGAAAATGAATCCGAATCTGAGTGTGAGTCCAATGATGTTAAGATGTCTAGTCCTAAGAATTCCTTGGTCGCTAATAAACTTGTCAAGGAGCTTGTCCCTCCTCTAGATTCCGCCACTAGGGCCAATTTTGATGTCATAATTAACAAGCTTAATAATATAACTTCCATTGCTTACTCTTCGTCTCTATCCTCTTATTCCCCCTCCCCATTACATGATTGCTCCATTTCACAAATTGAAAATCTAAATGATGATGAGATAATAAAAGCTGTAGAGGAACATGAAAGCAAAACTCCAATAATTGAACATTAGTCCCACCAAATTGGCCATTCATACAACCTTCCATGAATTTCTTCAACTGTTCTTCACTTGCAATTGACATCACAAACGACATCAACAATTTGTGGCTCTCACTCATGACTTGTACCTGATGTTTCATGTCCTTTAATTCAGCTTGTAATTGTGTAGGAGGTGTAGGTTTACTCCATCCCATGTACTCCCTGTTTGTGATACTTGAACCGACAGCCCTAACAAGACCCCCATGCTCCGGCTTATTCAATGCTCTAGCTAAAATATCATCTCGACCACCCGTAGGAGCAACTTCACTCTTTTCACTTTTAGCTTTCAAATTATTCTGATTTATTCCAAAACCAATAGAGTAGGATTAAAATAAAGTAATGAACAAACCACAGGTAGTCCACACATACTAATCTTTCGTTAATTATAATTATTTACACTTAAGCACACGTTTGTCACCACTATCCGTTGCAAATAAAGTCATTTGAATTACGCTTGAGCTTTTTAAAAATGAAAAATAGAACAATGATGGCAAATTAAGAGTCTTACAATTGCATTTGCTACTTCTTGATCAAGAGGGTTGTCAAATATTGAAACTCCATCCTTTTCACGTGAATGGGCTCTCAGCCATAATTCGTATCGAGGTATATGATCAACATGGACTCCTTGTTTCAAACATTCTCTCGCCTTGTGTCAATATATAAATTAGTATTGTTAGTAATGCAATTACAGTAAAAAAATATTATATAAATGTAACATAACACACTCAAACTTACCAGCTCTTCTTCATAGTATTGGTATCCAAGACGAGCTCCTCGATATGTATGGTCATTCAACATTTACATCTCACGAGCCTTTTCACTATGAGCCTGTGAATCCAAGTACAGCACACATTTGGGGATAAGAAAAGGGCATGTTGATGGGTTAAAAATTCAGAATTTCCTTCACTCAATAACCAACTTAATGCCAAGGACAGAATAAGCATAACCAGCCAAGCATAAAGACTGACATGTTGTAGTTACACAACATTCCTAAGCTAAGCAATAAAAGTTGTTTATAGTTACACTAACACGTGAAAAGAATTTACCTTGAATTCCTCGGTGGCACACATATCCTTGAATTTATCCCAAGTTGTTTGTGTAATCCATGGGTACTTCCATGACGGAGGCCCTCTCCTTAACCTTCCAGATTTTTTGTGATACAGCCATCTTCCTCTAAGTCTAGTCTTGAATGCTCTCCATCGCTCATCAGCTTGCCTAAAGATCCATTTTCTTCGACTATGAAGTACTATAAATCCTTTCTGTACATGACACAAAAGGAAAACTTACAAACAAATAAACCATTGTATATATTTGTAGAGTTTTTCAAAGATATGAATTGTAAATGCACAAAGCATTACCTTGATAACATCATACAACTCATCCAAGACTTCTTGAGGAACCTCTTTCAAAGAAGCATAAGTGATGCATACACGTTCCCGTACCACAACACCAACATAGGTAGAAAACGTTGGCTTATGCTCACCACATGGTATCTTATGCACCAGATGCCACTATAAAGGTATTTTTGTACCCTTTTGAATATGCTTACCCACAGCTTCAAAAACTGTACGACCCTTCTCATCCTCACATCTAGCTCGCTCAACATCTGAATCATCAGAATCTTCTGAGACAGCACCATCATGCGACGAAAGCAACTCCTTTCCTTTTTTTCCCATGAGCCTAAACACAAGAAATAGGGATTCAGTTAAAGGAAAACTAAAAAAAACAGCAGATTAACTAGTTCAAATTAGCTAGTTCAGAACTAAATAGTTTAGATTAACTAGTTCAGATTAAATAGTTCAGATTAACTAGTTCAAAACTAAATAGTTCAGATTAACTAATTCAGAACTAACTAGTTCACAAGTAACTATGATGATCACAACTAACACATACACCAGAAGCAAAAACAAACAGAAAGAATTTAAACAACTATTCAAAAAACAAAAGTAAATTAAAAATGTTACATTTGTCATTTGATACCTAATTAATTCTGATCGTGACGTCGCTTTCACGATTTACACACACCACTAGTATCATCAACCCATGTGCCTTCCTTGTGGTCAACACGTACATATGTAGATGAATTGTCAACATAATAATCAAGAGAAATCTCAATTGAGGGAGAAAGTAGATTTATACTAGCCATTTCTTCTACTTCCTCCTCACCCTCATTATCATCAATTTCCCGAGTCCTTGATATTCTAACAGCATATGGTTTTTTCTCAGAAGGGTCCTTCATGTAAAACACTTGCTTAGCCTGACTTGCTAATATGTAAAACACTTGCATATGGTTCACCAATGTTGTCTTTCCTAAATCATCACTGAAAACTCCAGTATTGTTGTCAACCCATTTGCATCCAAACATTGGTATGAAAAAATCGTTATATTGTAACTCAAATATCTCTTCAATGACTCCATAGTATTGCATCTTAGCATGAACTGGACTCTTGTTTTTCTCACTTGAAAAATGAATAGCTGTAGCTTCCAAAGTGACCCCACTATTCTGCCTGGTACTACTTTCATCATGAGCCCGGGTGAAGAATGTGTTACCATTACATACATATCCAGAATAAAAGTAAGCATTATAGCTAGGACTATATGCTAAGCTCTTAAGTCGATCAGAAATAGAATGAATTGGATCGTGACACTTTCTCAACACTTCACCTTTAAACCATGTGTGGAATGTTTTGTAGTGCTCACTAAGAATTGATCGCTTAGTTGGATTTCGAAGTTAGCCTCGAAGTTGCTGCCTTAAGAATGTCATGTGTGCGTCAACATAAGATTCAACATCAACGTTATTAAGAAGAACATATGTATGTGCTCTTCGCCACTGTTCATGAGACAAGTCACAACGTTTATAACCAACCATCCAACACCCTTCAAATTTTCCACTATCATGAGATACGGGAAGCCGTATAGACATCTTGTTTGCAAGGAAGTCACCACTACATTCAACAATGGACTCATAAAAAAGTCGCTAAGTAATGCAAGCTTCCGGCCGAGAAGGATTTTTCACATATACCTTATAAATTTTCATTTGCCTTTCAAAAGCCCGTTGATTTCTCAAGTACACTGGGCCGCAATTTCTAATCTCTCTCACAAGTGAATTGGCAAATGAACCATTACATCAAAAAATGAAGGTGGAAAATACATCTCTAATTGGCACAAAATGACAACAATCTCATCTTCCAACTTGTTCAAGTCCTTAGGATCAATAACTTTGCTATAAATTGCATTGAAAAAACTACACAATCTAATAATGGCATATCGAACATTTTTTGGTAAGGTTAAACGAATAGCCATCAACAACAAGTATTGCATCAAAACGTGGCAATCATGAGACTTAAGATTCGATAATTTTACAATTTCTACAGAAAAAAGATTAACGATATTTGAAGAAAAACCTGTGGGCAGTTTCACTGATGCCAAAGATTCACAAAGCTCTTTTTTTCTCTTTCCTTGAAAGTGTATAGGCAGCTGGAGGGAGAAATTTTTTTTGATGACTCTCAACTACATGGAGTTCATTTCTTATATTCATTTCTTTCCAATCATCTCGAGCATTGACAGTATCCTTGTTGTTCCCTGGGATATTCAATAATGTGCTAACCAAGTTGTCAAACACGTTCTTCTCGATATGCATTATATCGAGACAATGTCTCACAAACAAATCTTTCCAATAGCGCAAGCACCAAAATTGGCAGCACTTCTTATATCCCTTCTTAGGAAGACCAGATTTATGTTTTTTCCTAAATGTAGTTTGGATGTCTTTAACCTTTTCATAGACTTCCACACCCGTCAATACTTTTGGACGTCTTCTAAGCTCTTGTGACCCATCAAAGGCCTTCTTCATCTTACGATATTGATGATCTATAGCCAAAAATTGACGGCAAATTTTGTAAACAGACTTCCTAGATGATGGTAACCAAGTTGGCTTCACACCATCCTCAGATATAGGACAAGGTGCTTCGACTCTCACACTAACGCTGTATCCAGAAAGATTACCATATGCTGGATAGTCTTGGATAGTACAAAATAGCATTGCTCTCAAATTAAACCATTCTTCTTTATGAGCATCATATACTTCAACACCTTTGTCCCACAACAACTTCAAATCATCAATGAGAGGTTCCAAATACACATCTATGTCATTACTGGGCTCCTTTGGCCCTGATATTAACAATGAAAGCATTATGTACTTCCGTTTCATGCATAATGTGGGAGGTAAGTTGTAAGTCACCAAGATAACACGCCATGTACTATGGGTGCTACTAAGAGAACCATATGGATTCATACCATCAGTGGACAAAGCAAGGCGCAAGTTTCGTTTTTCTCTACTAAACTCCTCATAAGTTCCATCAATAAACCTCCATTGTGGGGAATCAGCTGCATATCTAAGAAGTCTATCTTTTTTGCGACCATCAAAATGTCATGTCAACTTCTACGCATCTCTTGCATTTGAAAAAAGATGTCTGAATTTAGGAATGATAGGAAAGTACCATAACACCTTAGCTGCAAATTTCCCCTCCTTGTACCGTGATGCATTACAAATAGGGCAACTATCTAAGGATTCCCATTCGTTTCGATAAAATATGCAATCATTACGACAAGAATGGATTTTTCTCATAAGGTAATCCTAAAGTGGAAAGTGTCTTTTTAGACTCGTATGTGCTGCTTAGAAGGCATTACCCTTAAGAAGCATGCCTTTGATAGCCTCAAGTAGATCAGTTAAACACTTGTCAGTAAAACCATGCTTTGCTTTCACGTTATATAAGGTAAGTACACTTGATAATCTTGTGTGGTCCTCGCATCCTTCATATAAGGGTTGTTCCGAAGCACTTATCACCTTCTCAAAAGAGTGAGGGTTCTCAATATATTTGTCACCTTCGGTGTTGGTAAGTTCCTCCACAAGAGTGTTGTCCACACGATGTGTTCCCATGGATGGTTCTTTATTTTGTTCACCATGTCGCCACCAACATGCATAAGTTTTATCAAAAGGCCATGCTCATGTGCTTTAGAATTTCATCAACTCTCTAATGAAATACATTGTGACATTTATCACATGGGAAAGGAAGGGTATCTAGACCTTTATTGTTAGTAACAGCAAAATTAATAAAACTTCGTATCCCTGCTTCATATTCATGATCACCGGGTTTGGACCTTGATATCCAACTCCGATCCATTCCTACATTATACAAATAAGTATAAAATAGCTACGCATATTCACTAAACTTCGAAGCATATATGACATTAAATTTTAACTTCGATGACATCATAATACACGCCAAAACAAACACAAGCTGCATAACAGCAATTAATACTAGTGTACATAGATAATAAAAGTATTTGGTTAGTAAAATATAGTCTATCCATGCATGCACTTGCTTCTTGTGTTGGAATGCTACTTACTGACTTACTCTTATGAGCTTTGCTAGTTTCATTATGTCACGACTCACAAAATACGAAAGTTAGTTAACTACCATTTATCAATTGTACCTTTAGTTAGAACTTGACACAAGTTATCTCTAATACAAGCATTGGTATAATTGAAAATTTCTCCACTTTTAAGCCCCAAAACCAAACATTAATTCTAGATACTACACTATACACACTTAAGCATATGAACCAAATTTCCAATTTATTTTTATATTAAAATAAAACAAATTTCCAATTTTACCCTTGGTCCACACTTTATATTGGAAGTCTTCCTCTCACCACTTCTCTATTCACATGCAGTAGCTCCCTCTAATCAGCTGCTTCAATTCCTTTTCAAATCAATTCTTGTTTTATTACCCTTTCATCCAAAAGCATATATATGGTCCCCTTATAATGCCGACAGGTGACCTATTATTTGCACTCCTCTTTATTTTTTGGTTCAAATGTAAGCATTTTATTAATCATCAAATAAACAAGTACAACCTAAAACTTGTCATTGGGAGGTTGACTCAACCAAGATAAGATAAGCTTAAGACATCTACAAAATAAACCAAAGGAAACAACCAAGAACAAGCAAACAAACAACAAAACCAAAACACCACACAGAACACAAGCACAACCAACCAAAACAAACAAAACAACCACCCCTAGCAGCTTCTGCACTGCTGCAAAACTGCAGGAACCCTAGACTGCAGACAGCCAAACCAGCAAAAACAGCAACACCAAAACCCAAGCCAGCACAAACAGCAGCAAACCAAAACAACTGCACTGCTGCACACTGCAGGATCCCTAGACTGCAGTTGCTCAGACTGCAGACAGCCAAACCAGCAAAAACAGCACCAAGCCAGCACAAAACAGTAGCAAACCAAAACAACCCAGCAACTCCTAACAGCAGCAGTGCAGCCAAGCATACAACCAACCAAATGAACCTGCACCCAAGCCAATAGCAGCACCTACCAGCAACAAAAAAATCCAAACAACCACAAACCCAAAAGAAAACTAAAAGCAACCCTCACTCTCAAACAGCAAACAGTAACAAGCTAAATGAACTTAAAGCCCTCTTCACATCTACAGAACAGCCAAAGCTAACACAAGTAGTAGAAACCAAAGCCACAACAAAAGCCACCCAAGCAAAAGACTGCACTGCAGTATGACATAGAAATTAAGCCGTTGTAGAACTAGAGTTTTGTGGTAAAAAGATTACAGACAAAGCTGTGATAGAAACATGTAAGCCATTAGCATAGATGTTATATCTTGTTTAAAATTTGCATCAGCGTTATTTGTGATGGATTTTGTGGCAGAAATCTGCTTATATATATGCTAAAGTTTAACAACTGAATTTCAATGGTTGAGTTAAAGCAATTTCATTTGGAATGCATGCAAATACAAAATTACACCAGCAGAACAAACTACAAAAGAGGGAAACAAAACAGAATTGGCTAAAGGAAAAAGAAAATCCAACATTCAATAAGAATTCAGTGACTAAAACTCAATTCCACATTCAGTGACTAAAAAATTTCTTGGCTAAAAAATTTAGTGACTAAAACTCAATTCCATAAATCAAAATTCAATCCCATATAAACGCAAAAATTGAATTACAAAGTCAAAAAATCAACATTTAATCAAGATTAAAATTGAAATTACTAGTGAAAAAAATAACCAGGCTAATAAATTAAGTTCCAATTAATTATCAAACAAACAATCGAATTTCATGCATGAACTGAAGAAACTACTGAATGTGGTAACTTGTTCGAGAGAAAAAACATGAAATTTCTCATATTTACATTAAAAAAAACTCGAATTTCTCAAATCATGCTATTATAATCCAGATTTTGAGTTTGTTATTCATACCAACTGCAAAACTATACATGCGCGCAATTATGTTGTTATCACTTTTAAGAAAATCGAATTTCTGAATTTATGCTATTAAAATCCATGGAAATTGCATCAAAAAACAAACCTTTCACAATTTCTGATTCAATTGGCGTCGTAATTGAGATGAAAGTGTCGAACTTTCCACCGGCCATACCCAAATAAGTGAATGGAGGTTTCGTGAATGGAATAGTGAATGGAGGTAGTTTTGGCTGCTGAATAACACTTTGGCCGTGGGTTTGATTTTTTTTTGGAGGAAAATAAGTTTTTAATTTTTGTTTTTGTTTTCCTTTTTTTTATAGGGTAATTTTGGTTTTAAGTACATGGTTTAATAAGCTAGGTTTTCTCAAAAAAAATAAAAAAAAGGTTTCCAAAGAAACCGGTTCTAAAGAGCAATGGGCTTCTTTAGTCTTTGTTATGGCCCACAGCTTTACAAGTTTGTTTACTAACCACATCAAAGAAACCTGCTTTTTATGAACAAGTCTCTCAAGACTTTAAAGAGACCTTTTTTTTGCTTGATTAGGTCTCTTAGTAAAAGAAACATGTTAAAACAAACCAATGGTCTCTTACAAATAATGCCTTTAGCCATTTTTGTTGTAGTGTATGTGATGTTTGTCCTATGGATGCGTGCCATATTCTACTTGGAAGACCTTGGCAATATAATAGACTTGTTCAATATGATGGTAGAACTAATGTTTATGTCATCAAAAAGCATGTCCATGGAAAACCTATGGCATTGAATCCATTGAAGGTTGTGAATGTTAAGAAACAAAAAAATATGGAGAACAAAAAAGGTGTGTTTTTGACGAGTGCTAGGGAGGTGGAAAGGGAGTTGAATTCTTGTGATCAAGTCTTTGTTCTCATGGCTAAGGAAGTACAAGAAGGTTCCTCATCCATCCCACGAATTTTGAAGCCTTTATTGAATGAATTTGAAGATGTGTTTCCGGATGATCTACCACTAGGATTACCACCTATGAGGGGCATTGAGCATCAAATAGATCTTGTTCCCGGGGCTCAAATTCTAAACAAACCAGCTTGTAGATGTAATCCCGAGCAAACAAAGGAGATTCAAAGGCAAATTGAGGAGCTAATGGAACGTGGATATGTGAGAGAAAGTATGAGTCCTTATGCGGTTCCTACTCTGATCGTTCCTAAGAAAGATGGCACTTGGAGAGTGTGTATTGATTCAAGAGTAGTCAACAACATCACTATCAAATATAGATTCCCAATTCCAAGGTTAGATGATTTACTTGATGAATTATATGGCTCTAATGTGTTTACTAGAATTGATCTTAGGAGTGGGTATCATCAAATTCGCATGAAAGAAGGTGATGAGTGGAAAACAACTTTCAAGACTAAGTTAGGGCTTTATGAATGGTTGGTCATGCCTTTTGGTCTTACTAATTCACCTAGTACCTTCATGAGACTCATGAATGAAGTATTGAAGCCATACATTGGAATGTTTGTTGTTATTTACTTAGATCATATCTTGGTTTATAGTAGAAGCAATGAGGATCATCAACATCATCTAAGGAGTGTGTTCGAAACTTTAAGGCAACAAAGACTTTATCGGAAGCTCGAAAAATGCTTTTTCATGGTACCTATTGTTACGTTTTTCGGGTATGTGGTCTCAAAAGATGAAGTTTCTGTGGATCAAACAAAGTTGGAAGCAATTAGAACTTGGCCTACTCCAACTAATGTCACTGACGTTCGTGCTTTTCATGGTTTAGCTTCGTTCTATAGGAGATTTGTGAAGAACTTCTAATCTATTGTAGCTCCCATGACCGAGTGTATATAGAAAGACAAGCCTTTTGAGTGGAATAAGGAAGCGCAAAAATCTTTTGAGAAAATCAAAGAGATGTTATGCAACACGCCTATTCTTGCATTGCCTGACTTTATAAGACCTTTTGAAGTTGAAACTGATGCAAGTAAGGTGGGGATTGGAGCAGTATTGGTTCAAGGGAATTGGCATATTGCTTATTTTAGTGAGAAATTGAATGGAGCAAGGTTGAAATATTCGATTTATGACAAGGAGTTTTATGCTATTGTTAGGGCTCTTGATCATTAAAGCTATTATCTGAGACCCCACCACTTCATTCTACACTCTGATCATTAATCATTGAAGCATATTAATGGCCAACAAAAGTTGAATCCTGGACATGCCAAGTGGGTGGAGTTCCTACAATCTTTTGACTTTTCATCAAAGTACAAGGAAGGCGAGTCTAATGTTGTTGCAGATGCTCTCTCACGTAGGTATGCTCTTATTAGTGTTTTGAATTGCAAGTTACTTGGTCTAGACATGATCAAAACATACTATGAGCATGATGATAGTTTCGGTCCTATATTGCAATGGACAAGGGAGTTGTAGGATCTTTTGTTATGCATGATGGGTTCTTATTCAAGGGTACTCAACTGTGTGTACCTAAGTATTCAATTAGATAATTGTTTTTAGAGAAGCGCATGGTGGAGGATTAGCAGGACATTTTGGCATTAGTAAAACTCTAAATATGTTACAAGAAAACTTCTATTGGCCTGAGATGATTGTTGATGTTGAAGCTATCATATCTCAATGTGCTAGTTGTCAATTGGCGAAAGCTTCTTTTTATCAAGGTCACTACACACCATTGCATGTTCCTGAAGGTCCTTGGGAAGATGTATCCATGGATTTCATTGTGGGATTGTCTAGAACCACAAGAAGCAAGGATTCTATCATGATTGTGGTGGATAGATTTTCGAAGATGGCACACTTCACACCTTGCCATAAAACTAATGATGCTATGAATGTTGCAGATTTGTATTTCAGAGACATTGTGAGACTTCATGGAATCCCTAAGACAATTGTAAGATATAGAGATAAAAAGTTCATGAGTTATTTTTGGAAGTCTCTATGGAAGCTAGTTGGCACGAAATTGCTTTTTAGTACATCATATCATCCTCAAACTGATGGACAAACTGAAGTTACAAATAGAACTCTTGGAGTATTGTTGCGTGGTTTGGTAAGCAAGACGCAAAAGGATTGGGATTTGAAGCTTGCACATGCGGAGTTTGCCTTCCATAGGTCACCTACATTCGCTATAAAACACTCGCCATTTGAGGTCGTATATGGGGTGAATCCAAAGTTACCCATTGATCATGTTGATATTCCAAAGGGTGAGTTGGTGCACAAAGATGCATTGGCAAATATTGAGTACATGCAAAAGCTCCATGCACAAGTGAGAGCTAGAATTGAGAAGGTGAACGATCAAAACAAGGCTCGTGCAAATAAGCATCACCATCAAAATACATTCAAGGAAGGAGACTTGGTTTGGCTACACCTAAGGAAGGAAAGGTTCCCTAACAAAAGCAAGAACAAGCTCATGCCTAGGTGTGATGGGCCATTGAAGGTTTTGAAGAAGATTGGTGACAATGCTTATCAATTAGAATTGCCAGGTGAATATGGGGTCCATGCTACGTTTAACGTTGGTGATTTGACTCCTTATGTTTCTGATGATCAACGTCGAGGTTTGAGGACAAGATATTTTGAAGAAGGGGAAGATGATACAAATATTGATCACAATTTGGAAGGTTTGATTGAAGCTACAAAGAAGGGTGCAACCAAAGGGGAATTAATTGCTTATGGAGACTCAAGTCTAATGGGTGCATCTAAGGTTAGGGTTTGCGTGTGCATGGTCACACATATCTAGGTGGGAACGCAAATCAAGGGAAAGAAATGGTTGATAAGGGGAATAAGTTGGTTTTGCCTATGAGTTTTCACCCACTTCACTTGATAGGGTTTTTTTTTATTTTAGGCATTGAGTCTTTTATTTCTTTTGGAGTGTTGATCATCATTTACAACCTTAAAGACATGGGAAATGACTTATTGAAGGTTTCTTGATTAAAAGATTGGATCTTGAAAGTTTTCTTGAAGATTTGAAGATAATCTTGAAAGTTGAGCAAAAATGGAGCAAGCTTTGGGCAAGATTTTTAACGATTTCTTGAAGATTTGGGTTCATAGATTTTTTGTGTATTTTGGGTTGTAATTTTTTGATTATCTTGTTTATTAGTTTGTTAGGAAGTCTGTTAGGATAAAATATTGTTACATAGAGTTTGTTAGATATGATTGTAAAGATAAGAACAAGTTGCATGATGATGTGGCAAATCTTATCTAGAGTCTTAGATTTGGTCGTGTTTTCTTGTGTTTTTCAGGAGAATTTAGTTTCTTTTGTTACGATTTTGGTTGATGATTATTCTTATAAATAGTCTCAACATTAGGTTGTAAAAATCAGATTTTTGAATTGAATAAAAGTTTTGTTTTGTTTACTTGAAAAACAAAAATCCAAAATTTTGAGTTGGTGGTTAATTCCTTTATACTCTTGTGAGATTGATTAGTGGCTTTGAGGGTGCCTAGAGCTTTAATCGAAGACTAATGTATCCACCTAAATTCATGAGTTTTGGTGGCTTAGCCTTTAGAGATTCGTGAATTTAGTTCTATCCCTTGTGAGTTTTTGTTTATGCGAAAATTCACATCACTCCACCACGAAACGGTCCAGTGAACGTTCATCTTATTATCGGCAAGGGTCAACAACCATTCAAGCATGGTAGAGTGATGATACCGTTAACGTCGCCCAAATAAGTCCCTAAGAGTATGGGTAGAGATGTTCAATGGAGGCTCCATCAAATTCAAGCGATCCATAAGCCACACCAGCGCAACAAATGTCGGCAATGTAAAATATTTCGAATGTGTTATGACCTATCATATATTTGGAATAATTTACTCATCAAAATAATCCTCACATCTTCCATATGACTTTGCATTAAATGACCTATTTATTGCCAACAATTCATGAAGCAAATAATTCGCAACATTTATAGCATAACATTTTTTACCTGGAGAAGAAGGGGACAGTCAGTCAAGGGGGCTTCAGAATCCCTCTTCAGGTGATCAAAAGTCAAAAACAACTCCCCTGTACATAGTGGCATAGGGGTCCTTCCATCTTCGAATTGTTCAACAATGATGATCAAGGCAGCATGACCAATAATAGAGGGTTCGCCATTAACAAAAAGAAATCTTGCGAATATGCAAATCAACAAGGCTCGCCACTTATATCTCTTCCAAGCTATTTTGGTGGTCCTAAAATAATCAATCAAGGCAACCAAGTCTATTTTCCTACCATGGACTACCATTTCCATCACATATGCATCAAGATTAAGATAAATGGACAAATGTAATTTTTGGTAGTGGGAAGACATGGTAAACAATCACAAGATAATCCCGCTATGCCGCCTAATTCCTCAGCCAAAGGGGTCACCTCTCTCTCACGAAATATGAAGCTATGGGTGTTTGTGTTCTAAAATCCAACACCAGCATATATAGATTAGTGTCGAGTTGAGCATACCTCAGGGTGATTAGAGAGGAAAGCTTATAGTCCTTTAGCAAGCCTTATTCCTCCGGGTTGAGCGACGAGAGCCATTTGTCACAAGCGACTTCGAAACACCTAGCCATGATTGCAAGAATACAATAAGATGCACAATTTTCGAACAAAAAAGCACTCAAGATCGTTTTTGGTTCGATTGAAGACGAAAAGAACAAAGGAAAAGGGGTTATATATAACATTGAAGTTGCCATAAATATGAAAGGAGGAGCGCCACAACGCTGGACGAGCGCCTAGGCGCTGGTTGGGCGCCTTGGTGCTCGCCTGGTGGCATGGCGCATGCTCCCTTCTTTTTGTTTCCTTTTTTAGAATCACACGTCTTGCCTCAATATTCATGCACATCTTCCTCGATTCCCATGCCCAATTCACTTGTTTCAAATCCTAGTCCTTTTAATTACTATTTCTTTTTATTTTTATTTTTTCGGGGGGAAAGTCAGTACCCTCCCTTAAGTCAAAAGTCAAAAAGTCAAATTCGAGCAGTCAAATAAGTCAAATGGTTAGTAAAACCAAGTCAAATATGTACAAAACTAGAATTAAATTCATACAACATCATGTTCATAAATATATACATTTTAGGCATGCATACACCAAATGAAAAGCTAGATTCCTAAGTTGCAGGACCCTAGCTCGTCGACGGAACATCCGTCAGAGTAAAACCGAGCGATAAGTACATCTTTGAAAGACTCGAGGTATCACCAGATCCTTCTGCAAGCGACGAATACGAAGTCAACTGTTGAAAGAAAAGACAATCTCGAACAACCTAACGAATGCCGATAAAAGAAATCAGACTATGGAAAACCGACGGTTCTCGTCACAGTGGATAAACTGCTGCTAGGAGTAGAATACGGCACAAACTCCTAGACTTGAGATCCCTCTGATGTGGTACCAATAAAGGCCAAAACCTCTAATAGGAAGCATTTGGGAGCAAAGGACAAAGAGTTCAGCTCCTAAGTAACCATTTTAAGGCCAGCATTACTAATGAAGGCCATTTCTTTCAGTACAGTGTGAAATAAACTCAAAAGAAACACCCGATTTCTTCAGGTAATGACGGATTCACATGAAGGCAATGGATTGATGGAAGTTTTATATCCCATCGCCACTCCAAGAGACAAAGAACGAATACTCGAGAGCTTTTCACGCTCTTAAGGGCCTGAAGGCCACGAATGAGGTCATCAAATCCACACCATGAGAACATGCAGAGAAGATCAGGGTCACGCTGCCCTCGGTGTAAGGCAAGTCCCTTTGAGAACGGAGTACTCAAGTTGAACCCCCTCAGATGGTGGTTATCCTGCAAAAGAAAATGAAAAAAAATTGAAGATTGAATACAAAAGGCTAAAGAGAAAGTAAAACAAAAAAAAAAGAAAAAAAAATAAGGGGTCAGTTACTCACATGGTCCGAGAGGGGAAGGTGAAAAATATGTAGAGCCCGATCAAAAGCCAACATGCTGGGCTGCCACTATCCAGGAGCCCATGGTCTAGACATCTTGGAGGACACCTGGCGTACATCCACCACTTCCACAGTGTCATCATCAGTATTGGACTTGCAAAACATATGGATTTTGAGGAGCAATTTCGGCAGCATAACGGCTATAAATGGAAAATTCCCATACATAAACCATAAGTTATTCTTGTCCATTCACTTGCAATAAACTATGGAAGACTCAAATTCTCCGCAGCATCCAACAAATCAACATTTCCAAACATTTTCAGCCTCATTTACCAACATGATCATCATTTCAGAGTTGGGAAAAGGGGGCTAATATGAGCTAACAAACATATCTACATTTGCTTTTAATAACAAGAGCATTACATGAAAGCATTAGAAGCTTAAAGAAACTAATTTTGAACTAAAATTAGTGGCATGAGCTTCTATTCTTTTAAAGAAAATTTTAAAAAACAACATGTAAAGCCATCATTTAACTCATTCGGATCAAAAATGGGTTAAACTTTCTATATTACTTAACTTACATGACCTATGTGAGTTAGTAGTCATTTTAAGGAAATTAGCTTCAAATTGTTGCTAATTGGAACTACTCCTAATTCATCGCCATCATTAGCACATGGAAATCAAGTTCATTCATCAATAGTAACAAATTACACAAAATTCACTACCTTAGTTCATATAAACTATATGAGCTAGTTTCATAAAATGTCATAAGACATCAACAAAGGTTCCTTTCATGCCATTTCCAAGTCACAAGTGCATTTCTATCAATCCGACAAAATGAGGCAAATTTCGCCTCTTTACTCACTCAAGGTCACACCTCGCACTTCACTACTACAAACCCTAAGCTAACTCGTTGAGTTTTCACTCAAATCTCACTTGTTCTAGATCAAACTACTTCCTATGGGTTCCGTTACACTCATAGAGACGAGAACATGCATCAATTTCAACATTCATGAGCAAAATCAAGAAAACCCAATTTGTAGGGTCATTACTACTTCATGAACTAAGTGAGGTATTTTGCAAAATTTAAGCAAGAAAACAACAACATGAACTAAGTTTAGAAGACTTACATTGTTTGGTGAGAAAACCGCATTAAAAACTTGAGCTTGGACCTTCACAAGAGCTACAATGGAGGACAAATGGAGTTGGAGTTTTTGTTTGGTTTTGTTTGAGCAAGAAGAAGAAGAAAACAAGAGAGTGTGCTTGTATGAGTACAAAACACAGGCCACAACAACAACACAATTCAAATTTAGCTTACATGGACCAACCAAAAGCTAGAGGGCCCCACAGTGAGCGCCGCGCTGGGGGTGCACTATGGCGCCCAGGTGGCGGATTTCAGGACCCCTTGTGGGACCCACTTTGCACTTTGGGGATTTTGCTTTTGTACTTCGAGCGAGATTTGCTTCACATACTCCGACATTCCCCGCCACCACTCACCAACATTCCTCATCAAAATTACCAAAAATGCCTGCGAAAGATGAATCGGGTAAAAATTACCAAAATGCCCCTGAAAGACGAATTAGGTCAAAATTACTGAAATGCCCCCAAAAGAAATATCGAGTCAATAATACCAAAGTGCCCCTAAAAGCCAAATCACGTCAAACAAGATGGAGGACAATAAATCAATTCTTTGTAACATCATCACGTTTCCCTACGGCCGAGCTGAGTCTAAAGCGGAAATGTTTGGATCGTCAGACGATCAATCTTAATCGTGAACATTTTATCTCCGGATGGTACAGACGCCTCTCTCGGAACCTCACATATGATTGGATTGTACAGACGCCTTTTACGGGACTTCATATCTAGCCGTATGGTAAAGACAGTTTTTCCGTAACCTCCTATACCATGACACAGCATCTGAAGGAGACCTTTCTTCATCCTCCACAAACGTAGCACTTTCCGAAGATGCATCATCTTGGTGCAGGTAAAACTAACCTCTGTTTTGCAGGTAATAAGTACTTTGACTTTCGTTTTACAAGACTATTCATCTCTACAAACTCAGTCAAAGTGGGGGCTAATTGTAGACAACTATTTTTGGTCCCACCTAACGGCCGATGATTATCGTGTACCATGTCGCAACAATGTCTGATTCTTGAAAGTCGAGTGCTTGATTATAAATAAATTAATAAAACCATTGTCGATAAGGGTTAACCGATGATGAGTTATAGCGGTTGAATTACGCTTAAAATGATTTTATTATTTTTCATTCAATAATTTACATTTTTATTATTTTCATTTTTCTAAATTCATTTTCGAAAATAAAATATATTAATTTAAGCGTACGAATGTGACCAAATTCGACGAACCTTCTAGAAAGGTTTGTTCGGTTTATGGCAACTCTAGGTTATGGAAGTGTGTAAATAGTGTTAAGGAATTAAATTTCGTATATTCAGTAGTGGAAAAATCCTCTATTAGTATCGTGGGTTTAGCCTCATTAGTATCGTTTTTTATTAGTTACAAATGGAGCAGTCACTAATAGCATCTTCTATTAGTATCATTAATAGAAAACAATACAAATAGTTTATATTAGTATCATTTCTCTAATAAACGATACTAATAAAGGGATGTGGACAGTAATTTGAGGGTTATTAGTATCGTTTCTGAGTTAGAAAGGATACTAATAGTCCTCCTATTAATATTGTTTCTTGGTCAGAAATGATACTAATATGATGCCTATTAGTATCCTTCCTTGTACCAATTATAATAATAAGTGGGCTATTAGTATCGTTTCTTGAATTATAAAGCAATTAAATAATTAAAATAATATTGAGATTAATTGTATTGAATTACTACAATAAAGGATTACAATATGCAAATTAATTCAATTTTAATTACAAATTGAAAGCATAATCACATCATTAACAAGCTTGGCTTCTATAGCATCTCATCGTCGTGTCAAATGATGCATGAGGCGTAAGTGACGTCGAGAGGACTATCAAGTACAAATCAGACTCAAAAATAAATCATCTAAATCCTGCATAGGAATGGCAATGGGACTTGAAAGAGACTTCCCTAAATCTGATGATAAGAGAATTTAAAAACTGAGCAAGCAATTAATCATTAAGAATTGAGCCTTGAAATTAGGAGAATAGCAAAGCAAACCAAATAATAATAACTGAACCAAATTTATTAATTAGCATCCAATAAATATTATATGAAACCGAGTATATCATTTATGTAGATTAATGATGCTATAGTTCAAATTAGTAAGAAACAATAATAGAAATAGTGTGCCAAACTTAATTAAGTGGACATATTGTGTAAGGACATATTCCAAAAACAACAGCAAATCATCCAAATTCTTGCAAAGAAAAGCAAAGCAACTGCAGTTTCCAATACCTTTTACAATACAATTTTTTTCATTCAAGCATGTACCCGTTCTTTGTGAATTGAATGAAAACCACAATCATGTTGATTCAAATACATTCATGCACTCATTCTATCAATTTTTTTCATTCAAGCATGTAATCACTCATTCATTCACATTCTATCATTCATTCAATCATGCATTCCATTCACATTCATTCTTCCACTCATTCACATTCATCCTTTCACTTATTCATTTCATCGATTTCATTTTCTTCAATTCATTGCATTTCATTATATTCATACCACTCAAAACAAATCCGTGCATTCATTGAAGGATAAATTTAGCAAAAATTTACTAACTGCATGAGTGAGATAATCTGAGCAAATTTTGTAAATTATAAAGCAGATATGCCTTCACTAGATTACATGAAATTAGCAAAAACAAGGACTGAAGTTACAGTCAGCTTTATTTTTTCATCTTTCGGCTAAAAAAAACCAATAATTATTGATGGTCGAAAAACTGAAAGCCAGTTTAACACATAAATCAACTAGAAAAAAAACTTTACCAAACAATCAGCAACCAAAATTGATTACAAAAGAGCAAACTAGCTATACTAAAGGTGACATAGTTACCTTCAAACTGCCACTGCAGGAGTAAGAGGCCAACAAATTCTTCACATTATCCTCCTCTTGACAAATTCTAAACTCAAGACATTGAATGAGTGGCTGCTCTTCATCAGACACTCCATCAATCATTCATTCACACTTATATGATAAAATCACTTGAAGAATTTGAATGAGCGAGTTAATGAAATTAATAAGTAAATGTGCATGAGTAAGATAGACATATCTAGTGAATGAGTGATGAGTCTAGATACACCTCTAAGTGTTATAAAATAATAGCCCCTGAATTTACTCAATCAATTTAGACAAGACATAACTAATAAAGTCTAAATAGATTATCAAACAACTTAAGTTCTAGCCTAGTCTTGATATATCAGATGCAAGGGGATATGCAATGAGTAATTCCGGGAGTATATGCATTGGTGAGTGAGTGGGTAAGCGACTATTGGATTAATGTGGATGAGTGAATAAGCAATTAAGTTGATAATAAACGAAATGACTATCATACACACAAAACAACTATGTGAGTAAGTGAATAAATGAACATTCAAGTGAATTACCAATTGAGCAAATGATAGTTTACATGAAAGAGTGAATTAGCAACAGTGGATAATCAAATGAGCAGATGATGGAGAAATTACAAAATGTTAAAAACTATTACTAATTGAAAGAGTGAATTAAAAAGATAGCAGATGATCAAGTGAGCAAATGAGAAAGTGAATTAGTAAGTGAGTAGTATCAGTATTTGAAATTGATTCATAATCATACATTCATATGATGTGGTTCATACATTCGTATTGATACGACAAGTATCATTATATGACAAAATGACACATTAAGCAAAATCTTAGCATTGAATAACCTTATAAAATATATTGAGTATTTGATAGCATACGTATTAAATTATCTCTATTTAATTGTATTAATGAAACAACTCATTGAGCAGAATCTTAGAATTGCCTACTGTCATCCATCATTGCACACATAGACACATAGTTGAATCGATACATACATAAAAGGGAAGTATTGTTTCTAGTGAATAAAGGATTGAAGAACTCCTGGGATTTAACTATGTGTCGATATAGCTATTAGTTATACTAAAACTACAACACAATATTCATGACAACACAAATTCCAGAATGATCAATAATAGATATTAGCTATTAGTTATGCTACAATCTCAAACTGAGACATATAAGTTTGTATGAACAAACTACAAATGAGAAACACTTGAGACAATCAGAACCAAATACGGGGGTAGATGGTTTGATCATATAAGAGAAAGGCCAAATAACATACTAGTAATCGAAAAGTTGATCAAATCAAAATATTGAATGTAAAAACCAATTATAGGGGTGGATGGTTTGATCATATAAGTTGATACTTTATTTTAATATATTTATATTTATGTAGAGCATTCTTCACAAGCGTCATCATGACGTAAGTCATCATGAAATTTATATATTACATAATAGGGAAAAAGACCCTTACTTCTAGACAAAGATAAAAAAAATAAAAACCCTAACCCTAACTCATTTAATTCAAACTTATTTTCCTTACGATAAAATCATGAAATCAAAGAACTAAAAGCCAGCAAAACAAATAACAAAGCAAAAGAAGACAAAATAACAAAATAACAACATAACACATTTAATTACTTTGAGTGTTTACTAAAATTAATGAATTGAATTCAAATTGAAGTAAAAGAAGACAACTTTAAAAGTGTGTTCAAAAGATAACAAAGCAACTCAATTAACTTGTAAACAAAATAACAATCAAATTTAAAACCAATAAAAATATCACAAACATAAAAAATTAATCACTTTCATGCAAAGCCACGGAATACCCACATGCCAAAAAGCTACAAAATTACTCATAATCATTCAAAATACAAAAACCCAATCAAGACTAAACAAGAACCAAATTTAAACATAAGTTGAGAACAACCCAACTTTATTAAGTGCTTATAAGTGATGAACTTCAACATAAGTTATGATTTATGCGTTGACAATACAGCTCCTTATAAACCTAAAAAAGAATTTAGTGCTCCCCCTTTCGGAAAAAGCACATTGACCTTTAAAGAGAAACTTTACAAAATTTGTTCAAGGAAATTGTTATTTTTTGCTCATATTTTGGCTTGAACTTGTCATTCAGGGTTGTTTATGAGACTCAATCCAACTTTTGGTGCAGCAAGAGTTTTTACAGGCCAGGATACATTTAGGTTAATGAACATATGAATAACACTGAGTAAATTTTACAAGGAACAGGCACCATTCAGAATTGAAAGTTAATAGATCTTAAGATCAGACTAGTGCTTCAATGACTCCCATTAAATTGCATATAACATAACAAAACAAAACAAACTAAAGTACTACTCTAAAATGTTATTACTAGAAAAGTCTACCAGATCAAGGATATCTAAACTTTTATAATCATTCAAATTATGAAATATGATTAATCACCATTTAGTCATTATTCCATCAGATAAGTTCTAAGTAATCACAATAAATTTCTTGAAGGGTACTAATTGTAACAGTTTAAACCCCCTGAACTATTGTTTGAATGTCAACAATGAGATTTAGACTTACAGTGTTTCGTTTGCGCTCGGCATTGACAACAAATTCAAATAATGCAAAACCACTGAACCACGAAAAATGAGTAAATCACCCTCTACAATTGTTTGGCTTCAAAAGCATAAAATTCAACGTTGAATCCTTAATTAGATTCAAACTTACAACAGAAAAAAAAAATAACAATTACAAACAATGTTCATAAATTAATTAACAAGCTTATAACACACCATGAAAGCAGCCAAAAAAACACCAATTAAACTGATTAATCAAGTAAAATTTAAATTAAATTAAACAAGAGAGTTTAAGAGAAACTTACACAGAAGCAAATTCAGGCTTACCGAGAAGAGAAGGTTGACGATATTTCTCTTTAATTAAACCAACAATGACGTCAGAATCAGCAACCCATTTGTCATCCCACTTAATCAACGACACTTTTCCTTCTGGATTAACCTCCAAAAACCTAAATCAATTCCAAAAAATCGATTAAAATTACACAAAACCCACAAAAAATTTAACCCAAAATTCAAAAACTAAAATAAAAATAAAAGAAAAGAAAAATTTAATTAATGCAAAACCACTAAAAAAATGGCGTCCTTCATTTTCAGATCTGAGGAACAAACCCTATAAAATTTCCCAAATATCAAAATAAGATAATAGCATGTAAGAAAACTCAAAATAAGCGACACAAAAATGATCTGATGTGTGAGGATGAGTGCTGCGAGCAGGTGAGAGATGAGGAGGACAACGACGAGAAGAAGAGTAAGGCGATAGATGACAGAAGAGAGATGAGAGGATGGGAGTGAAGCAATAAATTGAGAACAAAAAAATTGAGTAATAGACAATTTACCATCGAAGAAAGGACTCTAATTCATCAATTCATCTTCGATTAGTTCAAACCACCCAAACAAACACAGTTTGAAAATCCTAACAACCAAAAAACCCAACTCCAAAGCTTAAATCAACAAAAAAAACAAAAAAAAAAACCAATTCAAAACTCTATTACGAATTTCCAGATCAAAGAGTGGAAAATAATGTAGAACTAAGAGTGAAAAAAATGGTTTTTTTTTTTTAATTCGAGAATGAGAATGAGGGTGAGAGGGATGAGAGGGAGATAAGTGAGAGTGAGAGGGATAAGAGGGAGATGAGTGACGGCCGTCCTTTTTTTTTTTTATTACTCCGTATTTTAGTATAAAAGACACATTAATATCGTTTTTTGTTTTACCAAAACGATACTATACGTTGAGTATATTTTTGTATGCAGACGTATTGATATCGTTCTTCATACAAAAGATACTAATATGTATCCCATTAGTATCGTTTATCTAAAAAACGATACTAATGGCAGCCATTTTAGTATCATTTGTATGAAAATCGATACAATTAAAATATTATTGGTATCGTTTTTACTAAAAATGATACTAATAGATATCTATTAGTGTCATTTTTAATATAAATGATACTAATCGAGGTTTATTAGTACCTTTTTTTTAAACGATACCAATAGGGCGCTACTAATGACAATTTGCCACTAGTGATTCTCGTAATATTTCGGAATAATTCAAATTATGGAAGAAAATATATGAAATAAGGAAGCACTAGAGATATTCTGCATAAAAATGGAAACTCAGAGCTTTGAGTGCCACAGCGCAGGGAGAGCGCCCAGGCGCCCAACCAGTGTCCAGGCACCCAAAGGGGCTGCGCTACAACGCTCAGTGGGAGCCCTGGCACTCGCCTCGAGCGTCATGGCGCTCCATGGGTGCCCTAGCGCTCACTGTTGGGCGTCCTAGCGCTTCCTTAGCACCCTCGAGCTCATTGACCTTACCTCCAGCACCATATACACTCCCTCCTTCGACCTACATACAACACACAATCATCAACTCACATCTTCACAACTTATCCTCACTCTCTCTCTCGCTCTAGCTCGTCACTTTCTCTCTCTAAAACTCCCTCCGTTTTCTTGCCCTCCTTCTAAAACCGTGCCAAACACTTATTAATACTATTATTATTACTAATAAATTAAGGTTCTTCAAGCTCTCGGTTCTAAATTGTCGTCGACTTGCACGAAAGGTAATTCAAATGAGACCAACAACATCAAAATCATCATCTTGAGTTCTTCAAAAGAGTTAGTTTGCATCTTTATGTGATTTAATTGCTTTATTAAATAATTGACATGTGTTAAATTCATATTCATGTTATATTGCTTAATTAGTGATTCGATCTCAAAAATAAAATCAATCCTAAGTAGAAACGTTGGTTAGGTTTTATGTGATCCATGCCAAATGTTTTAATGCTTTCAGTCACATAGAATTCATGTTTAGCTTAAAAGACCTAAAGGCATGTATTCATTAATCATAGATTAAAATCAACCTAATCCTAAAGCGATCACCCATGCATGATAAAACGGAAATTATATGTGCATTAACTAAAACCCGCCTAGCCTTATTTCTATACATGTTTGTAGGTCTAAACCGGAAATATGATTGCTGTAATTTGATATTATGATTGTGAAATTACACATGAGAGCAAGTGGAGGCCGCTATAGGCGGGGGAACACTGTGACCAACTGTTGTCCTTACCCTCGTCCCGGAATCCAGAGATATGAGACCTTCTTATCCTTGGTTGTCATTTTGCCATTAGGCTATGACCTAATGGGGTTCTGTTAGCTCCCGAAAGAAGGACGGTGGCGACTTCTCTACTTGGGTTTTGAGATTCTACACTCACCGCCAAGCCGAGCATACTCACACTATGCAAACAAATTAAACGCGACATTTAAACGTCTTGTAAGCAAGGGCACATGGGCCCCCAAAGCCCCGGGTCCACACCATTTCTCTACACAGCTCGTTAGCAACCACTAGAGAATTCACTCCATGTCTAGTTTTACGACTTAGAGCATTTGCTACCACATTGGCCTTCCCTTTATGGTTTTGGATATCTAACTTATAATCCTTGATCAGCTCAAGCCATCTCCATTGCCTCATATTCAAATCCTTTTGAGTGAAATAGTACTTTAAGCTCTTAAGTCTGTGTAGATTCTACACTTCACTCCATACAAGTAATGCCTCCATATCTTTAAAGCAAACACGATCGCTGCTAGCTCGAGATTGTGAGTGGGATAGTTTACTTTGTATGGCTTCAATTGTCTCGAAGCATACGCAATCACATTTCTATTTTGCATTATAAGACATCCCAAACCATTTTTAGAAGCATCACTATACACATCGTAAGAATCACTCCCATCTGACAAAGTCCGCACCAGAGCCGTAATCAAACGCTCCTTTAAGGTCTGAAATGCCTCTTCACACTTATCACTCCAAACAAACTTACAATACTTCTTAATTAACGACGTCATCGGATGGATAAACCAAAGAAACTTCCTAATTAGCGATCCTCGAAAAGTCCTTCACAAACCTCCTATAATACCCTGCTAAACAAACGAAACTTCGTAAATCTGTCACATCCTTAGGTTTAGGCCACTCTTTTACTGCTTCAATCTTGGTTGGATAAACTTCAAATCCCACTTTAGACACGATATGTCCCGAAAATGCAACTTTTTCCAACCAAAATTCACATTTAGAGAACTTAGCATACAACTTATTCTCCCTTAGTGTCATCAAAATCGTTCTCAAATGTTCCACATGCTCTTCTTTACTCTTGGAGTACAACAAAATATCATCAATAAAAACTACCACAAACTTATCCAAGACCCGTTGAAAGATCCCAATTATTAAGTCCATGAAAATTGTTGGCGCATTCGTTAACCCAAAAGGCATAACAGTGAACCCATAATGCCCATACCTCGTACTAAAAGCCATTTTTTGGATGTCCTCATTAGCAATTCTCAATTGGTGGTATCCTGACCTCATATCAATATTTGAAAATATAGTAGCTCCTTTTAACTTATCAAACAAACCATCAATCCTCGGTAAAGGATACTTGTTCTTGACCGTCACCTTATTCAACTCCATATAGTCAATGCATAACCTCCAACTCCCGTCTTTCTTCTTCACAAACAATACTGGTGCTCACCAAGGTGAGAAACTAGGCCTAATGTAACCTTTCTCTAACAATCCATGTTACTGCTCTTTCAACTCACTCATTTTCGCAGGTGCCATCCTATATGGTGCTTTGAAAATAGGTGTTGTCCTTGAAACTAAGTTTACGGTGAAGTTGATTTCTCGCTTCGGAGGCATCCCCGGAATCTCCTCCAGAAAAATGTCCAGGAAATCTATCACTACCTCAATATCCTCGGGCTTAGAAAACTCAACATGATCTACATACCTCACACTACAAAGGTAAATTGGAAAACCTCTCTTCACAAACCTATCAAACTTCATTACTAACACTATTTTGTTGTGTTTTGGTCTTCCTGCCCTCCAATAGCTCACTTTATTACCCTCATTAACTAACGAGATCTTCTATAGCTCACACAAAAACTCAACCTTATGCTCACTTAACCAATCTATCCCTGGAATCACTTCCAAGTCACCCAAATCAAACTCAATTAGGTTAGCCTTAAACTCCACTCCCTCAATTTCAATTGGAACATCCAAAAACCTCCTTGAACATTGTACTTCCTGCCCTGATGGTTACACTATCGGCATGTCTGTTGTATCTACTTTTCCCAAAACAGGCATTAGCTTTTCCAAAATCTTAATGGATACAAAAGAATATGTTACACCAGAATCAAACAAAACTTTAACAGGTGGAGAGTGAATAGAGAATGTACCAGTAATCACATCCTTACTAGCATCCACTTCACTTCGAGCCATCACATTAAGCTTTCCAGTATTTGAGGCCTTAGTCTGACCTCCTCCACATCCACTTCCATTCCTATTCCAGGCTTGTTGCATAGCCTTTCCTCCCATGTTTCCTTGGAAACCCTTCTGTTGACCTCCAGTTGAATTCCCTTTGAATTGAGACCCTTGTCCTTCCTTTCCCTTATTCTTAATTAGAGAAGCACTCATACTTACGGTATCCAAGCTTGTTGCATAAACAACAAGTCACTGGGTTCCCAACACAGACCTTGCATGGGTGATTATTAGGATATTTCTTGCTGAAGTACACACGACCTCCTTGATTAGTCATCTGAGCCTTATTCCCATTTCCATTTGCAGAGTTCCCAAAGTTTCCCTTATTGCCTTGAAAGTTATTGTTGAAATGAGGCTTCTTAAATCCACCATGTCTCCCTTGTTGGTTAAAGTTTTCTTCACCATCCTTTCTTTTCTCCCTTGTCTCACCTTCTTTCAGCATCTCCTTCTTCTTCTGGTCTAGGGCATACATACGTGCAACTCTTCCATACAGCTCATCCAAAGACTCAAAGACTTTCCCAGCTAGTTGCAACTGGATGTCTATGGGTAACCCTCTCTCAAAACGGTTGGCCTGGAACTTTTCGGTTGCCACAACCTCCTTAGAAAACCTAGACAACTCTATAAACTTCGAGTAATACTTAGTAACTGACTTACTCTCCATCTTAAGCTCTAGAAACTCATTTGCTTTCTATTTCTGAAGGAACATAGGATAGAACTTATTGCAAATCTATTCCTGAAACGCAGCCCAATTGAAGCTTGGCAAAGCCCTAATCACAGCTTCGTTCAGTGACCACCAAAGATCGGCTTATCCTCTTAAATAGTAAACTGCCCTAAACAGCTTGTTAAATTCTCTCAGCCATCCCTCTAAAACAGTTCGGTTGGGTTCTCCTTGGTATGTAGGTGGCTTACTTTGAGCAATTTTCTTGAAAAGTTCCCCAGTGGGGTCACCTCCATTACCATTTCCTCTAGCAGCTAATTGTTCTGGTACAGTAGCTAATTGCCTCACTACATCATTCAGCTTATTGTTGTTAAGTTCAGCCATCCTATTACTCCTGTAGAGGGAAAAGACCTTTATATTAAACTCTGTCTAACTCTAAGTTAGAACAGCACAAGCTTATAACATGACATAAAAGTATTTCCTCAATTCGTCTCATAAAAGAAATTCCCATTCTTTCAGAGCGAATGATTCACATAGTTTTGATTGTTTACACAACCATTCAAATAAAATAAAGCACATATAAAAAAAAATTCCCTTGGTTTTGCTCTACTTAGGCATCATTTCAAAAAGATTTGACTCATTTATTATTTTATTCTCATAAGGGTTCTTAAATGGTTAGTTTCCTAAAGTTTCTTATGGCTCACTGCCACTTATTCGCAAAGTAAATAACAATCTAAAATGTCCAACATTTAAAACATAAACAATACTAAATAATATTAAACTAACTCATATTTATAACAAAACTTCTAAACATTAACATTATACTGCTTATCCTTAGACACCACATATTTCTTAGGTATGAACTCAGGATCATCTTTAACGTCATCTTCCATATCCTCCTCAATATCTTCATCCATGTCTTCTTCAGGGTGAAGCTCCTTTTCTTCTTCAGAATCAGTCACCAAGTCCACATACACTGGGATCACCGAGTTTGGATTCTCAATCTCATAATAGGAACAATTTTTTGACTCATAACCTTGAAAACCTAATGTAGCTTCATTTTCATTCATTGTATCATTCTCTTGATCGCATGGGACTGGTGTGGGCGGGGTCTCCTCACCTGCATTTGAATCCAGAAATTCTTGCTCCTTCATTGCAATGTAATCTTCCAAATACCTCCAATCACAACCCCATTGACCATTTCGATCCTTAAACTTAGTGTAGTTTGGAAGTCCTTCAATGAAATGAAAATCACTAAACATCGCCTTGATCTCCAAATAGGGTGGACGGTTTGGCAACCAATTAACAATTAAAGTAGACACGTGATCGGGTTGATCCCATTATGGTAACCTCAGTACTGAACTCATATATGAACAATAGAACCAAATCTTCCATACATATTGAGGTGGACTCTCATAGTCGCTCTTCTCCAAGGTTCTCATAAGAGTTTCCTTATTAGGCTTATTAATCACCATCCTGCAACGACACTTAAAAGTAATGGGCAATCCTTCCCACAACAAAACCAAGCTAATAGTTCTAAAATAAAAAGGTTTGGTGGCTAATATACAATTTCTTCTACACATAACTATTCACATAGGCAACACCTCAAAACATGTAATTAAATGCATGAAGGAAAAGAAATAAAGTCTATTCTACATGCCCAAACTTCCTACCCAATCTCATCACATCATATGACAGCAATACACATAGTACATACCTGAATTCCTTGCATACTTGCACATGTAAGAGATTTTAAATCTTTTTATTTTAAAACTACGATGGGATGCCAACAAATACTACAAGTACCACCAAGGTAGAGGTCACAATACCGAAGAATGTTGGACCCTCGAAAATCTTTTACAAGAAATGGTTGAAGATGGATGACTCCCCGTTCCGCCTGGAAGGAAGAAGCTCAACATCCAAACCAAACCCCTTCCTATCTTCATGATCGAGGAAGAGAACTTCTACCTCGATACTATTACTCTAATTACCTCCGCAGGATGAACTGTCCCCCAGAATGCCCTAGAAAATGACGCCACTCCCAAGATCATTGGAGAGGGAGAAAAGAGCTCTGACGACCTTCCACCCTCCGAGGATCCTTATGCATGTGATTGCTGGAAAAGGGTTCAAATAGAAAGAAAGAAAACAAGATGGGATGAGCCTATCAATAATCCAAAATGTTATTTTCGATTATTTAAATGGCATTTCAATGAACCTAAAAACCTTGACTTACCAAGTCCCTTCATTGAACTCCCCATAGAACTTATGGAGGAAATTCGGGAGAGACTTGATCCCAAGAGTTTAGGCATGAGCCTAATGGTTAATAAATACTGGAACGGATACATCAATGAAATTGTAACACCCTGGAATTTCCTAACTTCCTTCTCTAGATTTTCCAAAAATATTATAATATGAATAAAGAATAATTATTATCAAAAGCTCCTAATTAACTATGAAAAACAAAAGTAATACCGCCATTGTGATAATGGCTAAGCTTTTATCAAAGTACTACAGCGGAAGTCTTTAAAAACCAAAACCAAATTAAACTCAAAACGAAATTGAAAATAAACTTAAAACAAACCAAAGTTAAAAACCACAAAAAACCTAAATAAGTCTTTATTACACTTCAGAACCATCATAATGGCCCTTCAAAACCAAATGAATGTTAAACTTCAGAAATAAAAGTCAACATCCAACAAAAAAAGCAATACGAAGTATCAACTTCACATAACTACAATGCAAGCGCTCACACTCCAACCCAGCATAATTGACTAATGCCCACTTATACCGGTAGCTTTTTCTTATTCTAGACAATTACTCACCATCAAGTGGGTCATCGTAGGGTCGAGTCAAAGACAAAGCCATGCACAAAAAACACACAATCAGAAAAGCTGAGTACATAAATACTAAAGACTATGCAAAACATGATTAATAATGAAAATAAAATAAAAGTACAGCTCACATACTTCTTACCGTTGACAACTCTTCACCTGCGCATAGACTCAACTCAAACAACATTACTTGTTATATTTAAACTTTGGATTTCGCATCGAACGGGTTTCCTTTCCTTTAAAATCATCCAACTGGGCACCAACTTGGGAGCAACTCCAAGAAGGTATTACCTATGTCACATAAAGTGACAGAATTCCAGCAAATTAAAAATATAAAAGAGTACAACGTCTTGTACCCTGTTTAGATCAAAAGTCATAGATCACTGCTCCATAAGACTACCCTTATTGTTCATACTCAAGGTATATAGGTTCCAAGAGTTTTGGTGCGAATCGTCTTTAACTTTACGTGATTAACCGGTTTAACATTGTTATGACCACGTACAACATCGAATAAAAACATGCACAACATCAAATAAAACCATATTAATTATCTTGAATTTAAAGTGATTCTAAAAAGAGTCTTGTGTGTTCTTTAACTAAACTGAACTTCCTTTTACTACACGTTGATTGTGAGTGGCTAACTAATTACCTTTTCCTTGAACACACATTAAACTGTGAGTGGCTATATCCATAAATAAATATTTTCTCATTAACTTCTAATAATCATGTGAATAAAAATTCACAAACTACCTTTCTTGTTGATTAAGTAACTAATCAACTTAATTATCTTCTTTCCTTCTTTATAAAACTATTGGCCAGCTTTAAATAACTATAACATTCCAATTACTCATGATAAATTAATAATGCTATAAAGGTGGAACGTCAAAACACTACGAAAAATTATACTTTCAATTCATACTAGCATACTTCTCAAGCAAGTCAACTAAACAACAATTCATATTCACATTCATAACACATAAGATCATCAATTAAGCATGATTCTACTATATTTTTGCCTTTAGTACTTACCTTGTAAAGCAGTGGTGATCCGCCACAACTCCTAGAAATCAACTAACACAAAGTCTCCTACATCAAGAAAATCGAAACTAAATTAAAACCTTGTTGACTAACTTGTACAACAACTCTAAACTAACTTTTTATGTTGGAAACTTGTCCAAAACGTTCCCTTTATGGTCTCCATTCAATTCCATTCTTCATTTTAATTTTTCCATTGCAAAATACTCGATCTTGGATATTTTTCCAAAAATGGCAGCCTTATAAAATTTCTTTAAAACACTTAAAAACCCTTCATACAATATTTAGATGCATTAAACATAATTATGACTACTTATTTCACGTGTTACTATTTTTATTGTGCGTCAACATACACGTGTTAATAAAAATTCACTGCTTTGTTTAATTATTCAAAAGTCATTAAAACTCATTAAACATCATAAATCAATCATAAAACTCTTTTACAATATATTGTCACAAACATACATCTAACCTATGCTTTAAAATTATTTTCCATGAAGCAAAACATTTTCATGTTATTTCGATCTACTCATAGTTGTCATGATTATAAAAGTTGGACAGCAATAATAACCAACTTCAAAACCCTTTAAAATCAATCTAAACTTCATAAAATCATCACAAATTCATACAACAACAACTCATGATCATAATATTAATGTTTAATTCATTAAAAACCATAAAACCATGAATTTCATAATTTCATAAACCCTAATTAAAAATTTCATGATCAACTTTATATTTTCGTACTTGAAACATAATCATAACTTTATAAAACATGATTAAACATAATTATAATCATGATTTTTGCAAAATTGAATCAAGAAAAGAAGAAGAATTTTTTTTTTGGTTTTCAGAAACTTTTCTGATTTTTTTTCTTTCCGTTTGTTTTAAATCGTAAAACTTTAAATTAAATTAAATATGAAATTTTGGGTTTTAAGTGGTATTTATAGGCCCCAAAGTAGGATTTGGTGCAATTATATAAATACCCTTAATGTTTGAAATAAATTTTATGCCCTTGTTTTTAAACAATTTAGAAAACACTAAAAATTCTAATTATAAAAACTTTTCAAAATATTAAATAACACTTAAAATAACATGAAATAATATTTATAAACATAAAATGATTACTTTGATTAAAATTTATTTAAATTTTCTTTCTTTAATATTTTTATTGAACTTAATTTCTCAATAAAATACTAAAAATATACGTTTAAAATACAAAATTATCTCCTCAAAATACATAAAAATATGGGGTATTATATAAATGGTACATAACCTCATCACTTGGGAGAGAAGCATCAAATATTGTTGGCTCATCAAGGAACCTCTTCCCTTGGTTCCCCCTATTCCTCAATATCCACCCGCCTACAGGATCCTGAAAGAGTTTCATCGCCCAGAATGGGAAGACTTCAAAAGACTATGCCGTGAATTCACTAACAACATGGCACTTTGCATCAATGGGTCGAAAAAGATGACCTATCTTTTGACCCCCTTAACTTAATAACACCTGTGGGACAACCTACCCCATAACTAATCACCTTTCCATCTCTGCAAGAAGTCAACGGAATATGGGATAGTAATGACGAAGACGTCTATGCTGGAAAAGGAGTATAACCCACTTACCACACTGTCATTGAAGAATATGACGATATCGCCGAGGTTCTTAGGCCCTTGTGATAACACCATTTTATACTCATATTTTTATGCTAAATTTGTGTGTTTTCATCCTACTTTTCCCATAGTTTCAACCTTTTTGAGCCATTATGCTTTATACTTTGCTATTGTTCTTCTCGGGTGTATTTTGCTTTGTTTTTGTAGGTTTTAGGTGCTTTTTCTAGGATTATCGGAGATGCAAGTAGAGCTAATTGGATGTTGATCAAAGAATGGACAAATCAAGGCGTTTATGTTGATGAAAAGCTTCAAAAGAGTTGCTCATGAAGACCTACCGCAACATGGTTGTGGAAATCCCTTAGTTTGCCACAACCTAGTTGTGGCTATTTGTTTTTGAAGTATTTTGAAGCAAAAATCAGCCTACTCCGCACCCTAGTTGCGGCCTAATATCACATGCCACACAGTGGCGGAGCCAGGATTTGCCAAATGGTTGGTCACCATCATCCGTCATATTTTTTTTCCTAAACGGGTCTAATTTCGAATTAATTTCAATACTAAAAATTTCTTAAAAAAAACTTTACGACAAAATAGTACAAGATAATCCATAATCAAATGAAATAGTACTTAAAATCCATCTTACAAGCTGAAATTGCTACTAAATACATGTTACAAGCAAATAGTGCTGTAAAACTATTACAATTGTTCGCGACGGGTTCTCATGTTTTGATATCGTTCAATAATACCATCCATCTTGACATTTTGAAACAAATCATTCTCAAGAAAAGTAATTAAACAATCATTCAACATTTGATCTCCCATACTATTACGTAATTTATCTTTCACGAACGTCATGCCAGAAAATACTCTTTCTACACTTGCAGTTGCAACGGGGAGAACCAACACCAACTTCAAAAGCAAGAATACCCTACTATGAGTTTCACACAATCCCGTTTCAACAAGTTTCATTGACAACTCGGTAAGACTCTTCAAATTCCAAAACCTTTCATCTTCTCTAACGGCAACAACAAAATTTTGAAGTGTATGTTCAAAGCAAATCAATTCCGAACTTGGAAATTCATTTGGGTAGAAACTTGCAAGCTTGACCAATTTTTCTTTATCAAAAGAAGAAAACCGATTAGCCGGACTAAGACATGACATACACACAAGAAGATCTTTACTCATCTCCGGAAATCGATTATCAAGTTCTCTTAATTGAAGATCAATGACACTTATAAACACCTCAACTCGAAAATGATGAATATTTGACACTTGTGGTTGCTTACTTCTGAACATCCTTCTACCGGGGGCCTCATAATTGTCATCCATATGTGGAATATCAATGACATGTTTCAAGCAAAAAGAGGAGACCTTCATCATAAAAGAATCCCATCCCTCGTTTCTCAACTGTTGCAAATTAGTCTTGGTTACATTAACCATGGCCATTGCGTTAACAATATCTTGATCATGTTTTTGTAAAGCAATATTCAACTCATTTGTAATGGCAAATATAGCAACCATCAAGTGTGCCACAAAGACAAAATCAAAAGTCATCAACCATCCATTTATACTTCTTGCTCTATTATAATCATCAGCATAACCTCTCTTTTGAGCATCTTTAGCAATCTCATCAAGTGACCCAAGGATTGTAGCAAACAAATCAAGCACATTTACAATTGTTTTAAAGTGGGAACCCCAACGAGTGTCGCTAGGTCTACCTAACATCTTTTCTTGATTTAAACCCCTCCCAGTTTCAATTTCACCTAAGGACAATTCATCAACAAATACTTGAGCTTGTTTTTCACGAAGAAATTCTTTCCTCTTTGGTGAGCATCCCACAAAATTCAACAAAGGTGCAAGCATGTCACTAAAGAAAAGCACAATCGGGATTCTTTCTAGCAAGTGCAACTTGGGTCAATTGAAGTTGATGAGCAAAGCAATGTACAAAGTATGCTTGTTTACATTCGTTCTCTATTAAAGTCTTAAGGCCATTAAGTGAACCTGACATACTACTTGCCCCATCATAACCCTGACCCCTTACTTGAGAAAAAGACAAAGAATGCTCCATTAGTAATGACTCAACAGCAAGTTTAAGAGTTAATGAAGTTGTATCCCCTACATGCACAACACCAAGGAAACACTCACACACTTGTCCTTTATTATTTACATATCTCAAACAAATAGCCAACTGTTCTTTATCAGAAACATCAGCTGACTCATCAGCAAGAATAGCAAAGAAACCACCATTAAGATCTTCAAGTATTAATTTAGTAGTCTCTTTTGCACATGCAT
Organism: Suaeda aralocaspica; assembly: GCA_016808085.1. Classification (NCBI taxonomy): domain Eukaryota; kingdom Viridiplantae; phylum Streptophyta; class Magnoliopsida; order Caryophyllales; family Amaranthaceae; genus Suaeda; species Suaeda aralocaspica. The sequence goes on along the minus strand of PYUH01000305.1, from coordinate 233,313 downwards.
TTATGATATCTCTTTGGATATCTGGTGATGTAAGTTGACAATTACGAGGGGCCTTTTTCAAACAAACTTTCTCATATTCAAGATCATGGATAGAAAGAAGAGTTAATAGTCTAAGGAAGTTACCTCTATTAAATGATGTTTCTTTTTCATCATGACCACGAAAAGGCAATCCTCCCTCTAAACAATATCTTATAGAAGTAATCGATGCTTCTAATCGCTTCCTATAAGCACTCATAGATTCTTTTGTTTGTTGAGAGAAAGCGGTGGTAATGCTTGACTTTTGATTCTTGAATAATTCCATGGCAACAACAGCATTGTTATGAGCACTCATGTGTTTACCTACATGATTTTTAATTATGTCTAACCTATTCCAAGATCGGAAACCACCGGTGACAAATGCATCACTTCCACCAACATTATCTTCCTTGAATAAATAACAAATGAAACAATAGGCAGCATCCTTTTCCACACTATATTCAAGCCAAGAACTCCAATTTTTAAACCAATTGACACAAAATCGACGCATTTTTGGACCAATTTGTCTTTGAGGAAAAACATGTTGTTTGGGTTGACAAGGCCCTTTTTCAATGTAAATTCTCCTCACTTGGCTCCTATCATCACAATGGAAATCACTCATTTTTCTCCTCCTCCCCGGGTCATGAGGAAGATTGGCAAGATCATTATCACTTAACCTTACGCCATAAGCCGATGCATTAGGAGGACAAGATTGTTCACCTTCATTCTGAGGTGAGTTATGAGTGGAGTTTTGAGGGCCTTGAGGGGAGTTGTGAGTGGAAATTTGAGGTGAATTGTGTGTGGGAGAGGAATGTTGTTCACTAGCATAATGTGGAGGAGGAATTTGTTCGTTTGGAGACGAATTTTGTTGAGTAGTAAGATTTTTTTTATTGAAGAAAGTAGTAATATTTTGCATTTTGTCATGAGTGTGTTTTCTCTTCATTCTGTAGATCAATCATGAAATACTCAATTAAATAAATCAACAAATAATACTAATCTTAAAAGATTAATCTCAAATTAGCTAAACTAATCACTGAAATTAGCTAAACTAATCAATGAAATTACCTAAACTAATCTAAAATCAGCAACAAAAATGAAACATTAAACTAATTCAGCAACAAAAATTAGCTAAACTAATTCAGCAACAAAAATCAGCAACAAAAATTCAGCAACAAAAATTCAGCAACAAAAAATCAGCAACAAAAATTCAGCAACAAAAATTCAGCAACAAAAATCAGCAACAAAAATCAGCAACAAAAAACATTAAACTAATTCAGCAACAAAAATTAGCTAAACTAATTAAGCAACAAAAATCAGCAACAAAAATGAAACATTAAACTAATCAATGAAATTAGCTAAACTAATTCAGCAATCAATCAATATATAAATACAAAATAGGGACAATTTAGAGCAGTTTTTTGCAATTTTTTCTGTACAATTCCGCGTTCTTCAAATCTTCAATGTAATATTGGCTTAAACACAACAATTAACTTCATAAATCATAGAGCAAGAACTTCACTACTACGTAAAATAATGTCGAAAAGTCGAAAACAACGATTGATTGCAAAAACATTCATTAATTAAATCAATAATACCAAACAAAAATAATAAACAACAAAAATTACAGCAAAATTGGGAATAAAGAATGGAATCAAACAATAAATTAAAATGAATAGGAAAAAAGAAATGTATACCTAGCTGTGCAAACCGTGCAATACAGGAAGTTGGGGAATTGAAGATTTGAAGTGTCGTAGTTTTTGTAGTTGGGACACAGTAAAACGTCTTTGTGTTGATAGATAGTCGGTGCTCCGGCCTCCGGCAAGTCGGCAACAAGATCGAAGGAACTAAGGAAGGTGGGAGATTGGAAGAAGATGGGAGAAAGAGGAAAGGGGAGAGTTTTAGGGTTTGTGAATTGTGAGTGTGAAGGAACGGCGGAAGATACAAGGTTGTTTTTTTTTTTTTTAAATTAACTTGATTTTTTTTGGGGGGGAGGTGGTGCACGTGACCCAGTGGGACCACGTGTACCTCCGCCACTGATGCCACACCCCAGTTGCGGCCTTTTCTTTGATGTAGACAACTCTTCATATTCCTAGCATCTAAATAGGTTTTTTGAGGAGTTTTTCATTCTAAATTCTACACATACTTGAATATCAGTTTTTTAGAAAAAAAAAAGCTTTTAGTTCTCCTTAGTTTTTTTGGCACACATTCTCAACTTTGGTTCTTTGACATTGTTTTGGCAATTTCATCAATTCAAGTAATATTCTTCTTTTCTCTATTCTCTTTTTATTGTTGTTAATCATGCTTTCTTTTAATTTTTGTTTTGTTTATTCAACAATTATGTCTGAGTAGTTTTTATTAATCTAGGGTTAGGTCAAGCCCTAGCCATGATTGATTTTTGAGCAATTTTATAAAATCCCTTATTTAATTGTTGATTGTTCATGCTTAATTGATTGTGCTTATGCCAATAATAGATTAGGGATAATTGGTATTGTTATGACTTCATTGTCTTTATCACAATGGGAATTGGGTATTGATGAATTTGGATATTTCAATTAAGAACATGAAATTCTCCACGGGAGTAGGTAGAATGAATTGTTAGAAAGTTAGGGTTTTGTGATTAAAGTCTTTGATTTGCATGATTCCACGGGAGTAGGCTTGATTGCAAAATTAAGGAAGCCATAGATACTCAGGAGAGGTTTGTGGTATTTTATAGGGTTACCTTTTCTCTTGAACAATTAATCGATTAAATTGGGGTATGAATTGCTTGTGTTCAATTGTGCTAGTGGTGGTGCCTAACTCTAGGTGTTTTGATTCCTTGAATTTAATCATAATATTTCCATTAGTCTTGTTTAGTGTTAGAATAGTTAATAAATCACAACTCTAAATTGTTACTTGCTTAGTATAAAGTAGAATCAAAATTGACCACTTTGAACCATTTAGTCTCTTGGGATTCGACCCTTACTTGCCTGACTACATAGTTAGGAGGAAAAGTTAGGTTATTTTTGTTAGGTGCGCGACACGCCTTTCACCTTGTCACCTCTTAAAGACAATAAGGTTCAAGTCCTTACCCGAACAGGACGCCTTAACACAACACAAAATCAAAACAACACTCAAGAAACTCCACCACTTCCTCCACCTCAAGGGAAAAACGTGGTTATCAAGCAACTCAAAAGAACCAAGACCGATGTTAACGTGTGGCAACTGCTAGTCTCTTCCCCATAGGCAATCTTTACTCAAGGCCCTTTCATACTTAAATGTGGCGGACGACACCACTGCAGATGGTTTGGTCAACGTTATCATCCATAAGCATCACAAGCCGTCTATCTCTTTTTCTGATGAGGATCTCCTTAATGAAGGAGCAAGCCATAACAAAGCTCTTTACATCACTGTCATAAGTAAGCAACTCAACGTACCTATGACTTTGATTGACAATGGCTCGGCTATCAATGTGTGCCCTTTGAGAACCGCTCGAAAGCTTTGGATACCACACGAAGAATTACGTGCTAGTAATCTAGCTATTCGAGGCTACGACAACACAAGAAGGGAACCCATGGGGGTTATATGGATCAACTTGCTCACAGGACCCGTTGAGAAGAAGGTGAAGTTTCATGTTATGGACATCAAAACTAGCTTCAACCTTCTCCTCACTACTACATTTAATAGCTAAGGCAACACCCAATTACCGTTGCATTACCCCTTTAACCGTTGCATTAGGCCTAAGGCAACGGTTCATTGACCGTCACTAATGCTGCCGTTGCATTAGGTCTAATGCAACGGTCATAAGGGTCTAATGCAACGGTCTCTAAATTTTCGAGTAACTGTTGCATTAGGTGTTGCATTAGGCCTAATGCAACGGTTAAGTTGATCTAATGCAACGCTTGCTTAATATATGTAAACCGTGGCATTAAGCCTATTGCAGCACTAGATTTTATGTAATGCAACGCCTTATCAACCATGGTGACCGTTGCATTAGGTCTATTGCAACACTCGATCATATCTAATGCAACACCTTTATCTAATGCAACCTAATTTATTTTTTATTAATTATTTCATTATAATAATAAAAAACATATGCTAATATTGATATTGATAATATTAACAATAACGAGCGAGAATTGAAGTCGAAAAAAAATCATATGCATTTATATATGAATATTAATATTTACAAGTTGAAATTTAATGGAAAAAAAAGTATGTCATAATCCCTTACAAGGGCAACAAATTATGCCTCATTCCTAGCAATAACAATACTCACAAATAATATTAAATCTGTACAAGCATATGATTAGGTAATCGATCTGATCTCATAAATCTTGATTTAAATATATCTTGATCTTCAATAAATGTCGATTAGTCAATTGGTCCATTGCCCCGATCTTCTTCTACTATATATAAAGTCAAAAATATTACAACCGTTAGTATCAATTTTTCATGTATAAATACTCAAATTTCTATATTATACATAAAAACTCCCCAAGGACAAATATCACAAAATACACATGCACACGGTAACTATTATAAAAGAATTCTCAACAAGATATATTATACATAACCAAACCAACTAAGCGAAGCAGAAAAGAGTTGTGAGTCGGGGTTAATGATTTGAAACAAGATAGCATATGGAAAAGGTTCAGTTTCGACTCTCAAGTGTATATTTTTCATTCCAATCCTCTAGCATATTTAGCATATATATGGTTATACACGCCGCTTAATATGCCCTTAAAATAGCAACAGCAAAAAAAAGAAAAAAGAAAAAAATGAAGAAGTAATAGCCAAGAAAGTATGCAAAATAGCCAACAAATCTATAGTAAAACAGCCATCAAAACCACCCCCATAATAGCCACCAAAACCACCCCAAAACAGCCACAAATATTGCAGCGAACGTCTACCAAAACCACTCAAAACAGACACACAAACCACCCCAAAAAGGCCACCAAAACTACCTCAAAACAATTGAGTATTTTTTTTAATTCATGGGCGTGATTTTTTTTGTGTGTGTGTGTGTGTGTGTGTGTGTCAAGGTGAGAGGTTAGAGTGTGCAAATATTCACTAAAAAACTACAAAATGTAATCGTTAAAGTGAGGAACTGAACCAAGAATTCTCTTTCTTCATCATCAATCGAATCACTGCTCGCGACCCAGGATTCTAGACTTCTTCCGAGTCTCTTACAACATTTCCTGCTTCTGCTAACTTTGGACCATGAGAATAGGGACTTTAATCTCAATTGGATAAAGGGAGTCCTCGTTGCTAGCAATCCAGGGTAATGAATCTGAATCTGAATGTGTAGAAGGAGCCATTGGGAGAGGAGTTTCAGGGACTGCAGGTATGCTAACTTGTATCACCACAGAAGGAGGCATTGAAGCCTGCACCTCTTTCTCAGCACCACTGGAAATAGTAGACTTAGGCTTCCAAACTTTCTGAAGTTTGCTTCTAGGTTTGGCCTTCTTAGAAGCTGCACAATCATGGCCAACCACCTTACACTTAGCACAAAAGGGTGGAGTCCATTCATAGACCACCTTGTGTTCAATCATCTTACCATCGGGCTCCTTAATAGAAAGAATAGATGGGAATGGAACAGTGACATCCACTTCAATGAGGAGTCTAGCAAAAGCCTCACCTGATTAGAAGTACACTCATCTGCATACAATGCCATAATACTTTCTCCTATACTAATAAAGTGAAAGTAAGGGCAGGCTAGCGCTTTTCTCTGCTTTCAAAGCCTTAGCATATACGTCGCTCTTCGAACAGCCACATAAATACCTTGATTTTGTTCAATTATAAATAAAACAGAATTTTCATGGAGATTTATAACATCATTCAAGTAAATACAGATTAAGATCGTAAAAACATGAGCTTGTAATATAGCTACACCTAACTCAAGACCGGTTAATGCAAGAACTATAAATAAAGGACCAAGATCTCCTATGAAATATAAAAGATCATTCATACATAGCATAGTCCAAGTGAACCCACTTAAAATCTTTACTGAATTATGACCGGCCATCATATTAGCAAATAAACGTATTCGTGAGCTTAATGCNCCATTTCTTTGAAATCCCACTATAGTAATGCCAATAAAAATGGAAAATGAAAGACCCAAAGTAATGAGAAAATGACTTGTAACTGTAAAGCTATAGGGTATCATACCCTGGAGATTACGAAATAACAAAAAAGTAAAAGTGACCAAGATGCAAGGGAAAAACTTTTGTTTCATATTTCCGAAAAGACCACCTATTTGTTCGTTTACCAGGTTCAGCACGAAATCATAAATAAGCTCTACCAAGGATTGCCAAACATTTGGTACTGAGTTTCCTCCTCCCCTTTTAGTAACAAAATGAAGTAGAAGTAGGACCAAACTGAGAGTTAGCAACATAAACAAAGATGGATTTGTGAATGAGAAATACAAGTTTTCGATTTTCATAGGAATCAATGGGAGAATGGAATATTGCTCAAGTGGGCTGTTGGGCATAATCGTAATAAACACTTTTCTTTCATTTCATCTCTCTAGTTCCGCTTCTTGCTCAAAAATGAAGAAAGAAAGACTCGTCGGAAATCACCGGTTGGGTTGGTCCGACCAAGAAAGGCATGGGATGTGGGATGCACAAAGGCGCTTTAGCGCTGAGTTGCCAAACTAAGGCAAGAAGAAGTTAGGCACAGTGTCTGACGACTCAAGCATCTTAGATGCGCAGGGGCGAAGCCTCAAGTCTCGTAGAGACGCAGGATCGAAGAGGTGGGCCATTAGGCACAGTGTCTGACGACTCAAGCCCGATAGGGCGAAGGGGGTTTACCCTCAAGCATCTTAGATGCGAAGGTTCGAAGAGCAAGTCTCGTAGAGACGCAGGGGCGAAGCCTCAAGCATCTACGATGCGAAGGCTCGAAGAGTGAGCCTGAAGGCGAAGGAAGAGTCCGACGGAGTTGAGCCCGATAGGGCGAAAGGGATGACGAACTGAGCTGATAGGCGAAGGGGGTTTACCCTCAAGCATCTACGATGCACAGGTTCTGACAACTGCGCCCTCCGGGACACTACTTTGACTCTATCGACGCTGATCCCTCTGGGCGATATTCAGTTCGTCATCTCCTTCGCCCTATCGGGCTCAACTCTAACGAGCCTGCGCCCTTCGGGACACTACTTGACTCTATCGACGCTGATCCCTATGGGCGATAAATCCCCTGCGCATCTAAGATGCTTGCTCTTTGAACCTGCGCAGATGCTGCTTGAGCCTTCGGCCCTTTGTCTCTTTTGTCGTATTGAGTCGATGCAATTCAACCCAACGGGTCTACTCGGCAATTCCTACTACTTTTAGATTAGTAGGAAAACCAATCAATGAACAATTCATAGTTCCGAATTGCCGTGTAGACCCGTTGGTACGGGGCGCTATAACGAACGCCACTCTGGGCAATTTCCCGTATATAACGGGATAACGTGGCTGGCTTAAGGGGGGTTCCGTGAGGAAAAAACAGAACCCCCCTTAAGCGGTTCAACTTACATAAAATTAAGTGATTCGGAATCCCGTCGAGAGACAGGGCTTCCTCGATTTGTTTTTCGAGAACCGTTTGCTTCTGGACGAGACCGACAAGAAAATTACGAGTCCCCTCGTCCAGGACAAAGTGGGGGGCTAGCCTATTATAAAGCTGCTCCCGCCTAAGGTCATCGCTAATTAAAGGCAAGGGTTCCGTAAGCAAGGGCGCCGCATTTTGGGCCGGCAAATTTCCCCCCGCCAATTGGTCGACCCAATTTGGGGAGGGTGGTTTCGCCCAAAAATCCCCGCTGGTGGGCAGGGAGCCACTCGGCGAGGGCCCCCCTTTGAGCACATACATAATTACGGGTTCCGATATGACAGTGTGGCATAGGAGACCCAGTGAAATTCCAAAATAGACCAAAATAACAAAGAGAACATAAGAATGAAATCTCAACCATAGTTTAATAGGGTCCCTATAAAACACGTACATATTGAAGAAGAAGAGGTATGACCAGAAGAATTGTGTGAAATAAGTAAATGGATCCAGTTGAGGCATAATATCTTTTCATGTCTTTATTGTTCTCTCCAGACAGCTGAACTCCGTCAAGCCTCTTGAGTTGGTGGTGAAAGGGGTTGGTTGATTGTTGACCAACAAACGAATGGTACAGACAAAGAGAATGTTCAATTTGATTGAATCTTGCAGAGCAGGGAAGCAACTAGATGACGATACATCGGATAGCCGCGTACCTTAAGCTTCGCTTTAGTGACTACGTAACTGAGTCGAAAGACGACTCAGCTCTAAAGATCCTTAAGCTTCGCTTTAGCGACTACGTACCTTGACCTAGGCAGAGAGTTTTCTCTCTTATGAGATTTTATCCCCAATATGAGATAGGTCGCAGCTATAGGAAGAAAACTTAGTTAGAAGTTTTCTGTTAGCTGCAATTCAACTGCCTGCTCTTATTTATTTCAAACTGCCTTCTTTCTTCGCTTATTCTTTAGTATCAACTACGGATCGAAGAGCTTAATATAGTATACGAGGCGAAGACCCAAGTTAGTAACCCTACTTATGCTAAAGACTATAGAATATTAGCATGGCTGTAAAATGTCATAGATATAAAAATATTAGTCCATTGATAACATTTCAGGACAGCTTAAAAACAAATACACAAAAAAATGTTTTTGTATTAGCTTGAAAGTGGATAATTCCTATTCAAATGCAATAGATAAAAATACAAATGCAGTTTTATATTGTGTAATCAGATAAGCAAAAGCTAGAACTGATTCAAATTATGTCAGAAGCTCTAATGTTTGCAAAAGCTCTCAAAAGCTTTTGGAGAAGAATTTCATGAAGAAGATTGAAGAAAATTATATTACTTGCACTAAATTTAACCAAGTATTATCAATTCATATATACCAGCGATCCCGTGCAATAGATAAACATTTGAATCAAATAGCACAACAATAAAGCCTAAGCTGATTATATAGAAGTATTACTAAAAATTAGTCATAAAAAAAAACCACAACGTATCATTGTATCACTATAAACTTATTCTTCATCCCAAGTAATCACAATTGAAGGTACTTTTGATCACAAACCTTTCGCGTCTTTGGTAAAATACGAAACTATTCCTCCATGTGAAAATAAGAAGTCAGGATATTCCTCCATAACAGCTGCAACACATAATTTCATCAATTTCAAGCCCCTTTATCATTAGGCTTCTGAAACTGATGAGACTCAGAGAACCTGTCAAGTCAAATTCATCCAGGTTTGAGATATAAGCATGCGCAAATATAAAGTATAAACTACAAAGAACAACCAACCAGCAAAAATGAACAATTAATTATTGGAAGAGACCAGTCCTCCAGTCCCTAATATACATTGCACACCAAAATAATCTCATACATTGCACACCACGGACCACTTGTGATGAATCAAAGCAGTTCCACCATATGGTGATGAACAATTTTGCGCTCCCTCAATCTCTTAATTTCATGAAATCAGACAATGAAGGTTGTAAAGTACAGACTAGATAGCCCAAATCTATCAATATACATGTCACTAAACCACCAAAGGTCCAAACAAACTCCAACGACACCTCTCAACACATAACAACTGATTATTTTTCTAATGGACATAACTTTGCGCTCGGGTGTCCGAATGATGCAAATTTTTTTTCAAATTGATTATTTTTTCGAGCTCTACGCCGTGGCAAATGCCAAAGGGGGTATGGCCATTATTTTTTCAAAAAAATCCTTCTAGCACCCTCATTTTGGACAAAATAGTATATTCAAAAAAGGCTTCTTAATGATAGTGTCAATGCCATTGTCTACTATCTAGTCCAATTACTTTAGCCTTAATTTATCATTCAAAATTTCAAAGAGATGCAACTTACATGAACAATTTAAGCACAAAAGACTCTAACTTCACCATCTAAATTCAATAATCTAGAAACCAAACAAATCACCAATTTCAATACCTATCACATTTTCTCAATTCAAATAAACCAACATTATGATTTGCATAAACCATTTAACCATAATCATTTCAAAAATAATCTGTAAAACATTAAGAAATCAAACCCCAGAAAAACTAATGTTCAAAAATCACATGCAAACATATTTTCTCTCCATTTCATTAAAATCAACAACAACAACAACAACAAAATTGTGAAAACTTGCGAGAGACTGCCTGATATGTGCGGTTTTTCTAGTGTTTTTCCCCTTGTTTCGGGTCAATTTTATGCCTAGTGGTTGATATTCTGGCTCGTTTTTAGTTCATTTGATGTTCTTTAGCTAATTTGAAGTGTCTCGCTAAGTTTGGTTGATTTCCGGCAATTTTAGAGCTTTTTAGTTTGATTTTTATCATCCGCGGTTGTTATGCTCGGTTTTGGTATGTTTTGTAATTTCAGGCACGGAAACCGAGGCTCGGAACGAAGCCGGAAAGCTTGGACGGGATAAGAGTGAAGATGCATGGAAATGCGTGTCAAGAAGTATAAAACAAGTCTTAAAGAACTCTTGAAGAAATAAGAAGAAAAGAAAGTAAAATAAAGCTTCTGAGGTACATATGCGGGCGCATAAGATACACATGCGGGCGCATTTAAGAAGAAAAACGACTTAGAGGCATTCTGAGGTTTGATGCGGGCGCATAAACCTCCTATGCGCCCGCACAGACGTTTTTCCGGAATTTTTTTCTATTTTTTATTTTCTTCGTAGTTAGCTTTGTAAGCCCAACTTTGGGTACATTAGGCACGACTTTCTAGGCAAAAACAACTGATGCTTTTCATAATTAGAATTACTCTCTTAGGTTTTATATTAAATACTTTTCTCTCTCAAATTAATTTGGGGAAATTAGGGTTTTGTTAACAACATTAATTTTCAATTCAATTCAAGTCTTCGATTCGTTCTTCAATTTTGGTAATTCTTCTGTTTTGTTCTTTATTTTAGTTGATTTATGCTTTTTAGTCTCTTTAGTTAATTAATTAGTATTTGTTTTTTTTATGTTAATTAGTTTAATTGTCACATTACTTCATGAATTCAATTAGGGTTTTTACAACTATTCTTGTTTTAATTTTCATAATTATGAGTGAGTAGTCTAATTTCTAGGGTTAGGGAAACCTTGATCAATCAATGGACTAATTAAATTAGGTTGTTTCAATTCCATAATTAGTAGTCAATTTCCTATTATTGGTTTCTTTGTTTACAATTGAATTGTGCGCAGATTTAGTTGTAATTCTGGTAATTGTTGAATTTGATGCCGAGAGGTAAAAATACCACAATAAGACCACTGAATAATAGGCGGAATTAGTCTAGGCATGAGCGAGAGCCGCTAGATGAGTTTCGAGGGAGTCTAGATTCGAGAGAATTAGTGAGCCCTAATTTGACGATAGTTGTGAGATTGAACGATCTTTGTTAGTGAATCCATTAGTTGTTCTTGGTGACCCGAATGACCCTAGGCTTAATTTATTGGTTTAATTCTTCGTCATTTCCAGTAATTAGTTAGTAATTAGTCAATAGTCAGTTAGCTAGTCAATACTTCTCGACCAAGGCTCTTTACACAGTTTAAGCTTTTTAGAACTAATAGAGTTTAACTGCTTCCCTGAGGATTCGATCCTTACTACCCTAGCTACATTAGTTAGTGTCGTTTGGTTTACTTTTGATAGGTGTGCGATAGCCTGTTCAAATTTTGGCGCCGTTGCCGGGGAGGCAATTTTTAATTCTATTAGTCGGGTTTATACTGTTTTATTTTTATTTTTCTTAGTCTCAAAGAACTATTTAGTTCTTTAGGACTATTTCTCTCCTATTTTCTCCGAGGTGAGGTGGCCTTGCGGTGCTTGTAGTGTGGCCTGCTGAAACCTGGTGGGTGGGGTGTACCTTATCTCTGCATCTGCTGGGTGCCCTGCTGAGGTGGCATGGTTGCTGATGATCTGGCATTGCTGTTGTTCTGTAAGAAAGTATGGGTGATCTTTCCACGCCCCGATGTTGTAGTGGTCATATATGGATTTGTTCTGTAGCTTGAAAGGCCATACTTGTTTCTACTAACTAGTACAAGACTGGGAATATGACCGAAAGAACCACATGATCACAGAAGGGTCAGTGCCCCGAAAGTGCAGCTACGGTGATGGTGGGGGAGCTGTAGTACCAATCTTTCAAGCTTTCTGACTTATGGCATTTATCTGTGCAGCTAACATCTCATACTTATCATCAACTACATGTTCCCACCCTTCTTGGAATGCCTCATAAGGTTACCAACTGTGAATTGTGAGTGGCAATTTCATCAATCAATTCATATGTCAGCGTTGACTTCCTGGTTCATAAATCGACCATTAGCAGAGAATCTAACAAAGCCCTACTCTCTTACCCCAACCCATTGTAGAATGATTGAACTAGGAACCATTTCTCAAGCCCATGATGAGGACACATTCTCAATACTCCTAAACCCTGCTCAATCGCATGCAATATAATGACTCCTCCGTCTCCTGATTTAAGTTAGTAATTTGGGCTCCTCAATAAGGCAGTTCTTTGTGTGGGTCAGATTTCCTCTGAAAAGCAGAGCTAAATCCTCCCAACAATTAATGGTAGCCATATTGAGATCATTCAACACCAGGTTCTATCCCTTGTCTTTTAATAAACGGAAACATTCTCGCCTTCATGATGTGTCCTTAGAGACATTCATTTTGCTTGGATAGTATCACAATATTGAAGGAAATTTTGTAAGTGTACATTCAATGTCCCTAAAAATGATTTCGTTCAACCATGTTCACAAGAACCCGTTTCAGTTCAAAGTTAGCAGCATCGGTACCGGGTATGAATACCCTCAGCCATAGACTCCGTACTAGGCAAGGAATGTCCTCTCAATGAACGGGCCGCGTGGCGGTGGTGGTGGAGGTGGTGGTCCTCTAACCCTGTCCTTCTCCTTCGGCACGCCATTTCAACCTCTAATACCTTCAAACAGCGGATTGAAGGTGAACTCTACTCGAAAAAACTGAGACAAGTCAGAACAGTTCTCCTCCACATATCGGGGAAGAAAAATTCGGCGTCTACTACGTCTCAACCGTTTCAGAAACACTCGCTCGGGCTCAGAAGATGAAAGTATCAGTTCGTGGTCTTTTTGCATAAACCTATGAACCTGCACCACAATAGAAACTCCGACAAGATGAGAAACTATCCTAAAGAACTAAATAGTTCTTTGAGACTAAAAAAATAAAATAAAACAGTATAACCCGACTATAAAATTAAAAATGCCTCCCCGGCAACGGCGGCCAAATTTGGAGGCAATCGACAACCTATCAAAAGTAAACCAAACAGCACTAACTATGTATCTGGGAAGTAAGGATCGAATCCTCAGGGAAGCAGGTTTGAACTCTATTAGTTCTAAAAAAGCTTAAACTGTATAAAGGGCCTTGGTCGAGAAGTACTGACTAACTAGCTGACCACTGACTAATTAACTAACTAATTACTGGAAATGACAAGAATTAAACCAATAAATTAAGCCTAGTGTCATTCGGGTCACCAGAACACTCATGGATTCACTACAAAGATCGTTCAATCTCACAAGTTATCATCAAATTAGGGCTCACTAATTCTCTCGAACTTAGACTCTTCCCTCGAAACTCATCTAGCGCTCTCGCTCATGCCTAGACTAATTCCGCTATTATCGTGGTCTATTGTGGTATTTTTTACTCTCGACATCAAATTCAAATTAACCATAAAATTACAACTAAATCTGCGCACAATTCAATGTGTAAACAAAGAAACCATATTGGAGATGACTACAATTATGGAATGAAACAATCTAATTAATTAGTCCATTAATTAATCAAGGTTTCCCTAACCCTAGAAATTAGACTATCACTCATGCTTATGAATATTAAAGCAAGAACAATTGTAAATTACTAATTGAATTCAATGAAGTAATTGACAATTAAACTAATTACATAAACAATACTAAATTAATTAACTAAAGAGACTAAAAAGCATAAATCAAACTAAAATAAAGAACAAAACGAAAATTACCAAATTGAAGAACGAATCGAAGACTGAATGAATTGAAAATTAATGTTGTTAACAACCCTAATTCCCCTTCCAAATTAATTTGAGAGAGAAAGTTATTTAATAAAACCTAAGAGGTAATTCTAATATGAAAAGCATCAGTTGTTTTTGGTCCTAGAAAGTCGTGCCTAATGTACCCAAAGTTGGCTTACAAAGCCTAACTACGAAGAAATAATCGAAATAAAATTCCGGAAAAACACGTCTGTTCTGGCGCATAGGGTTTATGCGCCCGCATCAACCTCCAGTAATGCCCTCTAAGTCGTTTTTCTTCTTAAATGCGCGCCGCATGTGTATCTATGCGCCCGCATATGTACCTCAGAAGCTTTATTTTACTTCTTTTTCTTCTTATTTCTCAAGAGTTCTTTAAGACTTGTTTTATACTTCTTGACAACGCATTTCCCTGCATCTCACTCTTATCCCGTCCCAAGCTTTTCGCTTTGTTGCCGAGCCTCGTTTCCGTGCCTGAAATTACAAAACATACCAAAACCGAGCATAACAACCGCGGATGATAAAAATCAAACTAAAAACTCTAAAATGCCCGGAAACAACCAAACTAGCGAGACACTTCAAATTAGCTAAGAACGATCAATGAACTAAAACGAGCCAGATATCAACCATAAGCATAAATTGACCCGAAACAAGGGAAAACACTGAAAAAAACACCGCACTATCAGGCAGTCTCTCGCAAGTTTTCACAATTTTGTTGTTGTTGTTGTTGTTGTTTTAATGAAATGGAGAGAAAATTTTTTGCATGTGATTTTTGAACATTAGTGTTTTTCTGGGGTTTGATTTCTTATGTTTTTACAAGTTATTTTGAAATGATTAATGGTTTAATGGTTTTGCACAATCATATGTTGGTTTATTTTGAATTGAGAAAATGTGATGGTATTGAATTGGTGATTTGTTTGGTTTCTAGATTTTGAATTTAGCTGGTGAGTTTAGAGTCTTTTGTGCTTAAATTGTTCATGTAATGTTCATCTCTTGAAATTTTGATGAAATTAAGGCTAAAGTAATTGGACTAGTAGTATACAATGGCTTGACACTATCATTAAGAAGCCTTTTTTGAATATACTATTTTGTCCAAAATGAGGGTCTAGAAGGATTTTTTTGAAAAAATAATGGCCATACCCCCTTTGGTCATTTGCCACGGCGTAGAGCTCGAAAAAATATCAATTGAAAAAAAATTTGCATCATTCGACACCCGAGCGCAAAGTTATGTCCATTAAAAAATATCAGTTGTTATTGTTTGAAGGGTCGTTGGAGTTTGTTTTGGACCTTGTTGGTTAGTGACATGTATATTGATAGATTTTGGGCTATCTAGTCTTTACTTTACAACCTTCATTGTCTATTTCATGAAATTAAGAGATTGAGGGAGCGCAAAATTGTTCATCACCATGTGGAACTGACTTTGATTCATCACAGTGTTCGTGGTGTTGCCATGTATGAGATTATTTTGGTGTGCAATGTTATTAGGGACTGGAGGACTGGTCTCTTCCAATAATTAATTGTTCATTTTTGCTGGTTGTTTGTTCTTTGTAGTTTATACTTATATTTGCCATGCTTATATCTCAAACCTGGATGAATTTGACTTGACAGGTTCTCTGAGGTCTCAGTTTCAAAGCCTATGATAAAGGGGCTTGAAATTGATGAAATTATGTGTTGCAAGCGTTATGGAGGAATATCCTGACTTCTTTTTTCACATGGAGGAATAGTTTCGTATTTTAACCAAGACGCGAAAGGTTTGTGATCAAAAGTACCTTCAATTGTGATTACTTGGGATGAAGAATAAGTTTATAGTGATACAATGATACGTTGTGGTTTTTTTTTATGACTAATTTTTAGTAATACTTCTATATAATCCAGCTTAGGCTTTATTGTTGTGCTATTTGATTCAAATGTTTATCTTGCACGGATCGCTGGTATATATGAATTGATAATACTTGGTTAAATTTAGTGCAAGTAAGTATAATTTTCTTCAATCTTTTCATGAAATTCTTCTCTCCAAAGCTTTGAGAGCTTTTGCAAACATTAGAGCTTCTGACATAATTTGAATCATTTCTAAGCTTTTGCTTATCTGATTACACAATATAAAACTGCATTGTATTTTTTATCTATTGCATTTGAATAGGATTATCCACTTCAAGCTAATACAAAAACATTTTTTTGTGTATTGTTTTAAGCGTCCTGAAATTTTCAATGGACTATATTTTTATATCTATGCATTTATACAGCCAGCAATATTCTTATGTCTTTAGCATAGTAGGTGTTACTAACTTGGTCTCTCGCCTCGTATACTATATTAAGCTCTTCGATCCGTATTGATACTAAAGAATAAGCGAGAAAGAAGGCGTTTGAAATACATAAGAGCAGGCAGTTGAATTGCAGCTAACAGAAAACTTCTAACTAAGTTTCTTCCTATAGTCTGCGACCTATCTCATATTGGGGATAAAATCTCATAAGAGAGAAAACTCTCTGCCTAGGTCAAGGTACGTAGTCGCTAAAGCGAAGCTTTAAGGATCTTTAGAGCTGAGTCGTCTTTCGACTCAGTTACGTAGTCACTAAGTGAAGCTTAAGGTACGCGGCTATCCGATGTATCGTCATCTAGTTGCTTCCCTGCTCTGCAAGATTCAATCAATTGACATTCTACTTTGTCTGTAACCATTCGTTTGTTGTCAACAATCAACCAACCCCTTTCAACCACCACCACTCAAGGGCTTGACGGAGTTCAGCTGTATGGAGAGAACAATAAAGACATTGAAAATATATGCCTCAACTGGATCCATTTACTTATTTTCACAATTCCTTCTGGTCATACTCTTCTTCTCAATATGTACGTGTTTTATAGGGACCCTATTAAACTATGTTGAGATTTCATCTTATGTTCTTGTGTTATTTTGGTCTATTTTGGAATTTCACTGGGTCCTCTATGCCACACTGTCGTATCGGAACCCCGTAATTATGTATGTGCTCAAAGGGGGGCCCTCGCCGAGTGGCCTCCTGCCCACCAGCGGGGATTTTTGGGCGAAACCCACCCTCCCAATTGGGTCGACCAATTGGCGGGGGAAATTTGCCGGCCCAAAATGCGGCCCCTTGCTTACGGAACCCTTTGCCTTTAATTGCGATGACCTTAGGCGGTAGCAGCTTAATAATAGGCTAGCCCCCCTTTGTCTCTGATGGGACTCGTAATTTTCTTCTGTCGTTCTCGTCCAAAGCAAACGGTTTCTGAAAAACAAATCGAGGAAGCCCTGTCTCCTCGACGGGATTCCGAATCACTTAATTTTAGTAAGTTGAACCGCTTAAGGGGGGTTCTGTTTTTTCCTCACGAACCCCCCTTAAGCCAGCCACGTTATCCGTTATAACGGGAAATTGCCCAGAGGGCGTTCGTTATAGCCCGCCCCGTACCAACGGGTTCTACAACGGCATTCGAAAATATGAATTGTTCATTGAGGTTTTCCTACTAATCTAAGTAGTAGGAATTGCCGAGTAGACCCTTGGGTTGAATTGCATCGACTCAATACGACAAAGAGAGCAAAGGCCCGAAGGCTCAAGCAGCATCGGCGCAGTTTCAAAGAGCAAGCATCTTAGTGCGGCAGGGATTTAATCGCCCTAGGGATCAGCGTCGATAGAGTCAAGTAGTGTCCCGAAGGCGCATGGCTCGTTAGAGTTGAGACCCGATAGGCGAGGAGATGAACGAACTGAATATCGCCCAGAGGGATCAGCGTCGATAGAGTCAAAGTAGTGTCCCGGAGGCGCAGTTGTCAGAACCTGTTGCATCGTAGATGCTTGAGGGTAAACCCCCTTCGCCTATCACTCAGTTCTTCATCCCTTTCGCCCTATCGGGCTCAACTCCGTCGGACTCTTCTTCGCCTTCAGGCTCACTCACCTTCGAGCCTCGCATCGTAGATGCTTGGGCTTCGCCCCTGCGTCCTCCGAGACTTGCTCTTCGAACCTCGCCCGATCGGGCTTGAGTCGTCAGACACTGTGCCTAATGGCCCACCTCTTCGATCCGCTCTCTACGAACTTGAGGCTCGCCCCTGCGCTCTACGTTGGTCGTCAGACCTGTGCCTAACTTCTTCTTGGCCTTAGTTTGGCACTCAGCGCTAAGCGCCTTTGTGCATCCCACATCCCATACCTTTCTTGGTCGGGACCAACCCAACCGTGATTTCCGACGAGTCTTTCTTTCTTCATTTTGAGCAGAAGCGGACTAGAGACATGAATGAAAGAAAGTTTTTATTACGATTATGCCCAACAGCCCCTGAGCATATTCCATTCTCCGCTTGATTCCTATGAAAATCGAAACTTGTATTTCTCATTCACAAATCCATCTTTGTTTATGTTGCTACTCTCATTGTTTGGTCCTACTTCTACTTCATTTTGTTACTAAAAGGGAGGAGGAACTCAGTACCAAATGTTGGCAATCCTTGGTAGAGCTTATTTATGTTTCGTGTTAACCTGGTAACGAACAAATAGGTGGTCTTTTCGGAAATATGAAACAAAAGTTTTCCCTTGGCATCTTGGTCACTTTACTTTTTGTTATTTCGTAATCTCCAGGGTTGATACCCTATAGCTTTACATTACAAGTCATTTTCTCATTACTTTGGGTCTTTCATTTTCCATTTTTATTGGCATTACTATAGTGGGAGCATTAAGCTCACGACTACGTTTATTTGCTAATATGATGGCCGGTCATAATTCAGTAAAGATTTTAAGTGGTTTTCACTTGGACTATGCTATGTATGAATGATCTTTTATATTTCATAGAGATCTTGGTCCTTTATTATAGTTCTTGCATTAACCGTTCTTGAGTTAGGTGTAGCTATATTACAAGCTCATGTTTTTTACGATCTTATCGTATTTACTTGAAGATGTTATAAATCCCATGAAAATTCTGTTTTATTATAATTGAACAAAATCAGGTATTATGTGGCTGTTCGAGAGCGACGTATATGCTAAGGCTTGAAAGCAGAAAAGCGCTAGCCTGCCCTTACTTCACTTTATTAGTATAGGAGAAAGTATATGGCATTGTATGCAATGAGTGTACTTCTAATCAGGTGAGCTTTTGCTAGACTCTCATTGAAGTGGATGTCACTGTTCATTCCCATCTATTCTTCTATTAAGGAGCCCGATGGTAAGAGTGTTGAACACAAGTGTTCTATGAAATGGACTCAACCCTTTTGTGCTAGTGTAAGGTGGTTGGCCATGATTGTGCAGCTTCTAAGAGGCCAAACCTAAACAACTCAGAAAGTTTGGAAGCCTAAGTCTCTATTCCAGTGGTGCTGAGAAGAGGTGCAGGCTTCATGCCTCCTTCTGTGGTGATACAAGTTAGCTACCTGCATTCCCTGAAACTCCTCTCCCAATGGCTCTTCTACACTTCAGATTCAGATTCATTACCTGGATTGCTTAGCAACGAGACTCCCTTTATCCAATTGAGATTAAAGTCCCTATTCTCATGGTCCAAATGTTAGCAGAAGCAGGAAATGTTTGTAAGAGACTCGGAAGAAGTCTAGAATCCTGGGTCGCGAGCATGATTCGATTGATGATGAAAGAAATTCTTGGTTCAATTCCTCACTTAACGATACATTTTTGTAGTTTTTTAGTGATATTTGCACACCTAACCTCTCACCTTGACACACACAACAACACACACACCACACAAAATCCGCCCATAATAAAAAAAATACTCAATTGTTTTGAGGTAGTTTTGGTGGCCTTTTTGGGTGGTTTGTGTGTCTGTTTTGAGTGTTTTGGTAGACGTTCGCTGCAATATTTTGGCTGTTTTGGGGTGTTTTTGGTGGCTATTATGGGTGGTTTTGAGGCTGTTTACTAAGATTTGTTGGCTATTTGCATACTTTCTTGCTATTCTTCTCATTTTTTTCTTTTTTCTTTTTTTTTGCTGTTGCTATTTAAGGGCATTTAAGCGGGTGTATAACCATATAATGCTAAATATGCTAGAGGATTGGAATGAAACATACACTTGAGAGTCGAAACTGACCTTTTCCATAGGCTATCTTGTTTCAAATCATTAACCCCGACTCACACTCTTTTCTGCTTCGCTTAGTTGGTTTGGTTATGTATACATATTCTTGTTGAGATTCTTTATAATAGTTACCGTGTGCATGTGTATTTTGTGATATTTGTCCTTGGGGAGTTTTTATGTATAATATAGAAATTTGAGTATTTTATACTGAAAATTGATACTAACGGGTGTAATATTTTTGACTTTATATATAGTAGAAGATCGGGGCAATGGAACCAATTGACTAATCGACATTAATTGAAGATCAGATATATTAAATCAGATTTATGATAGATCATCGATTACCTAATCATATGCTTTACAGATTTAATATTATTTGTGAGTATTGTTATGTGCTAGGAAATGGAGGCATAATTTGTTTGCCCTTGAGGGATTATGACATACTTTTTTTTCCATAATTTCAACTTGTAATATTTATTCTATAATGCATATGATTTTTTTTCGACTTCAATTCTCGCTCGTTATTGTTAATATATCATATCAATATAGCATCTGTTTTTTATTATTATAATGAAAATAATTAAAAAAATAAATTAGGTTGCATTAGATAAAGGTGTTGCATTAGATATGATCGAGTGTTGCAATATACCTAATGCAACGGTCACCATGGTTGATAAGGCGTTGCATTACATAAAATCTAGTGCTGCAATAGCTTAATGCACGGTTTACATATATTAAGCAAGCGTTCATAGTCAACTTAACCGTTGCATTAGGCCTAATGCAACACTAATGCAACAGTTACTCAAAATTTAGAGACCGTTGCATTAGACCCTTGACCGTTGCATTAGACCTAATGCAACGGGCAGCATTAGTGACGGTCAATGACCGTGCCTTAGGCCTAATGCAACGGTTTAGGGTAATGCAACGGTAAGTGGGTGTTGCCTTAGCTATTAAATGTAGTAGTGAGGAGAAGTTGAAGCTAGTTTTGATGTCATAACATGAAACTTCACCTTCTTCTCAACGGTCCTGTGAGCAAGTTGATCCATAAACCCCATGGGTTCCCTTCGTGTGTTGTCGTAGCCTCGAATAGCTAGATTACTAGCACGTAATCTTCGTGTGGTAATCCAAAGCTTTCGAGCGGTTCTCAAAGGGCACACATTGATAGCCGAGCCATTGCAATCAAAGTCATAGTACGTTATTGCTTACTTATGACAGTGATGTAAAGAGCTTTGTTATGCTTTGCTCCTTCATTAAGGAGATCCCATCAGAAAAGAGATAGACGGCTTGTGATGCTATGATGATAACGTTGACCAAACCATCTGCATGGTGTCCGTCCCCGACATTTAAGTATGAAGGGCCTTGAGTAAGATTGCCTATGGGGAAGAGACTAGCAGTTGCCACACTTAACATCGGTCTTGGTTCTTGTATAGTTGCTTGATAACACCACGTTTTTCCCTTGTGGAGGAATTGGTGGAGTTTCTTGAGTTTGTTTTGATTTTGTGTTGTTAAGGCGTCCTGTTCGGGTTAAGGACTTGAACCTTATTGTCTTTAGAGTGTGCAAGGTAAAAGCGTGTCGCGCACCTAACAAAAATAACCGAACTTTTCCTCCTAACTATGTAGTCCGGCAAGTAAGGGTCGAATCCCAAGAGACTAAATGGTTCAAAGTGGTCAATTTTGATTCTACTTTTACTAAGCAGTAACAATTTAGAGTTGTATTATTAACTATTCTAACACTAAACAAGACTAATGGAAATATTATGATTAAATTCAAGGAATCAAAACACCTAGAGTAGTGCACCACCACTAGCACAATTGAACACAAGCAATTCATACACCCCAATTTAATCGATTAATTGTTCAAGAAAAGGTAACCCTATAAAATACCACAAACCCTCCTGAGTATCTTGCTTCCTTAATTTTTGCAATCAAGCCTACTCCCGTGGAATCATGCAAATCAAAGACTTTAATCACAAAACCCTAACTTTCTAACAATTCATTCTACCTACTCACTCCCGTGGAGAATTTTCATGTTCATTGAAATATCCAAATTCATCAATACCCAATTCCCATGTGATAAAGAAATGATCATAACAAACCAATTATCCCTAATCTATTTATGGCATAAGCACAATCAATTAGCATGAACATCAACATTATAGAAGGGATTTTATAAAATTGCTCAAAAATCAATCATGGCTAGGGCTTGCCTAACCCTAGATTAATAAAAACTACTCAGACATAATTGTTGAATAAACAAAACAAAAATTAAAGAAGCATGATTACAACAAAAAAGAGAATAAGAAAGAAGATATTACTTGAATTGATGAAATTGGCAAACCGTCAAGAACCAAAGTTGAGAATGTGTGCCAAAAAACTAGGGAACTTAAAAGCTTTTTTTTTAAAAAACTGATATTCAAGTATGTGATGTGATGAAAGAACTCCTCAAAAAACCTATTTAGATGCTAGGAATATAAGAGTTGTCTACATCAAGAGAAAGGCCCAACTGGGGTGTGGCATCAGTGGCGAGGTACACGTGGTCCCACTGGGTCACGTGCACCACCTCCCCCCAAAAAAAATCAAGTTAATTTAAAAAAAAAAAAAAAAAAAAAAAAAAAACCTGTATCTTCCCCGCCGTTCCTTCACACTCACATTCACAAACCCAAAACTCTCCCCTTTCCTCTTTCTCTCCATCTTCTTCCAATCTCCCACCTTCCTTATTCCTTCGATCTTGTTGCCGACTTGCCCGTTCACACTCACAATTCACAAACCCTAAAACTCTCCCCTTTCCTCTTTCTCCCATCTTCTCCAATCTCCCCACCTTCCTTAGTTCCTTCGATCTTGTTTGCCGACTGACGAGGCCGGAGCACCGACTACTAATCAACACAAAGACGTTTTAACTGTTCCCAACTACAAAAACTACGACACTCTCAAATCTTCATTCCCCAACTTCCTTGAATTGCAACAGGTTTGCACACTAGGTATACATTTCTTTTTTCCTGATTCAATTTTAATTTATTGTTTATTCCATTCTTTATTTCCCATTTTTTGCTGTAATTTTTGTTGGTTTATTTTTTGTGTTGGTATTTTGATTAATAATGGAATGTTTTTGCAATCAGTCGTTGTTTCGAACTTTTCGACATTAGTTTTACTAGTAGTGAAGTCTCTGCTCTAGATTTTTAGTTAATTGTTGTGTTTAAGCCAATATTACATTGAAATTTGAAGAACGCGAAATTGTACAGAAAAAATTGCAAAGACTGCTCTAACTATGTCCCTTTTTGTATTTATTATTGTATTGATTGCTGATATTAGTTAAGCAATTTCATTTATTAGTTTAATGGTTTCAATTTTTGTGTGATGATTTTTGTTGGCTTAATTAGTTTAGCTAATTTTTGTTGCTGAATTAGTTTATATGTTTTTGTTGCTGATTTTTTGTTGCTGATTTTTGTTGCTGATTTTTGTTGCTGAATTTTTTTGTCTGATTTTTTGTGCTGTTTTTTGTTGCTCGAAACTTTTTTTTGTTGCTGATTTTTTGTTGCTGATATTTTTGTTGTCTGATAGAATTGTTATGCGTAATTTTTGTTGCTGAATTAGTTTAATGTTTCATTTGTGTTGCTGATTTAGATATTTTAGGTATTTCATTGTTAGTTTAGCTAATTTCTATTGAATTAGTTAGCTAATTGAGATTAATCTTTTAAGATTAGATTATTTGTTTATTTATATTAATTGATATTTCATGATTGATCGACAGAATGAAGAGAAAACACACTCATGACAAATGCAAAATAGTACTACTTTCTTCAATAAAAAAATCTTACTACTCAACAAAATTCGTCTTCCCACGAACAAATTCCTCCTCCGACATTAGGTGCAAGGTGACAACATGCCTCTCACCACACACAATTCACCATCAATTTCCACTCCACAACTCCCTCAAGGCCCTCAAGACTCCACTCCATCATACTCACCTCATAATGAAGGTGAACAATCTTGTCCTCCTAATGCATCGGCTATCAATGGCGTAAGTTAAGTTGATATGTATTCTTGCCA
>PYUH01000305.1:155901-209240 GCA_016808085.1 Suaeda aralocaspica | reverse complement strand
TGAAGAATATGATGTTGCAAATGCAGAAAAATATGGAGGCGATGCAGGCTCATAACAAGCACTTGGAAACTCAGATAGCTCAGATTGCGCAATCAACTGCTCAAAGGCAACCAGGCCACCTTCCATCACAACCCACACCCCCAGCATCACAGGCATCACAGAATCCCCCGAGGGACCATGTCAATGCCATTACCTTGAGGAGTGGAGCTGCTTATGAAGGCTCNGAAATGGCTGCCGAAGGAGAAGGACAGGGTAGAGGACCACCGCCTCCACCACCACCGCCACCTGCGGCCCGTTCATTGAGAGATTATTCCTTGCCTAGTACGGAGTCTATGGCTGGAGGTTATTCAGTACCCGATACCGATGCTGCTAACTTTGAACTGAAACCGGCTCTTGTGAACATGGTTGAACGAAATCATTTTTCAGGGACATTGAATGAAGATCCGAACTTACACTTACAGAATTTCCTTCAATACTGTGATACTATCAAGCAAATGAATGTCTCTAAGGACTACATTAGAAGGCGAATGTTTCCGTTTTCATTAAAAGACAAGGCTAGAACCTGGTTGAATGATCTCAATATGGCCACCATTAATTGTTGGGAGGATTTAGCTCTTGCTTTTCAGAGGAAATACTACCCACCACAAAGAACTGCCTTATTGAGGAGCCAAATTACTAACTTAAATCAGGAGACGNCAAGGCTTTATGTGATTTAGGAGCCAGTGTTAGTGTTATGCCACTGTCTATTTGTAGAAAGCTTGATATGGGTGCTTTGAAAGTCACTAACATTACCTTGCAGATGGCAGATAGGACAGTGAAATACCCTAAAGGTATTTTAGAGGATGTCCCGGTGAGAGTCGGGAAATTCTTTATCCCTGTAGATTTTGTTGTGTTAGACATGGATGAGGATGCACACATCCCGATCATTCTTGGTAGACCTTTCTTACACACTGCAAGTGCTGTTATCGATGTCAAAAATGGTAGCTTGACTTTGTCTGTAGGAGATGATAAAGTTACCTTTAATCTGAATGCTGCTCTTAAAAGTCCAATGATGGAACAATCATGTTATGCTATCGATGTCATTGATGAAATTGTATTTGATGATATGCCTCGATCTACTACAAAAGANCTAATAAGGATCTTCTGGAGGCCCCTGCGTGTTTGGATTCTATTGCAGGTGATGAAGATAGTGTTAATAACAAGCTATGTCAGGATTAAAAGAAAAGGAAATCCCGTCCCAAGAAATGTCGGAAACCTCGAAAACAATCTTCTCATGCTTGTAATATGAATACGAAAAATGATGAGGTTTTTAACAAGGAACTTGAGGCANCAAGGAACTTGAGGCATTCGAGCAACCAATAACTCCTAATTGCTTTGATTGCCTAACTATATGGGGTTCACGTTCACTCTTCGATCCTCCATGAGCTATGAGGTAACATGGTCAAGCTAATGACCCTAAACAAGCGCTTCTCGGGAGGCAACCCGAGCTTTCTATGCCTTTTTAACTCTTTTTGTGTGTTTTTGGTGTGTTTCATTTTATTTTCGTAATTTTTAGTTAGTTTGTGTTCGTGAGTTTTTTGTGTTTTTTAGGTATAATTGAGTAACTAGGGGTTTTCGGTAGAATTCCGAGGTCTAAGTCTGAGTCAAGGTCAAGGTGGGTGAAAAAGAGAAAGTGAAAATTTATTAAGTGTCAAAGAGAAGAAAACAAAGTGTTCGGGGTGAAATAGGGTAGATGCGGACGCATGGGGGTTTTATGCGCCCGCATCTGACCCCCAGAGGTCTAGAAAATTTAGTGAAGATGGTTGATGCGGACGCATGGGAAGTTTATGCGCCCGCATCAGACCTCCAGAAGTCCAGATTTTTTTCCGCCCGCATCTGCGCAAGAACGTCATTTTGAAACGGTCATAACTTTTTCTCTAGGACGTTCCACGAGACGTATGACCTACCATTGGAAAGCTCTATGAGTCTACTTTCCAATGCAGCAGGAATCATATTAATCCAAATTATATTTTGTTATATATGATCGAAACAGCGTGAGGTGGTCAAATCTCAATCCGTGTATGCTACATGTAATAGCATTTACCACCCATGCCTCTTTCTTTTTCTTGCACAACTTCTTCCTCTTACCCATATACATCATTTTATACCCCTATGACTCCCTAAACCCCTTCACCATCTCTTTTTCCTCTTACTTTACTCCCTTCAGCACTGAGGACATTGCTGAGTCCGGCTTGGGGGAGGTATGTTTTATCTGCTTTCTTAGTATAATTTTTATTGCTTTCTAGTGTAGTTTTACTGCTTTCGTAGGACCGTACAATATGGCTTTGTACCGCCCTGAAGCCGGGATTTACATGTAACCAAAAAAAAATGTACTGCTTTCCTAGTTTAATGTAGTCAGCTTTTAAAAAGAGAATTCTTATTGTGATTGGCTAGCTGCTCGTCCCGGTTTTTCGTTGATTTGACTTTTCATGTACCCATCTGCTTAAATTTTTCTGAAACTTCATGATTCTTGTATTCGGATGAGTTTACTTATGTGATTTGCCGGGAAAAACTTAGTCTTAAATTGCTAGCATTCCTTGCAATTGTCAACTCTGTCTAACCTTGCTTGGGTCTTGGACTTGAACTGTGTTAGCGGGAGGATTTGAGCTACTTTTGATCTTATAGGCTACATTAAATTGTATTCTTTTCATGTGTGCTTAGTTCCTGGTGCATTTATGATCTTGGGTTTGCCTTTGGACTTTAGTAACTTTTAATTGAAGTTTTGTTGCATGTTGCGCATGATAAGAGGCATTCAATTGTTTTTAGAGCCTTCAAATACATTTATTAGGATTTTCATGCTGAACAATTTTTCACCTTGATCCTGTGTTTTCTCAAGCCTATTTCCCTCACAAAAATTAACCGCATTACAACCCTTTTTAGCCTTGGTATTTGTTAGCATAGTGTATGCCCAAGCTTGGCTTGGGGGAGTCATGTTGTGGTTTGTTATGGTTGTTGATTGTTGTGATGGTGTATTTGGAGGATTTGGTAAAATTGTGAATTTTTGATGTGCAGGAGGTTCTATAAGTTTCACATTAAGGCTCTGCGTACCAATGACTGGAATTGTGTTTTAAAACACAATGTGTTGGTTTCTAAATGTGATTTGGAGTCCGGTTATGTACGTGTGATAGTTTGGTCTTAATGGCCAACTATTAAGAGTCGTGAAACTAAAATGAAAAAAAAATAATAATAAAAAGAAAAAAAGAAAAAAAAAGAAGAGAAAAACAAGTTGAAATTGAAGTAGATGAATGAAAAGCTTGAATTCGGTTTATATTTGTACTTTGAATGAAAATAAAGGTGTGAAGTGAATGAAAATTGAAAAGTTTGGTTTGATTCGGTTGGAATTGGATGATGGGAGACATTGATGTTATTGTATGATGTGTTGGTGAGTCTCCGATGTTTTATATGCGTATACCCCGCATTTTCAGCCACATTATCCCAAATTTATCTTACCCTTCACCCTAGCCTTACGTTACAAGCTTATAAAGTCCTCTTTGATCTTCATGTGCATGCTTTGGTTGATTGTGGAAGAGTCTTTTGGCAAGGTCGTAGAGTATTAATTGCATTTCGAGTCGACTTTAGGATTGAGTGTATACCCTTAAACACTTGCATGAGGTGTGAGATGTGGATTTGGGCTCCTCAAAACTTGCATTTAAACACTTTGTTGCATTTGCATTTCATTCTCTTATGGTTGGGTGGTGAGGGTGAGCTACATTATTAGATGCTCAATTGTGTGGAGTGACAACCCGTGAGTTATTCTAGTCATCGATTCATTAAACTTGCTTGGTTGGCTTTGTTTGACTTTTGTTTAGGAATGTGTAGCATTTGACTTGCTTTGATCTTAGTAAACTCGGAAGGATCCTTGAGTTGTGATGCATATGTTTTTATGGGGTGAAAGTCATTTCGTTATCTTTGCTCGGGACGAGCAAAGGCTTGGCTTGGGGGAATTTGATATGTGCGGTTTTTATAGTGTTTTTCCCCTTGTTTCGAGTCAATTTTATGCCTAGTGGTTGTTATTCTGGCTCTATTTTAGCTCATTTGATGTTCTTTAGCTAATTTGAAGTGTCTCGCCAAGTTTGGTTGATTTCCGGCAATTTTAGAGCTTTTTAGTTTGATTTTTATCATCCGCGGTTGTTATGCTCGGTTTTGGTATGTTTTGTAATTTCAGGCACGGAAACCGAGGCTCGGAACGAAGCCGGAAAGCTTGGACGGGATAAGAATGAAGATGCATGGAAATGCGTGCCAAGAAGTATGAAAACAAGCCTTAAAGAACTTATGAAGAAATAAGAAGAAAAGGAAGCAAAATAAACTTCTGAGGTCAAGATGCGGGCGCATGAAAATGCTATGCGGGCGCATTTAATGAGGATTTCAGCTGAAAGGGCATTCTGGAGGTCTGATGCGGGCGCATAAACCTCCTATGCGCCCGCATCAGACGATTTTCCCGACTTTTTTTTTTTTCTTTTATTTTCTTCGTACTTAGGCTTTGTAAGCCCAACTTGGGTACATTAGGCACGGTTTTCTAGGCAAAACAACTGATGCTTTTCAGAATTTAGAATTACTCTCTTAGGATATAGAATTCAGCACTTTTCTCTCTCAAATTAATTGAGGGAAAATTAGGGTTTTTGTTCATAACTTTGATTTTCAATTCAATTCAAGTCTTCGATTCGTTCTTCAATTTGGTAATTCTTCTGTTTTTGTTCTTTATTTTAGTTAATTTATGCTTTTTAGTCTTTTTAGTTTAATTAATTTAGTTATTTGTTTATGTTAATTAGTTTAATTGTTCATTACTTCATGAATTCAATTAGGGATTTTACAACTATTCTTGCTTTAATTTTCATAATCATGAGTGAGTAGTCTAATTTCTAGGGTTAGGGAAACCTTGATCAATCAATGGACTAATTAAATTAGGTTGTTTCAATCCCATAATTAGTAGTCAATTTCCTATTATTGGTTTCTTTGTTTACAATTGAATTGTGCGCAGATTTAGTTGTAATTCTGGTAATTGTTGAATTTGATGCCGAGAGGTAAAAATACCACAATAAGACCACTGAATAATAGGCGGAATTAGTCTAGGCATGAGCGAGAGCCGCTAGATGAGTTTCGAGGGAGTCTAAGTTCGAGAGAATTAGTGAGCCCTAATTTGATGATAATTGTGAGATTGAACGATCTTTGTTAGTGAATCCATTAGTTGTTCTTGGTGACCCGAATGACCCTAGGCTTAATTTATTGGTTTAATTCTTCGTCATTTCCAGTAATTAGTTAGTAATTAGTCAGTGGTCAGCTAGTTAGTCAGTACTTCTCGACCAAGGCCCTTTATACAGTTTAAGCTTTTTAGAACTAATAGAGTTCAACTGCTTCTCTGAGGATTCGATCCTTACTTCCCTAGCTACATTAGTTAGTGTTGTTTGGTTTACTTTTGATAGGTGTGCGATAGCCTCATCACTGTCGACGAAGAAAATTGTGCAATTCTAATTTTGTAAGACAACGAGTTTTGAGTGGAGAAACACCAAGGGTAGTGGCGGTGGAGTTGGATTGAGTTGATAGGAAGGAAGAGGAGGGTTAGAGGAAATTTGGGATTTGGAATGAAAATGAGGGATTTGAGGGTAGCAAGAGCACGCAATTGAGAAAGGGAAGTACATAAAGTGACAGTCGCAATAAAATAAGGGAATATGCAACCTAAAGAGTATGCTAATGCAACGGTTTCATATGACCATTGCAATAACCAAAGTAACCGTTGCATTTGAAGGCCTAATGCAACGGCTAAATTTGACTATTGCAATAGATAAAAAATAGTGTTACATTTGCTCTAACCATTGCATTAAAACGTTGCATTTGCTCCAACCGTTGCATTACACTGTTGCATTAGCTCTAAAATGTAGTAGTGCCTAGGAGGACCTTGGCTCCATGAATTAGGGGCAATTCCCTCCACTCTTCATCAAAAGATCAAGTTCATGGTAGAAGGAGTGGTGGTTACTATTGATGCATCTTTAATGAGGATTCAAGCCACCGATCAAACTATCATCAACATCGAACACGATGATCATGATGAAGACTTATGGGGATTCTCTATTGCTACCATTGAAGAAGGAGATAGGGCCCCTTTTGACTTTGATCCTCAGTCAAACCTTGTTGTGAACGCCTTACTTCGCAATCAAGGATGTTTCCCTGGAATAAGCATGGAATCGAGGAGAGCTCTTGCATGCTGCTACCCTTTTCAACCTCCAACCCAAGAACGATAGATTTGGATTAGGAAACCTCCCAACCCAGGAAGACTACAAGAATCTTCAAAAAAAGAAAGTGGCTAAAAGGGATGGAGATATTGTGATTTGCCCCTATTCCCTTACCATGAACGAGAAATTCTTAAAAGAAGGTGAGAGCATCCCCTATTTCGAATTTCCCAAACCATTCTATGGTGTCAATGGAGTGAGATACTCGGGATTGGAAATCTTTTCTGACTGTCACTTATTTGAAGATGAGGCTACTCCAATCACTAAAAGGAAATCCAAGTTGGATGATCTCGATGCACCAGGACTAGGGTTTCTCTTTGGGTTAGATCGTACTCCACCAACTGAACAAGAAGTACTCATGGCCATGAATACCGAAGCTTTTGATCCAATCGAACTCATTACTCCTGCAAGTCAAGTCATTAGAGGATAGCGTAATACTGTCAAGATCACTACCCCGGAAGGAAAGATCATGGACATCACAATAGGAAAAGGCCCAATGTTTGATGAGTATGAAATTGAGTCCAAATATGAGTCCGAGTCTAGTGTTGTTAAGGTATCTAGTCTCAAAAACTGTATAGTTGCTAATAAGATTGTCGAGGAGTTTGTCCCTCCCTTAGATTCCGCCACTAGGATTAATTTTGATGTCATGCTTAACAAGTTTGATAATATAACTTCTTTTGCTTACTCCTCGTCTGCATCTTCTTCCCTCTCCCCATCACATGATTGCTTTGTTTCACAAACTAAAATCAAAACGAAGATGAAATAATAAAAGCTGTAGAGGAACATGAAAACAAAACTCCGATAATTGAGGAAACTGAAAAGATTAAAATCTCTGACAATGACACTCCAAGGGAACTACAGATTGGTATGACGCTTAATCCTCAAGAAAAGGCAGAGCTTATAGCAACACTCACAGAATTTAAGGATATTTTTGCATGGTCCTATGAAGATACGCCAGGAATTGATCCATAAATATCTAAGCACACTATTCCTTTAAACCATGGGTCCAATCCCGTCAAGCAAAAGCTTAGAAGGATAAAACCGGAAGTCCAACTAAATATCCGAGAAGAGCTAATTAAGCAGCTACAGGAAGGATTCATCAAGGTAGTCCCATATGCTGACTAGGTTGCCAACATTGTTCCTGTACCTAAGAAAGACAGAAGAGTAAGAGTGTGCGTGGACTTTCGGTACCTGAACATGGTTAGTTTAAAGGATGACTTCCAATTACCGCAATTTGATATAATGCTTATTGAAAATACAGCCAACCGTACCTTGTTCTCCTTTATGGATGGCTATGACGGTTACAATCAAATTAAAATGGATGAAAAGGACATGGAGAAAACAACTTTCACTACTCCATGAGAGTTATACTGCTACACAGTTATGTTATTCGGTCTGAAGAATGCCGGGGCTACATATCAACGTGTTGCAACCACACTTCTTCATGACATGATACATAAAGAAGTAGAGGTATATGTGGATGATATGACAGTGAAGACCAACGGAAGGACTGAACATACTCTCGCCTTGAGAAAATTCTTTGAAAGACTCCGAAGGTTCAGCATGAGACTCAGTCCTAAAAAATGTGCCTTTGGGATTATTTCTGGAAAACTTCTAGGCCATGTGGTTAGCACCTGGGGTATTGAAATCGAACAAACAAAAATCAAGGCCATCATGTCTTCAAAACCACCAAAGACCAAGAAAGAGATTATGGGATTCTTAGGAAGGCTCCAATAAATAAGCAAATTCATTTCCAAGCTCACTATGGAATGCGAGCCTATTTTCAGAAAGTTAAAGAAAGATGCCCCGAAACAATGGGATGATGACTACCAACAAGCCTTCAGTAAAATCAAGGAGTATCTCGCAAATCCGCCTGTTCTTGTACCACCAACTCCTGGACATTCTTTGAGACTCTACTTGACCGTTACTAAAATCGTTGCAGGAGCCATGCTAGCGCAAGAAATCGATGGAAAAGAGAATGCCATTTACTACTTGAGCAACAAATTCCTACAATACGAAGAAAGGAATTTGAACATCGACAAACTATGCTTGACAGTAGTATGGTCTACCAAGAAGTTAAGACATTACTTGTTGACTCATACTGTTCACAATAAGTAAAGGGAATCCTCTTAAATATCTCTTTGGTAAACCTTTGGTAAATGGGCGAACATCGAGATGGATGATCATATTGGCCGAAATTGACATTAAATTCGAGTCACAAAAGTCAATAAAAGGAAGCATAGTCTCTGAATACCTGGTTGATTCTCCAGAAGAGCCTCGACCTGAGGATTATGAATTTCCCGATGAAGAATTGATGATGACTGAAGAAAATTGGTCCTTATATTTTGATGGTGCCTCCAATAAACAAGGGTGCAGGGTCGGTGTTCTCTTAATCTACCCAAAAGAGGAGCACACGCCCATATCGGTAAAATTAGACTTTAACGTAACCAATAACGCCGCTGAATACGAAGCCTGCATCATAGAGCTTGAAGCTGTTGTAGTTTTAAAAGTTCAAAAGCTAAGAGTTTATGGAGATTCTTCTTTAATCATCTACCAAATCTCTAGAATATGGAAAGTTAGAAGCGAGAGCCTAGCTCCTTATCATGCCCATTTGGAGCAAATTTCCTCCTAAATCAAAGAAATCAGATATACTTACCTAAAAGGGAGTACAACCAATTCGCCGACGCTTTGGCTAAATGGGCATCGATGGTCCGCATTCCAAATTCTTTGACCGAATGGCCTTTTGTAGTCGAAAGAAGAAAAGAACTAACTCATGTGTGCATGGTTGAAGACATTGAGGTGAACGACCTCAAAAATTTGGAGCCTTGGAACAGTGACATCAAGAACTATTTAGAAAACCAACAATACCCTATTGATGCATCGAATAAAGAGCAACGACCCCTAAGACTCCTAGATTCCCAATACATCATTCGGATAGGAGATTTATATAAAAGACACTACAATGGCTTACATCTCCGATGTGTAGACAACAAAGAGGCTCAACAGGTTATGGATCAAATACATGCGGGCATATGTGGAACTCACATGAACGCTCGAATGTTGGCTTCTAAAATCATCAAACAAGGGAATTATTGGACCACAATGGAGGATGACTGCAATAGATGCGTAAGACATTCTGGCAAATGTCAAAAGTATGCAAATGCTCAGCATACACCTCTGTCACTGATGTACTCTCTATCATCTCCATGGCCATTCTCGGCATCGGGAATTGACATAATTGGAGAAGTAACACCTCTGGGCCACGGGGGTCATGAGTTCATATCGTGTGTTGCAAGCGAAACATGTAGTATAATTCATTGAAACCAACATAACATGCCGATACGGAGTCCCGCATGATATCATCAGTGATAATGGACCTCATTTTCAAGGTGAATGTGCAAAAACTTCTCACAAATATAAAATCTAGCAACACAAGTCGTCTCTGTATCGACCTCAGAAAAATGGAGTGGTTGAAGCAGCAAATAAAAGTGTCAAGGCAATTCTCTCCAAAATGACTAAAACTTACTAAGATTGGCCACTGATGTTCCCCTTCACCTTATGGGGTACAAGACATCCATTGGGACTTCTACAAGAGCTACACCTTTCTCCTTTGTCTACGGGATGGAAGCTGTGCAACCTATTGAGCTCGAGATTCCCTCATTAAGGATAGTATTGGAAAGTGAACTTTATGGAGCTAAATGGGTACGGGCCCAGTATAATGCTCCGGTCCTCCTAGACGAGAAAAGTTTGAATGTCGTAATTCATGTTCAAGTCTATCAGAAGAGGATTGAGAGACATTTTAGCAAACATGTCAAAGAAAGGAAAATCAAGGAAGGGGACTTAGTTCTTAAAGCACTATGAAAAACTGTCATGGAAATCCCCGAGGGAAATTCTGCCCAAACTGGGCCTGTAACACCTAGGAATTTCCTAACTTCCTTATCTATATTTTCCAGAAAATATTGTAACATATTGAAAGAATAATAACTAGTAAAACTCCTAAATTAACTAGGAAAAGTCAAAGTATTACCGCCACCATCATAACGGCTAAGGCTTTTATCAAAGTACTACAACGGAAGTCTTTAAAAACCAAAACCAAATTCAAAACTCAAAATAAACCTTAAGTAAACTTAAAACAAACCAAAGTTAAAATCAAAAGAAAACCAAAAGTCTTTATTACACTTCGGAACCCTCTAAATGGCACTTCAAAACCAAATAAAACTTACATTACAAAAATCCACAGTCAACATCAAACAAAACAATAAAAGGTAACTAGTCATATAACTACGAAAACTACAATGCAAGCGCTCACACTCCAACCCAGCATGATTGACTTATGCCCACTTGTACCTGTAGCTTTTCTTTTTCTAGACAACTATTCACCATCAAGTGGGTCATTGTAGGGCCGAGTAAAACACAAAGCCATGCACACAAAACACACAATTAGCAAAGCTGAGTACATAAATACTAAAGACTATGAAAAGAAAGATTAATAATAAAAACAAAATAAAAGTATAAATCACATACTTCTTACCGTTGACAACTCATCACCTGTGCATAAACTCAATTCAAATACAATTACTTATTACATTTAAACTGTGGATTTCACATCGAACGGGTTTCCTTTCCTTTAAAATTGCCCTATTGGGCACCAACTTGGGAGCAACTCCAAGAAGGTATTACATATGTCACATAAAGTGACGAAATGACAGTGCATTAAAAATATAAAAGAGTACAACGTCTTGTACTCCGATTAGAAGTCATAGATCACTGTTCCATACGACTCCCCCCAATGTTCATACTCAAGGTATATACGTTCCAAGAGTTTTAGTGTGAATCCTCTTTCACTTTACGTGATTAACTGGTTTAACATTGTTATGACTCACATACAACATCACATAAAAGCATGCATAGAATCAAACAAGCCATATTAATAATATATGATTTATAGTAATTCTAACAAAAATCTTGTGTGTCCTTTAATTAAACTAAACTTCCTTTACCACACATTAACTACGAATGGCTAACTATTTACCTGTTTCCTTGACCACACGTTATAGTGTGAGTGGCAACATGTATATAAATATATGCTCACTAACTTCTAATAATCATGTGAATAAAAATTCACAAACTACCTTTCTTGTTGATTAAGTAACTAACCCACTTAACTAACTTTCTTTCTTCTTTATTAAGCTATTGGCCAACTTTAACAATAAATTAAACATTCCAATTTAATCATGAAGAATTTATATTACTATAGATGTGGAAGGCCAAAACAATATAAAATCATGCTTTTTATACTTTCAATAACTTCTCCTGCATGTCAACTCAAAGTCAATCAAGCAACCACTTATATTTACAAGATAACATACATGATCATCAATGAAGCATGAACTATATTTCTATAACCGCCTTTAGTACTTACGTACCTTGTAAAGTAGTGGTGAATTGCCAAAACTTCTAAAAATCAACTAGCTCGAAGTCTCCTACATAGAGAAAATCGAATCTAAATTAAAACCTTATTGACTAACTACTACAACAACTCTAAACTAACTTTTTGTGTTGGAAACTTGTCCAAAACGTTCCTTATATGGTCTCTATTCAATTACATACTTTATTTTAATTTTTCCATTGCAAAATACTTGATTTTTGGTAATTTTCCGAAAATGACAGGTTAATAAAATTTCTTAAAAATACTTTAAAACTCTTCTAAACATAATATTTTGATCATAAAACGCTATATTCATGTTCTAAGATCATCATGCAATACTTGTATGTATTAAAAATAATTATGACTACATATTTCACATGTTACTAATTTTATTGTGCATGAACATGTGTCAATAAAAATTCAGAGCTTTGTTAAATTATTCAAAACTCATGAATAACTCATCTAAACATCATAAATCCATCATAAAAATCTTTTTCAATCTATTATCATCATCATGAATCAAATCTATGCTTTAAAATGATTTTTCATGAAGAACAACATGTTCATAATATTTTTACTATTAGTTTTCATGATTATAATAATTGGACAGCATTATAAAACAACTTTACAGCTCTTTAAAATCAATCTAAACTTCATAAAATCATCATAAATTTATACAACAATTTGTTATCATAATATTGAAGTTTAAATCATTAAAAACCATAAAACCATAAATTTCATAATTTCATAAACCCTAATTTAAAATTTCATGATCAACCTTATAAAATCATACTTTAAACATAAACATGACTTCGTAAAACATAATTAGAATCATAAGAACATGATTAAACATAATTATAGACATGAATTTTTTGCAAGATTGAATTAAAAAGAAAAGAAGAAGAAAGTTTTTTTTTTATTAAGGCTTCAAACATATACCAAAATAGGGAGGAGGTGGCCAACGAGGGTGGCTGCAGCGCGCAGCAGTAGCAGTGCACGGACGACGGACGATGAGGGGTCCGGCGAGTAGCGAGGGAGGTCCGATGAAGCAACGAAGTTTTTCTTTTTCAAAAATCACGAACTCCCCCTTTTTCTTTGAAATCCTAAAACTCTAAGATTGCAAAACAAATCTGAAATTGTTGGTTTTAAGTAGTATTTATAGGCCCCAAAGTAGGATTTGGTGCAATTACATAAATACCCTTAATGTTTAAAATTACTTTTTATGCCCTTAACTTTTTAAAAATATTTAATAAAACATAAAATAACATGAAATATTAATTATAAGCATAAAATAATTACTTTGATTAAAATTTATTAGAATTTCCTTTCTTTAAAATTTTTACGGCTATTTCACCATATACCCCTAAACTATTGCAAAATGCATCATATACCACTCAATGTTTTCGAAATGCACCATATGCCCTTTACCATTTAACTATATTCATAAAGTACCCTTATTTTTCTAAATTTACTTTAATTGCCTTCTAATTAAGAAATTAAATAAAATTAACTATTAATTATCTTAATTTAACTAATTAATTTGATTATCTAAATTATTTCACTCACCACCACCTCACAACCCAAACCTACAACATCCAAACCCACGGCGTCCACCACCGAACCTACAATCCAAATACACCCACAACTACCAAACCCACGGTGACCACCACGAAACCTACATCCCAAATCCACCACCACCAAACCCAACAAATTCGAAACCCATCAACCCCAACACAAGAATAATTTTTTTTTTCCAAAACTCAATTTGATATTGACTACTTTGAAGAATCAAACACTTCTTTGCCTTTGGATTTACCATCACAATCATAATAGATCATTTTCAATTCAAAACATTCATTTCACCAAAACATTACTAGAGCATTCGAGGTGCACAAAACAAGTCTACCATGTCATGGCTTTTAACTTGATGGGTTTTGGGGTGGGAGGTTTCGAATTTACTAGATTTTGGGTTGGTGGGTTTGGTGGTTGGGGTTTAGTTTGGATGGTGGTGTGGTGGTGGGTATGATAAACATTCATGCATTATTATGAAAATAGGTCTATTGAAGAGGAGATGAAGGTGAAGTGGGGTTTGTAGAAAGAGAGAGGAGGAAGAAGGAGAAGGTGAGTGGGTGTGGTGAGTAGGTAATGATGAAGGAAAATGGTGGTTTTTTAAAACTAATTTGGTTAATATGATCAATTGATTTAAATTGTTGTAAATAATAGTTAGTCAAATCTAATATCTTAATTTAGAGATAGTTAAGGTAAAATTAGCAAAATAAGGGTATATTGTGAATTAAGTTCAAAGTTCAAGGGCACGTCTTGCATTTCAGAAACATTGAAGGTATATGGTGCATTATGCAATAGTTTAGGGGTATATGGTGAAATAGCCGATATTTTTATTGAACTTAATTTCTCAATAAAAAATTTAAAAACATACGTATAAATTACGAAATTAAATTTTTGAAGTATGTGAAAATATGGGGTATTACAGGGTCAGACCCTATATTGTAAAAAGATACTCCCTAGAGGTGCAATTGAACTAATGGACATGAACGGTGACAACTTCTTCAATCTCACCAACTTGGATCAACTGAAGAAATACTATGCTTAATCTATGTTCGTGAAGTTACTAGAACTACGTTTGGCCTGATTCCGAAAGGATACGTAGGCAACCTCGACCTGCGGTTCGGCCCATTTAAAAAACAAACCCCCTTATTCCTCTAAAGTACTTTAATTGCCTGCCGAAGTAAACATGAACTATATTTATCTTCATCCAAAAAAAAAGTGTTGTACTCTTGCCATAAAATGAAATGAATGATTTCAGTATTCAAACATAATTGTTTACATAAACATGGCACACATGCCTTATTAAATATAAAAACAAGGATTAAGTTTGTGAAACAATAAAGCAATCTTCCTACTTAGGTCTAGGTTACTTCATCTCTTTGTCCTTGGTAGTCTTAGAATATTCTCTTACCTTCATCGACTTCTTAGGCACCCATTGTTTCTGTCCTAGGGCCTCAGCTACCTTCCCCTTTCCCTTGCCACCCTTGTCTCGTTCTTCTTTAGATCTCTTCCTCTTAGGGGAAGCATCAACTTTAAATGGAGGAAGCTTCTCAAGCCTTTTCCATACAGGCACCTTCCTACGACCCAGTCTATCCTTAATAGAAGTAGCCTTGGACTTCTCTGAAACAGTGTAGTGAACGTTCATCTTCTTATCAGCAAGAGTCAACATCATTCATGCATGGTAGAATGATGATACTGCCGACGTTGCCCATACAAGTTCCTAAGAGGATAGGTGGGGATATTTGCGGGAGGCTCCATCAAATTTAGTAAATCCATCATAAAACTCTTTTACAATCTACTATCATCATCATGAATCAAATCTATGCTTTAAAATATTTTTTCATAAGGTAGAACACGTTCATAATATTTTTACTATTAGTTTTCATGATTATAAAAGTTGGATAGCAATATAAATCAACTTCAAAACCCTTTAAAAACAATCTAAACATCATAAAATCATCATAAATTCAGCCAACAACAGTTCATGATCATAATACTGAAGTTTCAATCATTCAAAACTCAATCATGATTTTCATAATTTCATAAACCCTAATTTAAGAACTTCATGATCAACTAAATAAATTCATACTTTAAACTTAATCATAACTTTATAAAAACATGATCAATCATAATTATAAACATGAATTTTGCAAGATCGATCTAAAAAGAAAGAAAGAAGAAATTTTTGTATATATGTGTTTCGAAAACTACCAAAGAAGGGGAGGAAGGAAGGTGGTTGCCAGCAAGGACGGGTGGCGAAGAGGAGATCACCGACGAGGAAGAGGGAGGTGAATGGTGTTTTTTTTTCCGGAAATTTTCCGATTTTCCCTTTTTTTTTAGAACTTTTTTTTTTCCTCAAAATTTTTGAAATCCTAAAACTCTAAGATTGCAAATTAAATATGAAAATTTAGGTTTTAAGGGGTATTTATAGGCCCTAAAGCAGGATTTGGCGCAATTACATAAATACCCTTAATGTTCGAAATTACTTTTATGCTCTTGTTTTAAAACAATTTAGGAAACTCTAAAAATCCCATTTTTAGAAAATTTTCCATAATATTTAATAAAACTTTAAATAACATGAAATATTATTTATAAACATAAAATAATTACTTTGATTTAAAATTAATTTAAATTTCTTTCTTTATTGAGCTTAAATTCTCAATAAAAA
Organism: Suaeda aralocaspica; assembly: GCA_016808085.1. Classification (NCBI taxonomy): domain Eukaryota; kingdom Viridiplantae; phylum Streptophyta; class Magnoliopsida; order Caryophyllales; family Amaranthaceae; genus Suaeda; species Suaeda aralocaspica. Next base: position 193,315 of record PYUH01000305.1, on the reverse strand, counting down.
TATTAAAAACCTACATAAAATATAAAATTAATTCTTTAAAAATACGTGAAAATATGGGGTATTACACTCGCGTGTTTGTTCTTTACCTCTTGGAGTGGTGGTGGGAAACAAAGCTCCCGTCGATCCATTGCCTTTATGTTAGTCCGTGCTCAAAAGAAGAAATTGAGTTTTCCTTTTGAATCAACTTCACATTGTAGTGAAAGAAATGGCCCTCATTAGTTATGTTGGCCTTAAAATAGTTACTTAGTAGCTGAATCCTTCGTCTTCCGGGTAACGTTGACCTTGAAATGGTTACCTAGTAGTTGAACCTTCGTCCTTTGGTCCAAGGCCATGCCGGGCCGTGGGAAGACGCTTCTTTTTATTAGGGTCCTTAGGCTTTCTTGGTACCACATCAGGGGAATCGCAGGGGAAGGGGTTTGTGACGCATTCTACTCTTGGCAGCAGCTCATCTAGTATGATAGGGACTACCGGTTCGATCTTTTTCTTAAGCTAGTGTGGCCGGTCCGGCGAATTGCCGTGGTGTGTTCCGATATCTCTGCATTTTGTTATTTTTTCTCTTTAATGAATGCTTATGTCGATTTTCTTGGTTTTCAAAGTGTCATATAACGATGGTCTTCCCTATGCCGATTTTACTTATGATTATGAGGTTGATGGGGCAATTCACAAGGAGACAGTTCCGGAGGCTCCCAAGGGTCGGTAGTTCGCCGTTCAAGCTCTTCCTCCATTCGTTCAGTCGATGAGTAAGCCCCCGATTAAATACGAGCTTTGTTTGATGATATGCTTCGTGTCACATGTATTATTTATTATTATTTTATTTTGTAACAGATGCCTCGAGAAGGCATAACTCACCTATTGAAGGTGATAGATGCCTTGAAGTACCATGCCAAGAAATTGAAGGAGGCCTTGTCGTGTAGGAGCCAGGATATCGGGGTAATAAAATACCTAACTTCTCTATCTTGTTTTCATTTCGTTGTTTCAGTTTCTGTGATTTTAAATGACTCTTTTTTATATTTCAGGCCTATCAGCCGTGTTTCGGCGGACAGCAAGGGATGGCTGGGGCGTCTTCTTCCCGAGAGGTAGCTCATACGGGTGTAGCAGAGCAACCTGTTTACTGTCCTCGTCTTGAGGTTATTCTCGAGTCTGATAAGGTTGCTAGCACTTCTCGGTCTACTCAAGATTTCCCTTTCTTTCTGTAGCTGACTTCGGAGTCAATACCTTTGTCGTCACTTGCAGGAGGATCTGGTGGTACCCGGAGCTTTTCCGAGATGTACTTGTCGCCCGGTTTTACACCTACAGACGTTCCATCAACGAGCTAGGACCTTGCAACTTAGGAATCTAGCTTCTCGTTTGGTGTATGCATGCCTAAATGTACATACTTATGTAAATGAACACGAGTTTGTATATATTTAATCTTAGCTTTGTACATGTTTGACTCGTTTGACAGCCTGCCTTTGACCTTTGACTTTGACGTTGACATTGGCTTTGACTTAGACTTTGACTCAAGGGAGGGTACCAACTTTCCCCCCGAAAAAGAAAATAAAAAATAATGACACGGACTTCAAACAAGTGCAGTGGGCATAGAAATCATGGAAGTCGTGCACGAAAATCGAGGTAAAATGTGGAAATTCAAAAGGGAAGCAAAAAAAGGAGGCCTGCACCAAGCGAGCGCCAGGGCACCTAACCTGTGCCTAGGCGCTCGCTCAGCGCTATGGTGCTCAACCCTTTTATTTATAGCAACCTTGAAGTTATATATACCCCCTTCCCTTCATCCTTGCTCGTCTCCAATTGACACAAAGTGACGATCTTTGATAGTTTTCTTTCAAAAAATTTGTGCTTTCTTGCAATCATGTCCAGGAGTTTTGAAGTTCCTTATGACGAATGGCTTTCGGAGCTCAACCCGGAGGAGAAAGGCTTGCTGAAGTACTTAAGCTTGCTTCGTTAATCACTTTGTGGTATGCTCAACTTGATATTAATCTTATATATACTGCTGTTGGATTTTGTAACACAAATACCCATAGCTTCATATTCTGTGAAAGGAAGGTTACCCCATTGTAATACCCCACATGTTCACGTATTTTAAGGAAGTATTTTTGTATTTTATACGTGTAATTTTAATATTTTTATTGAAAAATTATATTCAATAAGAATATAAATGGAAAAAAATTAATAATACAAAATAAGCTTTAATTAATAATAATCCTACTTTGGGGCCTATAAATACCCTTTAAAACCCATATTTTCATATTTCATCTATCATAATTGTCATTAGGATTCCAAAATCTAGAGAGAGAAAAAAAAAGAGCGGAGCAATTTCCGAAAAAAAATAAAAAAAAATTCTTTGCTCGGTTTTCATGGAAAAAAAAAAGAGAGAAGCTCGTTTTTGGGGAAGCGTGCGCCTGAGCCACTCACCGGAGCCCCGTAGTACCGCCGCCCTCTCCACCGCCGGCTACTTCCTCCCCTTGATTTTCAGTAATTTCAAATCTATAAAAAGAAAAAATTTCTTCTCTTTCTTTTTTGTTCAACCTTGCAAATTCATGTTCATATTTATGTTTAATCATGATTTTATAAGTTTCAATCAAGTTTTATGAAGTTATGATTTGTTTTAAGGCATGAATTAATTTGTTGTTCATGAAATTTTAGATTAGGGTTTACAAAGTATGAAAGTTTTGGTTTTTATGAGTTTTTATTATTTAAACTTCAATATTATGATCATGAATTGTTGTTGTTTGAATTTATGATGATTTTATGAAGTTTAGATTGATTTTTAAAAGCTTTAAATATAAAATAAATTGCTGTCCGAATTTAGTAGTCATGAAATTCAATAGAATAAATATTATGAACATGGTTTGGCTTATGAAAAATTATTCTAAAGCATAGGTTGGTTTCATAATAATGTTAGTTGATTGCAAAAGAGTTTTGCCATGAATTGATGATGTTTCTATGAGTTTTTCATGACTTTAAAGTTAATTAATAAATCTGAAATTTTTATAAAAACAAGTTAAAATAAGTTTTAAGTGTTCATATTCTGCTAGTATGATCACATATTAATTCTATGATGTTACATATGATTTTTAGTATGTTTCATGAAGTTTAAAAGTAATTTTAAGCATGTTTAACATGCTGTCCAGATTTTATAAAATGGATAATTAGGCTTTTAAAGTATGTACTCCCTCCGTTCCCCATTATTCTTGACGGTCACTATTCACCATCTCATTTTGATATATGATATAATAATAGTGGTGGGGTCAAATTGGGGTAATAATTGATAAGAGAGAAACAAGTTGCAATTAATAGAAGCTTGATTAGTGGGTGGTGTGTGGGGTCCATTTTAATAAAAAAAATGTTAGAAATCTAATAAAGTTGTAATATAAAGAAAAATATGGAACATAGAGAAACAAGATATGTAAAGAAAAATAGGAAACGGAGGGAGTAATTAGCATGAATTGATCATGTAAAGTAAGTAATACGTTGTATGATTGATTAGTGTTGTTTTTGAAGCTTGTCAAGGAGTTTTGGTAATTTTAAATTGCTGTCCACTATTCTAAAGTGACATAAAATTCATGTTGAGGTTTTATAAAGTATAAATAAGTCCTGAAAACCAAGTAGTCTTGCAATAGAAAAATTAAAGTGAAGTATGAAATTGAATAGAGACCATATAAGGAATGTTTTGGACAAGTTTCCAATATCACTACAAGAAAACAACGATTTTGCGACGGACAAATTCCGTCACAAAAAAGAAAAAGTCCGTCGCAAAATCACATTTGCGACGGAATTCCGTCGTAAAACGTCCGTCACTAAAATTTGCGACGGAACTGTTGAAGTTTGCGATGGAAAATTCCCTCGCAAATTTGCGACCGAAAATTCCCTCACAAATTTGCAACTAAAACACTAGTAGCAAACTAGCTTATTAGTATCGTTTTTTATGACCTATTTGTATCGTTATTGTAAAACGATACAAATAGACAGTCTATTAGTATCGTTTTACAAAAACGATATTAATAGTGGTTTTTTAAATATAAAAAATTAGCTATTAGTTAGTATTATTATTTCATTACAATTGTGATTTTATTTTTTTTTCTTTTCAAAAAACGATACTAATAGCGATTTTTGAAAAGAAAAAAAAATAAAATCACAATTGTAATGAAATAATAATACTAATGACCAAAAATTAAAATTATTATAACAAATACTATATTAAATTGATGAATAACATTAATAAATTATTACAAAGACATTTTTTTTTTGGTGCAAATGTAAGAGTTTTATTAAAAACCAAGAGAAAAAGTACAAACTACAAACCTTCTTATACAAACTACAAACCTACAACTGCTGCCCTACCGCAGATGCACTAATGTGGACAGCAGGAGCCCTACCAAAAAAATTCTCACTATGGTTTGTATGCAAACAAGCTGTCGAATCCCATGTACTCGTGATTTTTAATCATGTAAACCATGTTTGAAATGCCTACTCCGCCTACGAAAGACAAAAAATCATCGAGTGAGTTCAGACAGCAGAGTTTTCTGGTGAAAAAAAAAAACACAACTTTGATTAAGGAAGAGAGGAATCAGCTCCAAAAACATATGTTAAATTTGTGACCAAAAATGACCTCAAGCCATAACAAAGCCATCCAAAACAAACAAAGAGTGGACATTTATTTATCAATAACTTCACATCAAAGTTTTTTCTCAGCTATATATACTGATTATCAGACAACAGAATAACCCTGAGGACTCTGTAACTGAACAAATGGTTGAAAACTCAAGTCAAATTCAGCAACATTGTTTGATAGAAGCAATAAATTCAATCAGCAGACTAGATCAATCCCTAATCTTGTAGTATTCCTTCGACCGAGGGCCTTCAATCACAATTTGCCGATTTCCACATACACCGCCCTACATCAGTAATTTTATAGTCAGCTTACAGTAGCTCCTTTTTTTTTTTTTTTAGAGTTGTGACTAATGAAATGGAAGAAGATAAATAACCTTTTGTGTAGGGTCTCCAACTTTCCTTAAGGTGATAAACTCACCACACCGCAAGGCTCCTCCAGAAAATTCGGCCTGCAGATTGTGCAGGACTCTTGTAAGAAAGCCATGTCAATATAGCAGCACTCATGACAGTACAATACAGGGGAGGATTTGCAGCAATCAACAGAGAAACATACCTGGATGCCTTTACTAGCTAGATACTGTTTGATTTCTGCCATTTTAATGTCACCAACCAAAACAGACTTGTGAGCGGGTGCTTCAGTGGATAGAGGGAGCAAGGAAAGCATATCAGTTTCAGTTTTGCCAACTTCAGCATCAAGCCAAGCAATTTCATAATCTCCAAGCTATCCAATTAAGTACGAACAAAACAAGCAAAGCAACAATTAAGATGATGAATTGATGAGCAAGGAACATCATTAGTGATCATAATATATGATACATCACTGCTAAAGCTTAATGGAATTCAAACTAATCGGTTGATGTCCTTGCTAGACAACCTGATAGACATTACTATATTCCTCAAGTTTGATACAACTTCTATACACAAATATCATAATGCTACTACAAACAATGTAGAGACAATGAAGAATTAAACAATTGAAGATTTGCATTATATGTAACTTTTAGAATTTGATCAATTATTTTTGAGGATCAAAGCAGAAACAGATCAAGACCACGTACAAAAGTTATAACTTATAATTCATTATGCATAAACTATTGTGATGATTACGTACCTTTTTAAACAATATATTGCTCATCAACTTTTCCGAGAGTTGCACCTATAGAAGGGCCAAAAGTAAAAGAATGTAAAGCTACCATCACTTATACATGACTAACTAATGATATTACACCCTGCAGTCAATACCTTGTAAGCACACAAATCAGAGGTGACACCAATTGACTCTTCAATTTGAGGTGCATAAACATGCGGACAAACATGCTTAGAGCAATGTTGTTTCAAGTGCTCAGTAGCCGCTGCTGACCCGTGGACCAAAACCTGGATAGAGAAGGAAACTTAGACATTATTGGCAATTCCATTATACCAATTCTACAACAAAGGCTGTGAAGAGGAAGAGTAGGGAAATAAAAGTGCTATCATCCTAAAGTACAACTTTTTTCTCAGATCATGGACAAACGATAAAACAATATTATTCTTACAAGCTTTAAAGGAGCCACATGAGACAGAATTGACTTAATTGATCGAACATCAGAGCGGCCTTCAAAATCCATGTAGATCAGTGAACACTTCACCTACACCTGAAACATCAAAATAAAAAAAATAATTAACAATTACAACACTGATAACATTGGAGTAGTATAAAGCAGCAAGTTTTAAAAGGTTGATTTGTAGCAACAACATAGACCAAAACAAGCTCAAATAGTTGATAAAAGAAAGTGTTCTAAAGTGAACAATATTGCAATACATGCAATTCTACAGCATGACAAAAACTGCCTCTACATGGCTCCAAACTTCTTGAAGAAAGGCAACAAACCACAGGACCACCACCTAAATTATCACTAAAGGCAGATAAGACCAAAATATGGAAATTCAACATTACATCATATAAGGTTTAAAGTTTGCATTGCTAAAAGAAGGTTCAAACTACTTGAAATGAGAATATGAGGAAAAAACTAGGTTAACCCTTCAGTATCTACTTTTTTCTAAGGCATACAGGTAAATGTGTAAAAACAAACCTGAATACAATCACCTTAACCAAGTCGCACAAGTTCACAACAATGCTTGTAAAGCTAATAATTCAAAAGAAGAAAACCACATTTGCACCACTTTATCTTGTTTTCCACTTTCTAAAAGGGCATTTGTTTAGGTAAAGATAATGTACACCTTAGGCATTCTTCACAATACAAATGAAATGTAATACACCATCACAGAAAGAATCTCACTATGTATACATTTGATAAAACATAAAAAGTAACAGTAAATAATAAATTCATTTTAAAGAAAAGGAAAGGATAAGAAATTCCTTACAGTCAATTCAGTGGATACAAATTTGGAAGGTGTAGTATCCAGCATTAGACCAGCTGAGCCCTCATCAAGTTTTCCATTGAGATCACCACCCTGTACAAAACAAAATTAGATCGAGACCATCATCTATCAAGTATGATAAGGAAAAAGATGTTTCACATACTACAAATTTGATAAAGTATTTGAACATGTAAGTTATAACCCCTATGATATCATAACCAGTAATATATCAGCCATACTAGATACTATCTATCCACTTTATGAAAGATACAGATATACACTACTGTAATAAAACGCAAGGGTAATTAAGGTAGTCTAGAAGTGGCAGTAAAGTAATTGTTGATTACAAGGATATCGAGAAGCCAGATTACCAGCAGCATAATAAAACAATAACAATAACAATAATAATACATAAAAATAAAATAAACACGGATAAACTTAGAATCTATTTACAATCACATGGATACCAGAAAGTTAGCAACATTTCTCTTAATATATATAAGGTACCATCAAAACCACAATGTCGTTTAAAAACCCCAGACTAAAATTTGAGGCACACTGGGTGAAACATAACACACAGAACAGATCTCACATTTCATAAACATATTAACATATAAACAAATGAATTGAAACCCTAGATCAATCGCATAAAAAACTATAAACAAATAGCAGATTCATCAGATCTGAAGAAATCAATCAAATAATAATAAACTATAGACGAAGAAGAATAATAATCAATCAATCAATCAATCGAAGAAGATGAAGACGATGAAGGATTACCAGCAGCACCAGTGACGAGAACGCGAAGAGCTTCTTTGGCCATTTTTGTTTTTGAGCGAAGGTAACTGAGGAATTGTGGCGTAGTTTCGAACAACGAACAACTTTGATGATAGATCTAATATGAAGAAATTAGGGTTTGAAGAGAGAGAAAGCGAAGGAGAAGGGAAAAGAAGAAGGAGAATGGCGAAGAGGAAGGAGGAGGGTTTTTGGATTAGGTTAGTTTGTGGGAGAAGGGAGAATGGCGAACAAGAAGAAGAAGTGATGTGTTGTGTTGGTTTAATTTTTTGGCGACAAAATAGAATAAGGGTTTGTCGATTTTTTGCGAGGGAATTTTGCGACGGAATTAGTTTCGTCACAAATTTGCGAGGGATTATTCCTTCGCAAAAATAAAATTCCGTCGCAAAAAGTATTTGGTCATCTGATTTGGTTTGTCACTTTTTTGCGACGGCTATTACCGTCGCAAACAAGGGGATTTCCGTCGCAAACTCTATATTTGCGACGGAATTTACTCCCGTCGCAAAAATTCCGTCGCTATTTTCCCGTTTTCTTGTAGTGTATAGAAGTTAGTTTAGAGTTGTTGTAGAACTTAGTCAACAAGGTTTTAATTTAGTTTCGGTTTTCTTTATGTAGGAGACTTTGAATTAGTCAACTTTTAGAAGTTGTGGCGGAGCACCACTATTTCACAAGGTAAGTAAGTACTAAAGGCAAACATAAGAGCTAGAATTCATGCTTGGATGATCCTTTATGTTATGAAATATTGTTATGCTTGTTTGAATCATGAATTGATGTGCGTGACAAGTTTTATTAGAAGCATGATTATATAATTTGATGACATTCCATGCTTATTAGGAATATAAATTTTATAAGATTGAATTGGAATGTTAAGATTAGTTTAAATTGGCCACTAGATTATTAATAAAGGAAGGAAGTTATTTTAAAGGTGGTTAGTTACTTAATCAACTAGATATGTAGTTGTGAATTTTTATTCACATGATTATAAGGACATTATGAGCAAATATTTTATACATGTTGTCACTCATAGTTTAATGTGTGGTCAAGGAGAAAGTAAATATTTAGCCACTCACAGCTAATGTGTGGTAAAGGAAGTTCAGTTTAATTAAAGGACACACATGAGATTAATTTTTGAATCACCTTAAATTGAAGATAATTAATATGGCTTGCTTGATTTGATACATACTTTTATGTGACGTTATATGTGAGCCATAATATTGTTAAACCGGTTAATCACGTAAAGTGTAAGAGGATTTGCATCAAAACTCTTGGAACGTATATACCTTGAGTATGAACAATGGGGGAGCCATAAGGAACAGAGATCTATGACTTCTACTTGGAGTACAAGACGTTGTACTCTTTTATATTTATAATGCGCTAGAATTTCGTCACTTTATGTGACATAGTAATACCTTCTTGGAGTTGCTCCCAAGTTGGTGCCCAATAGGGCGATTTTAAAGGAAAGGAAACACGTTCAATGCAGAATCCAAAAGTTTAAATATAATATTTAATTTGTTCAGTCTATGCACAGGTGAAAGGTTGTCAAAGGTATGTTGTGTGTATGTTTTATTTCATGCTATTTTGTTGCATAGTCTTTAGTAGTTATGTACTCAGCTTTGGTGACTGTTTGTTTTGTGTGCATGGCTTTGTCTTGGAATTGGCCCTACAATGACCCACTTATGGGTGAGTAGTTGTCTAGAATAAGAAAAGCTACAGGTACAAGGGGGCATATGTCATTTCATGTTGGGCTGGAGTGAAAGCGCTTGTTGTGTTTTGTAGCTTTATTTTTATTGCTTATGAATTACTAACTTTTATTTGAATGTTGTTTTATTTATAAAGTTTATAGTTTGATAAGTTGATATTTTATATGTATTTTACCCCCGATCCCGAGTGATTTTTAGCTCTAATACGGCTCTTTTGAGCCATTTCTACTAACTTTTGCTATTTCGAGTGTTTGTTGTGCTTTTTATTAGATTTTACAGGAATCGATGATTTATCGTTGTTTTCCGAGCCTTTTGAAGCACTTGAAGAAGTTAGTGAAGAGTTGAAGTCATTTGGGAAGCTTAACCGAAGACTAGAAGTGTTAAAACGAAGAATTAAAGAAGCAATTAAGGAAGAACGAGCAAAAACCGAGAAACGAAGGCAAACAAGCTGCCCGCCCAGACCGAAGTTGTGCGCCCGGGTGCAGGCTGCACGCCCGGACCCTCCGGGCGGGTGGCTCTGAAGGCTAATTTCCGCGTGTTTTCCCTTGTTTAGCCTAAGTACTTAAGTGTTTAGTCTACTAATTAGTCATTTACGCCTCTTTTACTTTAGAACCCTAGTTTTATTCTAAAATTCTCTCAAAGTGTAGAATTCCTTTCAATCTTTCAATCTTTCAATCAATAATATTCGGGTTTTATTTCAATCTCAATTCTTGTTCTTAATTAATGTTTATTATTATTTTCAATTTATGTTCTTAGTTTTAATAGTTTTATGTTTAGATTTAATTTCTTGATTATCGTTGGTTTTGTTTAGTTTAATCATGTTTAGGATTTTAATTGCTTTTATTGATTTAATTTTTGTTCTTTCAATTATGAGTGAGTAGTTCCTTTTCTAGGACTAGGGGATCCATGGATTAATTGGTGATGTTTTGCTCATAAATATTAGTTTAACTATTAATGTGCTTGAATTCCTATTGTTATTGCTTTCAATTAAATACTGGCCAGGTTTAGTTGTTAGTTTGATTTTGTCGAAATCGATGCCGAGGGGTAAGATTACCACAATTAGATCATAAGGACAATAGGCAAAAAACGAGTCTAAGTGAGCGAGAGCCATTAGAGGAGTTTTGAAGGGGACTAGATTCGAGAGAATTAGTGGACCTTAATTCAAGGAAATTGATAATCTAATTATTTATTTGTGTGCAATTCGTTAGTTAATCTGTGGTGAACCGATGTCCTAGGTTTAGTCATTAATTAAATTCCTTAATCAATTTTGTTCTGATTCTAGTTAATTTCTTGGTCATAATTATCACTCAAAGGCCCTTTGCACAGTCTAGACTTTTTAGAACTAATAGGTTTAATTGCTTTCCTGTGGATTCGATCCCTACTTCCCTAGCTATATTAGTTAGAGTGGTCAGGTTTATTTTTGATAGGTGTGCGATAGCCTTATCACTAGTTTTGGTTTTTAAGGGCCATTAAAATAGTTCTGAAATGTAATAAAGTTTTAAGTTGGTTTTTGTTTTGGATGTTGGTTTGAATTTGGTTTTGAGACTTATTTTGAAGTTTTGTTTTAAATTGATTTTGGATTTTAAGACTTCCGCAGTAGTACTTTGATAAATGCATTAGCCGTTATCACGGTGGCGGGAGTACTTAGGTTTTTCCGTTATTAGGAGTTTTAATAATCATAATTCTTTAATATTTATATTATGTTTTCCGGAAAAAATATAAAGTAGAAAGTTAGAAAATTCCAGGGTGTTACAAAGTGGTTAACAGAGCTTAGTTTTTGAAATAAAATAAATTTTATTTTTGGGGGCACCCTAAGTTTTATTTTGGGAAAGAGGAATTGCTTATTTTGGAAAATTTTTGAAAATGAACTTTTTCTAGAAATAGTAATTTCTGAAAACGGAAAGTTTTGAAAAATAAATTATATGGGCAAATATGCAAGGAATTCAGGTATGTATTATCTGTTATTGCTTTAAATACCATGCAGTGAGCTTGGGTAGGAAGTTTGGGCATGTAGGATAGACTTTATTTCTGTTCTTTCATGCATTAATGTTCGTGTATTAAGGTGTTGCTTATGTGAATAGTTGTGTGTAAAGGAAATTGTACGTTAGCCACAAGAGCCCTTTTGCAGAACTGTTAGTTTGTTTTGTTTTGGGAAGGATGGACCATTAGACTTAAGAGTTGTGTAGGATGTCATATACTGGTAGTATATGAGTACTGTATTGAAGCTGCCACAATGGGACCAACCCGACCATGTATCAGCCCTAATTGTTAAGTGTTTGCCTGACCGTTCGCCCTACCTAGAAATCAAGGCAAAGTTTAGCGATTTCCACTTTGCTGGAGGACTTCCAAACTACTTTAAATCAAAGGATACAATTGGCCAATGGGGTTGTGATTGGAGATTCTAGGAAGGGTACATTGCTAGGAAAGAGAAGGAGTATCAGGAGATGAATACAAGTGATGAGACCCCGCCCACACCAAGCCCCGATAGTCAAGGAAGTGAAGACATGATGGTGAAGGAGACTAGTACTGGTTAAAGGACTGATGAGTCAAGGGACAATTCATGTTATGAAATCGAGAACCCGAATCCAGTAACTCCAGTGTATGTAGACTTGGTAATCGATTCTGAAGAGAATTAAGAAGATTTAGATCCTGAAGAAGAAATGGGAGTTGATACAAAAGATGACCCTGAATTCATACCAAAGAAATATGTGATGTCAAGGGATAAGAAGGACAATGTTAATGTTTAGAGATTTTGTTTGGAAACAATTTAGTTAATATTGTTTTGTATTTCTGATGTTTAGAATGTTGAGCAATTTAGATTATTATTTACATTAGTTTGAATATGTGGCAGTGAGCCATAAAGAAATGATAAGAGGAGTTATGTAATAAATTTCTTTCATGAAATAAAGCCTTGGGTAGAATAGAACCAAGGGAATTATTTTTATTTCTTATGTGCTTTATTCTTATTTTAATGGTTGTGTAAACAATCAAAACAAAGTGAATCTTCGCTCTACAAGAATGAAACTTCTTTTGTGAGACGAAATGAGAAAGTGTTTTATGTTATAAGTTTATGTTGTTCTAATTTACAGTTACACATAATTTAATATAATGGTCTTTTCCTCTACAGGAGAAATAGAATGGCTGAACGTAACAACAATCACCTGAATGAAGTAGTGAGGCAATTAGCTACTGTAGCTGAACAGTTAGCTCCCAAAGGAAATGGAAATGGTAGTGACCATGCTGGGGAACTTTTCAAGAAGATTTCTCAAAGTAAGCCACCCACTTACCAAGGAGAGCACAATCCAACTATGCTAGAGGGATGTTTGCTTTAGAGAGTTTCATAAGTTGTTTGGGGCAGTTCAATGTCCAGAAGAGCTTAAGTTGAACCATGTTGTTTACTGTCTGAGAGGAGAAGCTGATCTATGGTGGTCACAAAATGAAGCTGTGATTAGAGTTTTACCAGGGTTTAATTGGGATATGTTTCAGGAGCAAATCCGTAATAAGTTCTATCCTCTATTTCTTTAGAAACAGAAAGCTGAGGAGTTTCTAAAGCTTAAGATAGGAAGTATGTCTGTCACTGAGTACTACTCTAAGTTCATAGAACTGTCTAGGTTTGCTCCCGAGGCCGTAGCAACTGAGAGGTTGAATGCTAGTCGTTTTGAAAGAGGGTTACCTTTAGACCTTCAGTCACAATTAGTTGGACAGATCTTTGAATTTTTGGATGAGTTATATGGTAGAGCTATACACCTGTATGCCATAGACCAAAAGAAGAAGGAGGTATAGAAGGAAGGTGAGACGAGGGAGACAAGGAAGGATGGTGGAGGAAACTTCAACAACAAGGTAATCATGGTGGATTAAAGAAACCTTGTTTCAACAACAACTTCCAGGGTAATAGGGGAAACTTTAGGAAGCCTGCTTCTGGAAATAGGAATAGAGCTCAGATGGCTAGTCAAGGAGGGCGTGTGTACTATTGCAAGAAGTTTCCTAACAATCACCCAGGAAAGGACTGTGTAGGAAACCCAGTGACTTATCAGTTGTGTAACAAACTTGGACACCTTGAGTATGAGTGCTTCTCTAAGAATAAAGGAAAGGAGGGGCAAAATACTCAGTCTAGGGGGAATTCAGCTGGGGGATAGCAAAAGGTTTTCCAAGGAAATATGAGAGGAAAGGTGATACCTCAAGCCGGAAATAGGAATGGGAGTGGGAATGGAGGAGGACAGACTAAGACCTCAAATACTAGAAAGCTGAATGTGATGACTCGAAGTGAAGCTGGTGCTAATAAGGATGTGAAGTACTTTTTCTATTCACTCTCTTCCTGTTAAAGTTTTGTTTGATTCTGGTGCAACGTATTCTTTTGTATCCACTAAGATTTTAGAAAAGTTAAAGCAAGTGTTGGGAAAAGTAGATACAATAGATATGTCAATAGTGTTACCCTCAGGACAAGAAGTGCAGTGTTCAAACAGATTTCAGGATGTTCCTATTGAAATTGAGGGAGTGGATTTTAAGGCTAACCTAATCGAGTTTGATTTGGGTGACTTAGAAGTGACCCTAGGGATGGATTGGTTGAGTAAACATAAGGCTGAGATTCTATGTGAGTCACAGAAGATCTCCTTAATGAATAAGGGGTAAGAAGGTGAGCTATTGGAGGGTAGGAAGACCAAAACACAACAAAATAGTGTCAGTAATGAGGTTTGCTAGGTTTGTGAAGAGAGATTTTCCCATTTACCTTTGTAGTGTGAGGGATGTGGATCATGTTGAGACTGCTAAGCCCAAGGATATTGAGGTAGCAAGGGAATTTCTAGACGTGTTTCCGGAAGAGATTCCGGGAATGCCTCCTAAATGAGAAATTGACTTTACTATATAGACTTAGTCCCAGGAACAACACCTATTTCCAATAGGATGGCACTTGCAGAAATGAGTGAGTTGAAAGAGCAGTTACAAGAGTTGTTAGAAAAAGGTTACATTAGGCCTAGTGCTTCACCTTGGGGAGCACCAGTTCTATTTGTGAAAAAGAAAGATGGGAGTTTGAGGTTATGAATTGACCGTAAGGAGTTGAATAAGGTGACAATCAAAAATAAATATCCATTATCGAGGATTGATGACTTGTTTAATCAATTAAAAGGAGTTACGGTGTTTTCAAAGATTGATTTGAGGTCAGGATACCATCAATTGAGGATTGCTAACGAGGGATACCGAAAACTGCTTTACGTACGAGGTATGGGCACTATGAGTTCACTGTTATACCTTTTGGGTTAACCAATGCGCTAGCAATTTTCATGGATCTAATGAATAGGATTTTCCAACGGTTTTTGGATAACTTTGTGGTTGTTTTCATTGATGACATCTTGGTGTCACTAGTAGAAAAATTGCAATAGATAACCCCCCATTGGTAACGGGCATAGGAATGGCACGACACCTTTGTTTTTTATCTAACGGGCATATAAAAAACTATTGCCTTTATCCTCATTTTTAACACTTTAGGTTACGGGCTATAAAGTGCCCAAATTTTTTAAATTCCGGGCATTCAATAGCCCGTAACCTAAAGAACACATAATTCTGGGGGGCACATTTTTGTAGGTAACGATTTTCATATGATTGTTACATGNATGCACAACATAAATGATACCTGCATCCTATGAAGCACGGGTACCTTTGAGAACTTGGCGAATCTGTACTGGGGTCGTTTTGGGGACGGGGACGGTGCGGGGACGCCTGAAAAACGTCCCGGGGTCGGCATCAATTGGGCGGGGACGGGTGTGTTACTTTGGGGACGTTTCGGGGTCGACATCCATTGAGCGGGGACGGGTGTGCTACATTGGGGACGTTTCGGGGTCGGCTTAGATACAAAATAGAAGTCCCCAACCTTTTTAAGACAAAAATCCAAATGCAAATAAGAGCCCAAGGCCCAACATTATAAAAAATACCACTCAAAACCAAAGTCTAGGATTTATTGTTTGACAAACTACTTCACCGACCTTCTTACTTAGTTACTCCTCTAGTACTATTCAATTCTCCATCTCTTTCATTCCTTTTACTTCACTAAATTTTTTACTCCTCTAGTCTCTTTCAATTCTCTCTAATTGTTCACTCAACATTTATCTCTATTAGTTTGACTTCTTCCCTCAACATTCATTATTTGCTTTTCTTTTCACTTGACATTCACCAAATCATCAAATAAAAAGTGTCAGGCGACAGCGACTTGGACAACTGAATTCCAGGTGAAGTTTGATCGAAAGACGGTGAGTTTGATGGAGACCACGACGACCACGAATCGATTAATGATAATGTTGTACTTTAACGTTTTATGAATTAACTATTATGTTATTGTTACATTAAAATATTAAATACTATTGTATTTTAAATTATTTAATTTTGTGATTATTTAATTGCCGATTCCTTGCCGTCCCCGTTTTTAAAAATTTTGATTTTGCCGTTTTTCGTCCCCGTCCCCTCCCCGTTTTTGACCCGTTTTTGAACCCGTGCAACTTAGGTTACAAGTGGTAAGCTAAAGGTTACGCGCTAATTGTAACTGTTACTTATTCCAACTTTCCTCATTCTGAAACCCTATACTTCTTTCTTCTACTCTCTGACGCATACCTCTCATGTCCTCACTCTCTCTCCTCCTTCCCACACTTATCTGCCATGTTCATCACCACAGCACCACCTCCATCAGTCCATCTTCTTCCATCAAATAAAAAAAACACAACTTAACATCAATCTTCGGACAAACTCAACAACAATGATTTCGGGAAATTATTCACATGTCAAACTTTAGAGGTAATCAACCTATGAGAAGAAAATCCAAACTTGAGTAATTTAATTTTTTATTATTTTGATTTTTTTTTTCGTTTTTCCAAAATTCAATCCTTTTTTATTTGACAAAATGGCCATTGATTTGCACTACTTGCCCATACCATCTGATTTCTTTTCATTGATGATTATTTTTACGAAGTCCTTTTTTTTTATTTTTTATTTTTGGTTGATTTTGCTATTGCTGGATTTTCAATTAATTAGAATATCTCAATCTCAAGTTAATTTCTAATCAGTTTTTTTTGGTAGGATGTGTAGATTTCTTCAAAACTCTTCTCTATTTCCCAATTTTTTTTGTCGAATTAGGGTTTCTAATTTACCCTAATTTACCGCTTAATTAAATTGGGGATTTTGATGCACAAGGATTCAGAAATCGTATTGATCAGTTTTTCTTCCTCACTAATGAATTTTTAGTTCAATTTCTTATGATTTTGTTTTTGTTTTTATTGTTGTTATTAATTAGTGGTATTGTTGAAGAATTTTTGTAGTTGTGAAATTGTTAAATGCAAAGAGATTTTTGGAATTTTGATTCAACTTAGGAATTTATGATTAAAAAAAAAGTATAATTTTTTGAAATATTCGACTTAAATATAATTGAAATATAATTGAATCGTTGTTGTTAGTATTCGAAACCCGTGTTTTACTAAAATAAGCAAATTTTATTGAATTATTGTCTGTATTATTTTTCTGTGTTGATATTAATCAATTTTTTATGGTTTCAGGCTCTCTTTATAGAGGCTGGTTTTTTAGGATGTGTAGTCTTATGTGTGATTTTTTTTTTTATTATTTATTCTTGTGCTTAATTTGTTTGATTATTGTAGGTTAATTAGTTTGTACTCTGTATTTTTTTGTGGGTTTATTTGCTTTCCTTGTTCAGTTGGTGAATTAAGGTATGAGTTGTGAGTTGGTCTTGCTATTGTTGACGATTGTGTATTGTTGATAATTGAGTTGTTCCGGCGATTGCTGACATGTATGATCTATTGTATTGTGTGTGTTCTTCTTTGCACTGTAAGTTTATCCATTCCGTTTTTTTTTTACTTCATGTTGAGCGACAAAGAAAGTTTGATAACAAAAGCAGAAAAGTTATTTCCAACAAATTCGTGCCAGGTTTTGTGTTGTGTATGATTTCGAAATTGCTTTTTGTTTTTTTGGTAAAAATTTAAAATTTTATAAATTACCAAAGGAAATTACAACCTAAAATCTTTGAGGTTATAAAACCCCTCAAACATAAACACCAAGCTAAGACAAGCAAAACAAACTAGAACACTACATAGCATGCTGAATTCTAGACAAAAACATGTTATTCGCACTTTAGCATTTTTGTTGATCCACATTTTGCAGCCTTAAATCAACCTCCCTTTTCAGTTTTCGCCCTAATACACACCTGCATCACAATATAAGTAATATGATAAATCGAGCTGGCTAACTAGCACACAATACACCATTCTTCTCTGAATTTGTCCCGCAACTTGTCTGTTCTATCTTTTCCACACCCTAGTGACTGTATCTACCCAACAGCAATTAACACCTAACCAATCACATATAATTTGCAAATACTCAGCACTAAAAGTGACAGCAAAAAAAAAGTGCTCCACCCAGTGGTGGAGCCACATTGGTGCATGGTGGGTCACGTGACCCACCATTGGTGAGCAAAACTCCCTTATATATATGATGGCACAAACACATTATTATTATGTATTGGTGGCCTAGTGGATAAGTTGTTTGGCTATGTATGTAAGGTCACATGAACAAGCCTTGTGAAAGCCAAATTTTACAATTTTTCCATATTTTAATTGTTTTATTTTAAAATTTAGCCTTTTCGATTCAATTTTTGCACCTTTCTAATTTAATTGCACTTTCATATAGCCCACTTGCATTTGGTTAAAGTGGATACTTCATATGTTTGTTTAATTGTAAATTTTTAATACAATAAATTTTGGATTTTTATTTTCATTTTTTTTAATTTCTTTTTTTGAGGGAATAAATTTTGGATTGAAATCAATTATGAATTAGGAACAAATTTTTTTGGGAGCACTCAACTTTTTCATATTTTATAGTTTTCTTTTTCAATTTAGCTTTTACATTTTTACCCCTTTTTAATTCAATAACATTTTCATATACATCAATTCCATTTGATTAAAGTGCATACTTCATATGTTTGTTCGTTTATTATTTTTTTTAAAATAATAAATTTTGGATCGAAATCAATTATGTAATAGACACAAAAACCAGAACAAAATTTTATGGGGGTACTTTCGTAATTAATGGTGACCCACTATTTCAGAGATCTTAGCTCTGCCATTCGCTCCACCTCCTCAGTTGCAGTCTTGCATAAACAACATTGATCATCTGTCCCAATTGCATTGGTTTTTCATTCTCCCCACTTTGCTAGTCAAGCTATAAAAGCTTGCTTAGGTATATTATACCTACTCCATACCCAAACAGGCCAATCCTCTCTACTATACTGTCCTAGTAACCATTTACAAGCATCATTAATAGTGTGCTTCTTACCTCCTAACATTAGATTGTGACATTGTTTTACTTTTTTTATTTTATCATTTATTACATTAGATTTTATCTTTGCTTATTCTGATAAAACCCCTCCTTGCTTATTCTCAGAACATCTCGGCTCCTAATCCCCCATTCCCTCCGAATTTCAAGAAAAAAAAATATTAAGCTTATCAAAAGAAATCAGATCCAAGAGTTAAAAAGCAATTAGAGATAGAGGAGAGTGACTAGATATTATGATATGTTATATGGGGTTTGAGTAATATGATATGTTTCATATTTTTTAATAAAATCAAGAGTAGCTGAGATTCAAAAATGTGCAATCAAGATTATCTAGGATATCAGTTCAGTTATGTAGGAGTTTTAAGTGATGTATGTAATCAATACATACCTAGGTCTAAACTAGGACAAAATTAGGATGTGGTGCTTGTACTGTGATGGTCTTTTATTTTGATTAACAGCACAAGAAATGTGTGTGAGTCCTTCTGTACCTTGAATACCATTTGATTTGCATCCTTTTGACTTCGTATATGCTCATCTGCAGTAATATCAAGGTATAAAAGGACTGGTATATTCTAAAATACACAATTTGATCACAAATTAGCATACATTAGAAACACACTTGGCATGACTTCTGGCACTAATCTCATGGAATTTGACATTATTGAATCTGTGAAGCTACAATCTAGGAGATATTTCTTCACGGCCTAGCTATTAGAAAGAAAGATGTTGTAGGACACTTGAGAAAATGATAATCTGACATATCCCATGCTCTTTTTTGTTCTGAATGTTGACTTCGTTGTTTTATTTAGAGATGCATTTTGATGTTTGATTAGAGCACAAACTGAATAAAATTTTCCATAATTTGTTGTATCTAATGTATTTGAAAAGCTATTTCTGACAATGTGGTTGGTTTATTCGCAGGCAAGACTCTGTACCAGGTAGTCTAATCGAAAAAGTTGTTGACTATCTTCCTAGAGATATGGAGAAATTATATTCTACATTTGAGGTACAATTAAATTTCTTCGAGAAAGTTTTTGACTATTGAGATGTGGAGAAATTATATTCTGTATATGAGATACAATTAACTTCCTCCTGCTAGCTCGCTTTGAGGAGTGAACAAATTATATTCTGTATATTCACTAAGATCTTATTTCATGATTATATATATTTTAGTAAACAAAAAATAATGACAAATTAATTGTTGTGTTTTAGAGGGAAGCTTGTTCTTGGATACATTCTGACATAACGGATGACCGTGTATATTTAGAGACTCCAAGTGACATCAATTTATTTAACTATAATGCATTTAAAAATGGTGGAATCGTGAAAATGGATTAGCACGGCTGTGTAGACCTTCCCACCTTTTTTATTTCAGCAATTTATTTTAAGGACACAATTATATTTGTTGATAGTATGTTAGTAGTACTATTCTTGTGAAGTTCTATGTTGCAACTTCATCTATGTATGTATAGTACTTGTTATTAATAACGTAACAAATTTTTTGATGCTCTTAGTTTTGTGGGTTTTCTGTTAGTGTTTGGTATATTTTGTGGAATTTTGGTGGATTTTTTTTCTTTTTTCGGTTGTGGTGATGTCAGATTGAAGGAGGTAGTGGTGGGGACTTAAGGGTGGTGAAAGGTGGGGACTTTACTTACCATTCATTCAGAGGTAAGTAAAGTCAATAATTAATTTAAATGTCCCTTACTATTAAGCTATTCTAAGTTGTTTTAAATACAAACTTTTGTGTCCTATGTAGTGGCTATTGGGGGCATTGGGTGCTTGTTGTATTAGACATGACATTGGATCGGGATATGTGCTTGACCCTCTTTCGCTCGAAGGTCTTGACCCACGTCGTTGGTTGTGTTGTATGAATGTGTTTCGATAGTAAGTGAAAATGTGTCTTATTTACATTATTTGTATGATATATATATGCATATAGCAAACTAGTGTATTTCCTAATCTTTATTATGTAAATGGTTTTAGTGTATACATGTTTTACAAATCAACTATGAAAGCCGACAAATCTACAATATAAATGGATGGAGGTTTATGCACAAATTAGAGTTTTGACTTCTGTATAAACAACAATTTCTTCGATATATTGTAACCATCTTAATTATTCAATATGTAGTGCCCCCAACAAAAAGGTGGTCTTGATTGTGGATGCTACGTCATGAAATTCATGTATGAGGTAGTTGTTAGACATGGTGGATGCAAAGGTGACCTACAAGAGGTTAGCAAATGCTCTATATTTCTATTTTGTTTTCTTTTTATTTACTTTTGTGTTGCTATTGTATTTAGAAAAAAAATGTTCTGCCATGTTTCTTGAGTTTTATTTTAAAGTATATACGGAGTACTTTTTCGCATTTTACAAATACCTTATTCATTTTTTTTTAACTTTTTGTTGAAGGATTATGTGCCTAGAAGTGAAGCCTACAATGAAGAAGAAATGAAAGAACTACGAGAACGATGGGCAAAGTTCTTGCAAACTAACTATTTGGTAATAAGCTTGAATGTATAATTAAGTTAGCTTTCATTTACTTCTATACGTTAAGCTTATGGATCTTAAATAATGAAAAATTAACTGCGTTACTTAGTAACCTATGTTTTGTACGAAATTATATTGAGTTTTAATTTCAATATTAACGATATTTAGATATGTGCTTGTTGATTTAAAAGCAAAGGTAACTAATTTGGTTATTGTTTGTGGTATATATGGTTGAATGTGGTAGTGAATGCATTGGGTTGAACTTTGCAGGTAATATATGGATTATGGAGGTTGAATTGCATTAATAGAATTGAATTGTTGTGGTAGAGCCAAAATGTAGCAAATAGTAAATAAAAAAAAATTATATTTTAAGTAACGAGACATACTACAGGGCGTTACTTAAAAATGGTTTGTAGAATAGGTAAAACAAACTATACGTTACAGGCATTAAATATTTGGTTACCTAAAAGTATTATAGGTAACGGGCATAAACAAACATTCGTTACCTTTACCCACCTTTAGGTAACGAGCAGAAGTACATGTCGGTAACCTAAAGTGTGCTTTTAGGTAACGGGCACAATACAGCCCATAACCTAAAGTTAAAGTTTAGGTAACGCTAGCCGCTCGTTACCTAAAAGAATATGCAACGCACTTTAGCTAACAACGATGATCGTAACCTAAACCCCCTTTTGGCCCGTTACCTATGACGTTTTTTCCACTAGTGTGTACTCTAAGAGTAAAGATGCTAGAGCATGTGGAACATTTGAGGACAATCTTGATGATATTAAGGGAGAAAGAATTGTATGCTAAGTTCTCGAAATGTGAGTTCTGTTTGGAGAAAGTAGCATTCTTGGGGTATATTGTGTCAAAAGAGGGAGTTGAAGTAGATCCAACCAAGACTGAAGCAGTAAAGGAGTAGCCTACACCTAAGAATGTAACGGATGTAGGGAGTTTCTTAAGGTTAGCAGGTTATTATAGGAGATTTGTGAAAGACTTTTTGAGAATTGCTAAACCAATGACGTTGTTAATGAAGAAAGACTGTAAGTTTGAGTGGAGTGATAAGTATGAAGAGGCATTTCGGACCTTAAAGGAGCGTTTGACTACATCACTAGTGCTGACTTTGCCAGATGGAAGTGACTCTTATGATGTGTATAGTGATTCTTCTAAAAATGGTTTGGGATGTGTGTTAATGCAAAATAGAAAGCTGATTGCATATGCTTCAAGGCAATTGAAACCATACGAGGCAAACAAACCTACTCACGATCTTGAGTTAGCAGCAATCGTGTTTGCTTTAAAAATGTGGAGGCATTACTTGTATGGGGTAAAATGTAGGATATACACGGACCACAAGAGCTTAAAGTACTTTTTCACTCAAAAAGATTTAAACATGAGGCAAAGGAGAGGGCTTGAGTTGATCAAGGATTATGACTTAGATATCCAATACCATGAAGGGAAGGCCAACGTGGTGGCATATGCTTTAAGCCGTAAGACGAAGCATGGAGTATATACCTTGTTGGTTGCTAATGAACTATGTAAGGATATAGAGAGATTGAGCTTGAAAATAGTGAGGAGGGAGAGTTGGAAGGAATTCTTTGCAATCTTAGTATCCAACCAATAATATTTGTGGAAATTAAGAAAAAACAAGAGGGAGATGTGAAATTGGACAAAATTAAGGAAAAGTTTAAAGCATGAAAAATTGAGGACTTTAAGATCCATGTGGATGGAAGTTTAAGATATAAGGAAGATGGTGTGTACCACAAAACTAAGAGGATTTGAAACAAAGAATCATGGTGGAGGATCATAATACCCCGTATTCAGTGCATCCTGGAGGCGATAAGCTATATAAGATTTTAAAGAAGATGTATTGGTGGCCTAGAATGAAAAGAGAAGTGGCTGAATTTATGAGCAAGTGTCTTACCTGCCAAAAGGTGAAATTTCAGCATAAGAGACCACAAGAAGAGGTCGAACCACTTGAAATACCAGGATGGAAAAGGGATTGCATACCAATGGACTTTGTGACTTGCTTGCCAAAGTCAAGAAATCAAAATGATACCATATGGGTTGTGGTGGATAGGCTTACTAAGTCAGCGGTGTTTATACCCATGAAAGAAACTTGGAAAATGGAACAACTTACAAAGGCTTACATAAAACATGTTGTGAGGCTACATGGAGTTCCGAAGGATATTGTGTCAGATAGAGATTCTAGGTTTCTTTCGAAATTCTGGAAAAGTGTCTAGGAGAACTTTGATACAACGTTGAAGATGAGTACAGCTTTCCATCCAGCATTCGATGGACAAACAGAGAGAACCATACAAACCTTAGAGGACATGATAAATGCTTGTGTAATAGATTTTCAAGGGAATTGGGAGGATCACTTGGATCTCATTGACTTTTCATACAACAATAGCTACCATGCAAGTATTGGCATGGCACCCTTTAAGGCTCTGTATGGGAGGAAGTGTAGAAGCCCCTTGTGTTGGAATGACATAAGTGAGACAGTGATTCTAGGAACTCAATTGATTTAAGAAATCACAGATAAAATAAGGGTATTACAAGCAAAGATTCAGGCAGCACAAGATAAACAAAAGTCCTATGTAGACCAAAAACGCCAAGAAGTTGTGTTTGAAGTTGTAGATAAGGTCTTACTTAAGGTATCACCAATGAAAGGAGTAATGAGGTTCGGAAAGAAAGGAAAATTGACCCCAAAATACATAGGACCCTATGAGATCTTCCAAAGGATTGGAAAAGTAGCCTATAAGTTTGCACTACCAATGGAGTTGAGAAAGGTTCACAATGTCTTTCATGTGTCTCAACTAAGAAAGTATGTTCCAGATGAGTCACATGTGTTACAGCCTGAAACAATAGAGTTAGACCAAAGTTTGATCTATGAAGAGAAGCCAGTTAAGATCCTAGAAAGTAAAGTCAGGGATACTCATAGAAAAAATGTAAAAATAGTGAAGGTGTTGTGGTCTAAACAAGAAACCGAAGAAGCTACTTACGAAACTAAAGATATGATGAGAGAAAAGTATCCAGAGTTATTTCAGGTAAGTAAGTAGAGTTACAGGGACGTAACTCGATTCTTAAGGGAGTAGAAAGCGATTTAATTTTTGCGCGTTTTTACCCTAAATTGCGCAAGTTTTTATGAGTTTTTAAGACTTATCAGTAAGAGTTTTATGTTTGTCTACTAAAAAGTTGTCAAGTAAGTGTCTAAGGTCTAGAACAACATTGTATTATAATGAGAAAGTTTGGAGTAAATGTAATCTCTATTCAAATTCCATAGACTAATCTATACAAAGTTTCAGGACGACTTTTAAGGGGGTAGATTGTAATACCCCACATTTTCACGTATTTTAAGGAATCATTTTTGTATTTTATAAGTGTAATTTTAATATTTTTATTGAAAAAATAAGTTAAATATGAATATTAAACGAAAAAAATAATAATACAAAATAAGCTTTAATTAAAAATAATTATTTGTGTTTATAAATAATATTTTATGTTTTATAAATTATTTTAAAAGGCTTCTAAAAATAGAATTTTCAAGAGTTTCCTAATTTATTTTAAGGCAAGGGCCTAAAGGTAATTTACACTCTTTAGGATAAGTATGGGCTTTGCCAAATCCGAATTTGGGGCCTATAAAGACCCTTTAAAACTCAAATTTTCAGATTACATCCATCATGATTGTCATTAGGATTCCAAAATCTAGAGAGAGAAAGAGAGAAATAAAAAAGAGAGGAGCAATTTCCCGAAAAAAATTTCTTTGCTCGGTTTTCACTGGAAAAAAAGAAGAGAGAAGCTCGTTTTTGGGGAAGCGTGCGTCGGAGCTACTCATCGGAGTCTCGCCGGACCGCCACCCTCTCCACTGTCGGCCACCACCACCGGCTACTTCCTCCCCTTGATTTTCAGTAATTTTGAATCTATAAAAAAAAAATTCTTCTCATTCTTTTTCTATTCAATCTTGTAAATTCATGTTCATACTTATGTTTAATCATGATTTTATAAGTTTCAATCATGTTTTATGAAGTTATGGTTTGTTTTAAAGCATGAATTTATTTGTTGTTCATGAAATTTTAGATTAGGGTTTACAAAGTATGAAAGTTTTGATTTTTATGAGTTTTTATGATTTAAACTTCATTATTATGATCATGAATTGTTGTTGTGTAAATTTATAATGAGTTTAAGAAGTTTAGATTTATTTTTAAAGGCTGTTTGCATGAACATCAAGCTCATAGAGTCTAGCTCTTAGGTCTTAGATGCAATGTAAGTGGTATGAAGGTTTGCTTATGCAATATAAAGATTGAGATTACAGAGATGCACTAATTATGAATGACAAGGAACTTAAGTTACTTGGCATATGTAATCATAAGTAAACTTGGCTGACTGGAACAGTGCTGAACCAGTCCTCTAGAGTTTACTTCACACATTCGTATTTTAGGAAAGTTTCTTTCCCCGCAAAATTGTTTTTCAAAAATCAAACACGAATGCTTGGGTTGGTATGCAAGGCAAATATCCTTAAGTATGGCAGGTATGCTATGTAATATTGTCCTCATTTTATTTGATTTCAAATAAAATCATTGAGAATATTTTCCCGGGATTATTTCTATAATTCCAAGGAAAATATTCTCTTGCAAATACTGCATAACATACTAAGCTAAAGGCTTATTTAAGGAGATTGGCCAGTAGACATCCAAGAACAACTTTTGCACGAACAAAAACAGAAAATCACGATTTGCAAAAGGGCTCGCTAAGTCTCAATCTCGCATAAACCTCATAACCACATTAAGGTTTTGATTTTCTCTCTTCTGTAAGCCTTTAGGCTAATTGTTATTGAGAGACAAAGGATTGTAATCTGAGCATTCTGATAGTTCGGTTTGCTTGGGAAGTTGATCTGCGATCATCTTCATTTGAACCTTCATAGTTGAGGACATCAATTTATTTTATATTTAAAGCCTTTAAAAATCAATCTAAACTACATAAAATCATCATAAATTCACACAACAACAATTCATGATCATAATATTGAAGTTTAAATCATAAAAACTCATAAATATCAAAACTTTCATACTTTATAAACCCTAATCTAAAATTTCATAAACAACAAATAAATTCATGCTTTAAAATAAATCATAACTTCATAAAAACATGATTGAAACTTATAAAAACATGATTAAGCATAATTATAAACATGAATTTGCAAGATTGAATCAAAAAGAAAGAAGAAGAATTTTTTTTATAAAGTTTCGAAAATACCAAAGGGGAGAAAAGGTGGCCGTGGCTTCGACTCAAAGCAACGAAAAAAAAAGTTTTTTTTTTCCTTCGGAAATCCGATCCCCCCTTTTTTTTTTGACTCGACGAGGGCATGAATACCGAGGAAAAAACAAACTTTTTTTTTTCTTTTTTTTTTCGTAAAACCAAACACAAAGTTTTTTTTATCGAAAATTCCCTCTTTTTTTTTTCGGCTATTTCACCATATACCCCTAAACTATTGCAAAATGCATCGTATACCCTCAATGTTTTTAAAATTCAACATATGCCCTTAAACATTTAACTATATTCACAAGGTACCCTTATTTCTCTAAATTTACTTTAATTACCTTCTAATTAAGAAATTAAAGTAAATTAACTATTAATTATCTTAATGTAAACTAATTAGCTTAATTATCTATATTATTTCACCCACCAGCACTTCACAACCCAAACCCACGAAGTCCACCACCAAACCTACATCCCAAATCCACTACCACCAAACCAAACAAATTCGAAACTCATCAACCCAAAGGCAAGAACCCAAAATTTTCGTAAAACTCAATTTGATATTAACTACTTTGAAGAATCAAACACTTCTTTACCTTTGAATTTACCATCACAATCCTAATAAATCATTTACAATTCAAAAAATTCATCTCACCAAAACATTAGTAGAACATTTAAGGTGCGCAAAATGTCTACCATGGCTTTTGGGGTTTTTAACTTGATGGGTTTGGGGTGGGAGGTTTCGAACTTACTAGATTTTGGGTAGGTGGGTTTGGTGGTTGGGGTTTGGTTTGGGATGGTGATGTTGTGGTGGGTATGATAAACATTAATGCAATTTTGTGAAAATGTCCATTGAAGAGGAGATGAAGGTGAAGTCGAGTTTGTAGAAAGAGAGAGGAGGAAGAAAGAGAAGGTGAGTGGTAGTGGTGAGTAGGTAATGATGAAGGAGAGTGGTGGTTTTGTAAAACTAATTTGGTTAATATGATTAATTGATTTAAATTATTGTAAATAATAGTTAGTCAAATTTAATATCTTCATTTAGAGGTAGTTAGAGTAATATTAGCAAAATAAGGGTATATTGTGAATTAAGTTGAAAGTTCAAGGGCACATAGTGCATTTTAGAAACATTGAGGGTAAATGGTAAATTATGCAATAGTTTAGGGGTATATGGTGAAATAGCCGTTTTTTTCTCTCTTTCTTGCTCTAAATTTTTGGAATCCTAATGACAATTATGATGGATGAAATATGAAAATTTGGGTTTTAAAGGCTATTTATAGGCCCCAAAGTAGGATTTGGAAAAGCCCAACTTATCGTAAAAAGTGAAAACTACCTTTAGGCCCTTGCCTCAAAATAAATTAGGAAACTCTTGAAAATTCTATTTTTAAAAGCTTTTCCAAATATTTTATAAAACATAAAATATTATTTATAAACACAAATAATTATTTTTAATTAAAGCTTATTTTGTATTATTATTTTTTTTCCATTTAATATTCTTATTGAACATAATTTTTCAATACAAATATTAAAATTACACGTATAAAATACAAAACTACTTCCTTAAAATGCTTGAAAATGTAGGGTATTACAGTGTACCCCCCTTAAAAGAAGTTTCGTCCCAAAACTTTGTGTAGATTAGTGTATGGAATTTGAATAGAGACTACTTTTACTTCAACCTTTCTTATTATAATACTATGTTGTTGTAGACCTTAGACACTTACTTAACAACTTTTTAGTAGACAAACATAAAACTCTTACTGAAAAGTCCTGAAAAGTCATAAAAACTCGAAAAAAAACTGGTCGCTTTCTACCCCCCTTAAAAATCGAGTTACGTCCCCGTAACTCTACTTACTAACCTGAAATAGCTCTAGGTAATTTTCTTTCATTCAGCTTATTCCCAAGAAGCTTCTTCGGTTTCTTGGTTAAACCACAACACCTTCACTATTTTGACACTTTTTCTACGAGTATCCCTTACTTTACTGTCTGGGATCTTAATTGGCCTCTCTTCATAGGGAAAACTTTGGTCTAACTCTATTGTATCAGGCTGTAACACATGTAAGTCATCTAGAACATACTTCCTTAGTTGAGATACATGAAAGACATTGTGAACCTTGCGCAACTCCATTGGTAATGCTAACTTATAGGCTACTTTTCCAACCCTTTGCAAGATCTCATAGGGTCATATGTATTTTTTGCTTAATTTTCCCTTCTTTCCGAACCTCATTACTCCTTTCATTGGTGATACCTTAAGTAACACCTTGTCGCCAACTTTAAACACAACTTCTTGGCGTTTTTGGTCCGCATAGGACTTTTGTCTATCTTGTGCTGCCTGAATCTTTGCTTGTATTACTCTTATTTTATCCGTGGTTTCTTCAATCAATTGAGGTCCTAGAATCACTGTCTCATTTATGTCATTCCAACACAAGGGGTTTCTACACTTCCTTCCATACAAAGCCTCAAAAGTGCCATGTCAATACTTGCATGGTAAATATTGTTGTATTAAAACTCAATGAGATCCAAGTGATTCTCCCAATTCCCTTGAAAATCCATTACACAAGCCCTTAGCATGTCCTCTAAGGTTTGTATGGTTCTCTCTGTTTGTCCATCAGTTGCTGGATGAAAAGCTGTACTCATCTTCAATGATGTACCAAAGTTCTCCTGGACACTTTTCCAGAATTTCGAAAGAAACCTAGAATCCCTATCGGATACGATATCCTTTGGAACTCCACCAAAGTTCCAACTAAGGGACTTGATGTGTACTCAAGAGAGAATTGGCCTTCCGTCAAGGGAGTCACAGCAGAAAAGATCTGGACCGGATTGTTTACTAGTCCACTTGATCCCAAGCAGGGGTACATCATTGGTCACCTAAAGGAGCCAATCATGAGGATATTTCACAGCACAGCCTCAAAGATTGTGTGTCCTATAGCACAAGGCCGGATGAGTGTACGGTTGACGGATAGTGTTCTGATTTACTGTCTTAGGAACACATTCCAGTCAACCTCCCTGCAATGATATTAGGACATATGATCTGCTGTGTGGAGAAATCAAACAATGCTCTGCCCTATGGAGGATGGTTGATCTTAGTATTTGGTCATTGAAGGGTTCATATGGTGGGAGACTATGGCACCATGTCTCATCTCACAAATCAAATAATAGGTCAGAAGGGTATGACATATGCGGGTGGTGTTTTGAAAATGAAAGATAAGAGAAGAAGTGATGCTGGTCTTGCTGGGACTAATACATAATCAGTTCAGGCAACCTATGCCTTGGTGAAGCAACTAAGTGACCAGAATCAGCTAATGCAGAATATGGTAAACAGCGTCACTACACTCTGTGCTGCACTTCAGGAATCCTACAGGGGAATTGAGGTTCGTCTTGATAAAGCTGGTATAAAAGGAGCAGAGTATTCTGAAGAAAAGGAAGAGTTATCAGAAGCTGCTGGTGATGAGGATGATGAACTACTCACTGAGAAGAATGTAGAAGAGGAAAATGATGACAGTGCTTCAGAGGGCGAGGAAGATGATGGGACTGAAAATGACTCTAGAGCAGATTAAATTTCCTTTGTTTCTTCTTTTATTCTCTTATTGCTGCTAACCCCTCTTATTTATTGAACTCTTATTCTGGTTTCCCCTTTCCCAAATTACAAAGACATTGCTATTATGTAATTTGGTCTACTACTGGTCTGTAATAATTATTTAGGACAAGTAGCTTTGGTACTTTTGCCGGAACAATTGTAGAATCAGCATCTCCAAAATGCTGTTTGAGCTACCTAAATTAGCATGAACTTAATATAATTATTAGTTTGACTACTGATTGTGTTTGGTTGTTTGTTTACATGTTCTTGTTCCTTGACTATTTTGCTGATGCCAAAAGGGGGAAGCAGGTGAAGTTCTGATCTCTTCTGCCTATCTCAGGGGGAAGAAGGTTGAGTGAGTTATAATCAGTTTGTGTTGCAGCAACTAGAGTAAGGCTTTTAGCCTTTCTAGTGGTGACAAACCTAAATGGTCTGGAAGTAAGTGTATTCAAAGCATTTTACTTCTTATCATCCCAACGGCTTGGAAACAAATCTGATGAACTTACGGATGTTCTTATTGCGAATGCATGTTTAAGTCTAAGAGCTATGAGTCTAATGAGTATTTTCCCTTGATACTTAGAAACTCTTTCCTAAAATGTTGTCAGTTAGTTGTGAACTGATGTACTTGTAAATGATGCTTAATATGTAGGAACAGTACAAGACCAGTCCATTGAATTCTAACAGAATTCAAAATTTTGAAAAAGTTCCAAAAATTAAATTATATTATTTGCAGGGGGAACTTCATGGTTTGTCATCATCAAAAAGGGGGAATTTGCTGAGTTACTAGCTTGTGTTTTGAATGATAACAAAGTACATTGAACTATCATGTTGTATGCAAGTTTCTATTTGCATGTGCAGGTAGTAAAGAACAAGATCAATGGATGATAAGATGAACCTCATGAAGCCGAGTCTTGAAGATTGCATGAACCAAGTTCATAGAGTCATATTCTTAGGTCTTAGATGCAATGTAAGTGGTATGAAGGTTTATTGATGCATTATAAAGGATGAGATTAGAGAAATGAACTAATTGTGGATGACAAGGAACCTTGGTTGCTTGTCATACACAATCACAAGTAAACTTGGCTGACTGGAACAATCTGGTAACATTGCTGAACCAGTCCTCTCGAGTTTACTTTATACATCCGTATTTTAGGAAAGTTTTCTTTCCATGCAAAATTGATATAAAAAATACATGGATGCTTGGTTTGGTTTGCAAGTAAGATATTCTTAAGTATGGCAAGTATGTTATATTATATTGTACTGATTTTATTTGATCTCGAATAAAATCAGTGAGAATATTTTTCGTGGAATTACTTCCATATTTCTAAGGATAAAATTCTCTTGCAATATTCTATAACATACTAGCCAAACGCATATTTAAGAGAATCTGCTGGCATACAAACCTAATACTCTTGCACGAAAAAAAACTAAAGAACATAGATTGCAAAAGTTCTCTCGTTAAGTCCTAACCTAGCATAAACCCTACTACCACATTAAGGTTTTAATTTACTCTCTTTTGTGAGCGTTTAGGCTAATTATTATTAAGAGACGAAGTGTTCTAGTTTGAGCATTCTGTGAGTTCAATTTGCTAGGGAAGTTAATGAGGGATCATCTTCATTTGAACCTTCATATTTGAAGGTTGAGTCGATCTTCCATAGGTGGAAGTTGGGGAATCATCTTGTGTATAGGTGCATAAGTGATTGTGTGTAATTCTTTTTGTTATTCTGAGTTGATTAATAAAATGAGTGAGTGAGTGGAGGACGTAGACTTATTAGAAGTCGAACCTCTTTTAATTTTGGTTCTGTTTATTTTATTGCATTTTTGTTTCCATTGCTTGATTACTGGTTCTTAACTGTTCTCATAATAAATCAAAAAAATTACAACAATCTCACAACACTCAATTCACCACCCCTCTTGAGTGTCACTTGCACTTTCACCTATGTAGGAGAATTCGAGTTGAGTGATTTCTAGAATGAAGTAGTGGCGAATCACCGTTATAATACAAGGTACGTAAGTACTAAAGACATCTATACAAGTAGAGTTCATGCTAGATTTGTAGATTTTCCATGTTATATATATGTTATAGACAATTTAAAAGTTGATACTTGGTTGATTTGAGAATGACTTACATGAGAAGTCATGTTAGCATGAAAGTATGAACAGTATGTTTTGTATAACAAGTTGACATTCCACATTTATAGCATTGTTATTACATCATGAGAAATCGCAATGTTAAATTATTTCTGAAATTTGACTAGTAGTCAATAAAGAAGAAGGGAAAAACAGTTTAGTTGATTAATTACTTGATCAACAACAAAGGTAGTTAGTGAATTTTTATTCACATGTTTAATAGAAGCAAATGAGCAAATAGTTAGCCACTCACTGTTAATATGTGATAAAGGAAAGTTTAGTTAAATAAAGGATACACAAAAAAATTATTTTAGAATGGCATTAAAATTAAGGCAATTAATATGGTGTTGCTTGTTACTATGCATACTTCTATGTGTTATTGTGTGTGAGTCATAACAGTTGTTAAACCTGTTAATCTCATAAAGTGAAAGAGGATTTGCACCAAAACTCTTGGAACGTATATACCCTGAGTATGAACAATGGGGGGAGTTATGGGTGTTTTCTGTAACTTCTAATCAGGGTACATGACATTGTACTCTTTTATATATTTAAATGCGCTGGAATTCCATCACTTTATGTGACATAGGTAATACCTTCTTGGAGTTGCTCCCAAGTTGGTGCTCATTAGGGCGATTGTTCAGGAAAGGAAACCCGTTCGATGCGAAATTCAAAGATCTAATATAATAAATAAATTTTATGAGTTGAGTCTATACACATGTATGTAGAGATGACAATGGTAAGAAGTATGTGTTGTTTATTCTTTTCTTGTATTTTGTTGTTAATCATGTTTTGCATAGTCTCTAGTATTTATGTACTCAGCTTTGCTGATTGTGTGTGTTTTTTTGTGCATGGCTATGTCTTTGACTTAGCCCTACGACGACCCATTTCGATGGCGAGCAGTTGTCTAGAACAAAGAGAATGCTACAGGTACAGGTGGGCATAGTCAAACATGCTAGGATTGAGTGATGAGCGCTTGCATTGTTGTTTTCTTAGCTTGTGTGGACTTGCTATTTATTTAATGTTATTGTTGAATTTTGGATTTTCGAAGTTTAAAATCTATATGGTTTTGAAGGACTGTTAATATAGTTCCGAGTTGTAATAAAGATTTATTTTGGTTTTGATTTTTTGTTTGAAAGTTCTTTGAGTTTAATTTGGTTTTAGAAGAAACGACTTCCGCTGTAGTACTTTGATAAAAGCCTTAACCGTTTTCACGGTGGAGGTAATACTTTGGTTTTTCCTAGTTAAGTAGGATTATTCTCAACCTAGTTCTGCACAGTAGGAGGTGGTTATCGGTTTCCTAACACGGAGGTTCTTAACTTTGAATTAAAGCCAGCTTTGGTAAATATGGTGGAAAGGAACCACTTTGTAGGAACATTTATGGAGGATCCTAATTTACACTTGATCAATTTTCTCCAGCATTGTGGTACGATCAAGCAACATGGAGTTTCTCAGGACTACATTAGAAGGATGATGTTCCCATTTTCATCGAAGGACAAAGCTCATACTTGGTTGAATAGTATCAATATGGACAATATCAACAGTTGGGATAAATTGACTCTTGCATTTCAAAGGAAGTACTACCCTCTAGAGCGAACTGCAACCCTTCGAAGAAAGATCACAATTTTCAACCAGGAGACGGATGAGTTATTGTATGAAGCATGGGAGAGATTCAAGGATCTATTGAGGTTGTGCCCACATCACGGTCTTGAGAAGTGGTTCCTAGTCCAATCGTTCTATAATGGTTTAGGGAATGAGAGCTGTACATTGCTTGATTCAGCTGCTAGTGATCGATACATGAACCAGGAGATTAATGTTGCTTATGAGTTAATTGAAGAAATTGCCATTCATAACTCAGTTTAGCAATCATAGAGAACACTTGAAGAGAGGTGGAAAGCATGTAGTTGATGATAAGTACGAGAGTCTAGCTTTACAAATCAATTCCATAAGTCAAAAGCTTGACAAGATTAGTACTACATCTCCTCCACCATCATTTGTAGCGGCGATGGCTACACTTTGGGATGTACTAAGCCATTCTACAATTCATGTAGTTCATTTAGTCACAATGCCCAGTTATGTCATATTTCCATGGAGTAAGTGTGCGCTTTCCAAGCCTACATGAACAACCCGTTCTCTAACACATACAATCCAAGTTGGAAGGATCATCCATACTTCTCCTACAAGAGCAACAATGTGCAGAATTCACAGCCATTCATGCCATAGCAGCCACATCAGCAGATGCAAAGGTTTGCACCACCACAACAACCAGGCTTCAATAGACCACCATCACTACCACCACCACCCCAATCAAGCAATGAGATTTCAGAGTTGAAGAATATGATGCTACAGATACAGAAGAACATGGAACCAATGCAAGCTCACAACAAGCAATTGGAGACCTAGCTAGCTCAGCGACAACAGGGTCAACTACCTCCTCAACCAAACCCACCAGGTCCAAGGGACCATTGCAAGTCCATCACTACTAGAAGAGGGACCCACTACGAGGGCCTGAAGATGCTAACTGAAGATGCTGATTCTAAGATAGGAGCACCGAATGGGAAGACTTACAATGTGGTTATTGAGGTGATTGCAAAGCCTACACTTTCTAAGGAGAAAGATGCCACGGAGAAGAGAGCTCCAGTAGCTAACAAGCGCGTTGATACATTGACACCTCCCAAGGTGCCACTACCCATTCCTCATAGGGTAGATATGAGTAAGTTTGACAACCATTTCCATAAGTTTCTCGATATTGTTACGTATTTGCAGGTTACTGTTCCTTTCACTAACTTGATTACGCATGTACCTACATATACTAAAATTTTGAAAGACATATTGAGCAGGAAACGTGAATTGAGTTCGGTAAAGACTGTTGCTTTAACTAAAGAATGTAGTGCAATTCTACAGAATAAGTCTCCACCTAAACTCAAGGATACAGGAAGTTTTTCTATTCCTTGTAACATTGGTCCACTATTTATTGACAAATCTTTATGTGATTTAGAGGCTAGTGTTAGTGTAATGCTATTGTTTATTTGCAGTAAACTAGATATGGGTTCTTTGAAATTTACTAACATTGCAGATGGCGGATAGAACTGTGAAATACCCAAAAGGTATTTTGGAGGATGTCCCAGTAAGAGTTGGGAAATTTTTTGTTCCTGTAGACTTTGTTGTGCTAGATATACATGAGGATGCCCACATCCCCATTATATTAGGTAGAGAATTTTTTAACACTACAGGTGCTGTTATTGATGTGAAAAATGGTAGTCTAACTCTTCCTATAGGTGATGGCAGGGTTACCTTTAACCTTGATAGTGCTTTGAAAAGTCCCATGTTAGAACAATCCTGCTATAGAATTGATGTTATTTATGAAATTGTTTGTGATGATTTGCCTCGATCCCTTTAAAAGGATCTTCTGGAGGCTATTCTGTGTTTGGATGTTGTTTCACGTGAAGGCAATTTGGAGTCAGATATGCTGATTTAAGACCTTTCAAGAGTGGAGTGAAATTTAGAGGTGAACCGGGAATTTTGGAAGTTGCCTCAAAATGTCTATTTGGTGAAGGAGGTAACACAACCTGAGATGAAACCCCTTCCCTCTAACTTGACAATATGCATTCCTTGATGAAAAAGAGCTATATCCAGTTATTGTTAGTACTTCGCTTACTGATAGTCAACTTGAAAAATTGCTAGCTGTGCTTAAATATCATAAAAAGGCTATTGGTTACACTATTAATGATTTGAATGTATTAGTTCTGATTTTTGCATGCATCGTATTCATTTAGAGAAAGGTCATAAACCATGCATACAAGGTCATCGTCATTTGAATCCTAACATGAAGAAGGTAGTTAAGAAAGAGGTTATTAAACTGCTTGATGCTAGCATTATTTTTTGTGTTCCTGATTCTAAATGGGTTAGTCCATTTCAGGTAGTGCCTAAGAAAGGTGGGACCACTGTTGTGCGTAATGATAAAAATGAATTGATTCTCACTAAAGTTGTCACAGGTTGGCGATGTGCATTAGTTATAGAAAATTAAATACCGCCACTAAAAAGGACCATTTTCCCCTCCCCTTCATTGATAAAATGTTAGAAAGGTTAGCAAGGCATAAGTATTTCTGTTATTTAGATGGATACTCAGGAATTTTCCAAATCCCAATTCACCCAGATGATAAGGAGAAAACTACCTTTACATGTCCTTATGGTACTTTTGCATATCGTAGGATGTCTTTTGGTTTATGTAATGCCCCTGCTAGTTTTCAACATTGCATGGTGAGCATTTTTTCTGATTTTATTGAGTCTATCATGGAAATTTTTATGGATGACTTTAGTGTCTATGGACCTTCATTTGATGCATGCTTAGAAAATTAAACAAAAGTGCTTATGAGATGTGAAGAGGTGAATCTTATGCTGAAATGGAAAAAATGTCATTTCATGGTCACCGAAGGTGTTATGCTCGGACATTTAATCTCAAAACGTGGTATTGAGGTAGATAAGGCAAAGATATAGGTAATGGAGCAANGCAAAAAAATAGGTAATGGGGCAACCCCCCCCCCCCCCCCCTCATGTGAACGTCAAGGGGGTAAGAAGCTTTTGGGTCATGTAGTTTTTTTATCGTAGGTTTATTAAGTATTTTTCTAAAATTGTGAAACCACTAACCCAATTGCTTCTGAAGGATGTAGATTTTGTTTTTACTAATGAATAATGTCTTGAGTTATCATTAGGAACGGGAGGAATCGAAGGAGCAGATATAGCTAGATTTCCTACGACACTAATATTATCTTTGGATTCGGACTCAAAATCAGACTCAGACTCAGAATCTTCGAACATTTGTCCCTCCCCGGTTGAGATAGTAATTTTGGCCCCTTTTGTGTTGATCTACCTCAAGGTCTTTCTCCATCCGCGCTCGACGTTCTCTGAATGGTAAATGAGTAAAGCGGGGTTGAACTTTTCATCTTGCATAGCCTTATGAATTACTGCAGCTTCGTCTCTCAATGGGTTCCGTTCTAGTTCAAATAACAGACCAAGGGCACATTTGTCTAAACACTCTGGTTTGGAGTATTTGGTGGGAAGAGAGTATTGTGCTCTCTCTTCTAGAAAGTAGCAATCATGAAATATTTCAAATCCAGGAATTTGTTTCCCGTTTTGAACCAAGGGTTCAGGGAAGCCATAATAGGGGTAATTATCCCCTTCCTTTATAAA
>PYUH01000305.1:113663-155884 GCA_016808085.1 Suaeda aralocaspica | reverse complement strand
CCGTTTAGAGTGAGCTGATAGGAAGGGATAGAGGCAGTAATTCCCCTTTTGGCGTTGGCCTTTCGAGTCACTTCTTCAACCATGTATCTTTTTAATTCCTCTTCTGTTTGTTCATACCCCAAACCAAAGAGGTTAGCTGTGGCTTTGACTTTAGGGAGATGAGTGATCCCCCTTCCTCCTTTTGCTCCTAAAGGCATGCCAGGAAAATAACCATTTTTTAACATAATAGCGTTCACTATCACACTAGCATGGGGATCAAGTTGTAAGTCTTCTGATTCAATGAGAGTGATTTCTTCGGGCACAAATCCTCACAAATCTTCCACATCTTGATCATGGGATATTTTTAGCAGGGATTGATCCTCCATGGCTACTCTGATTGGAGAAGCATTAATGGTTATAGGCACGCCTTCATGTATGAGCTTGACCTTTTGATGGAGCGATGAAGGCACCGCACCAAGCATGTGGAGCCATGGGCGTCCTAGAAGCAAATTGAAGGATGATTTTACATCAATGACATGAAATTCAACTTTCTTCCTTATTCCACTAGTGGACATATCAAGAATTATGACTCCTAAGACCTCTCGTCTCGTGTTATCATAAGATCTTACTCCTTGCAGTGATGGGGAAAATGCTTCTTTTTCTATGCCAAGATGCTTGGCAGTTCTTATGGTAAGACATTGACCGTAGACCCATTATCGACTAATGTCAAGGGGACATTCAATATCCCAGCAGTTAGGTAAAGGGCCTTATTATGAGTAGTACCTTCCGGGGGGAGATCCTCTTTAGAAAATTCAATCATTTTCTTTGGTCCAGTTGACAAGAGACTTACTAGATTTTCAGGGGTAGTGTCAGGAGAAACATTTAATGCATTAAGTCCGTTCAGTACAGCTACCCTATGATCACGAGAAGAAGCTAATAATTGCCAAATGGTTACGTCAGCTTTAGTCTTTTGCATTTGCTTAATGAGAGGATTATCGTTGCTCTCACTAGAATTTTGGGCTTGTGATGAGCCAGTATTTGTTTGGACTGGAATTGAGTCTTTATTGACTTGGGCCTGAGATGGGCCTTTGTCATTATCAGGTTGATAAGCTCATCCGGAATGAGTAAGATGCTGAACATTAGACACAACTTCTGTAGGACCTTGATACTAATCATTTTTTATAATTTCTGGATTAAGCCCGAGAGTTGTGTTGGCACTGAGGTTGGTGATATAAGTATCCTCAACATTATCGTCCCATATGCCACATACATGATCGTGTAAGCCTAATACTTCCTCCATTGCATTATCATTATTGGAAGTGATAAATTTAGAAGGATCAAAATTATCGCTAACACAATCAATGGCCAGAATAGACGATCCACCAAAAGGATTGGTGATATTATTCGGCTTGGGAGGTAAAGGTAAACGCCCGTCTTCAACCATGTCTTGAATGACATGTTTGAGGACCCAACATTGTTCAGTATCATGCCCTTTTCCTCTATGGTATTTGCACCATGAATTAGCATTCCATTTTGGGCTTCTCTTGTCCTCTGGTGGGTCAGGAGTTGGCCCAATTGGATGTAAAGCATTTTGGCTTTGAAGTCTGTCAAGAGCTTGAGAATAAGTCATGCTGATAGGAGTGAATCTTCTATCTCGAGGCCATCTCTTTATTTTTGATGGACTTGAACGAGAAGCTTCTAAAGCATTGACTTCATTATTTTTGGAAGATTCACCCTTTTTATAGGTGTAGTTTCCCTTATAAGCCTAGGGCTTTGATTGTTTTTTCAATAAATCGTTCTCAATTTTGATCCCGACATCATACACTCGTCTGAAAGAGTCGATGCCTTGATATTTGAGATGTACTTGATAAGGCTCGGACAGGTTGTCTACAAACCTTTCTACTAATTCAGCATCGGATGGTTTTTGGACCAAATGGGTCATCTTTTCCCTATAACGAGTGAAGAAGGTAGTGAACCCTTCATCAGCTCCTTGTTTTAACACTTCGAGTTCTCGGAGTGTGACTTGGAATTCCATGTTATCTTTGTATTGATCAATGAATTCCTTAGTAACAGTATCCCAAGTTGAAACCCGATTTGTGCTAAGAGAGTAGAACCAATTCTGTGGAATGGGTTCTAAAGAAAGAGGGAAGATTACTGGATAGAATACAGGATCAACCTTTTTGATGGTCATGGACCCAATAAAGCTCTTAAGGTGATTGACTGGATTACCAGTCACCTTGAACTTTGGAAGAGTAGAAGGATCGAACTTCTCAGGGAGAACAGCCTCTGTGTTAGGGATGTTGGCAGCCTCAAATTGATATGATTTGCCACCCATTGAAGAACGATGAATGAGATTTTCAATCTATTTCTTTTTCCTCCTTTCCTCCTCTTGCCTTTTGGCTTCCATTTCAGCCAAATGTTTCTTTTCAACAGCACGTTCAACTTCAATTTTAGCAAGGCGTATTTTTTCTACTTCTCGTTCAGCCTCCATCTTATTAAGACGCATCATGAGAGCATTCAATGTAGCATTCATAATTTCTTCTTCACCCATACTTGGACTTGGAGAGGACGGAATGGAACTTGAGGAACAAATTGGAGAATTTAGAGTAATAAACCCGAAATCTTCACAAATATCCTCTAAGGAATTTGAGATGAATGATTATTGTTCGTCACTACCTAACCTTTGTAAACGCTGATCTGGATCGCGACACCAAGCAGTTGAACCAGCCGTTTACGATAAAAAAAATTCAAGCCATTCAGAAAAATATTTATTTCCATTTTTCGAAAAAAAACAAAGAAATAATTAAATAGTGTTAACAATGATTAATTTAATACTAAGAGCGTCTGTAGCCACTTTTTAGTAAAATAAATAGTAAATAAATAATAAATAATTATTAAAAAAAATAAGGTTGTTAAAAGCAATAATCGGATTAATTAAGTATGAGGGAGAGAGTGAGTAAAAAAAGGTGTTGTGAAATGAAGGAAATGAAGGCTTTTATAACAGCGTGGGAACCTTAATCGCGCTGGGCTGCTAGTGCGGTACGCCGAATCGCGCTGGCCGACCCAGTAGCGCAGGAAACCCTACAACGCTACTAGGGTAGCGCTGTTAACTTAGTCACGCTGAGCTGTCAGTGTGACTAAATTAACCGCGCTACGTTTTTTTTAAAGAGCTTTTTTTTATTATTATTTTTTATTTTATTTATTTTATTTATTTATTTATTGTTATTATCATTTTATTTTATTTATTTATTTAAAATAATAAAAGAGGCATTGGGATAAAAAGGTCTGTTAAATAAGAATGGAAATTTTATAACATCCGAGATTTATTTTTATGCCCAAGTATACTCGATTATCCTATCTTCTAGAGAAATGAGTTTTTTTAATCATCATAGAGTCCTGCCGTGGGATAGGGGGACTAAATTAGGTGTCTACACTATGAAGCCCGTGATGAGGGCATGAGCAAGTATTTACAAATGTTGCAAGAAGAAGTTAAGGATCTCGAAAGTTTTGAGTTAATGCAAGTTCCCTGATTCGAGAACAATCAGGCTGACGCCCTATCCAAGTTATTTAGTTCTGCTATAGGAGACTCACCCCGAACTGTTTTTTGGGAGGTTAAGGAAAAGAAGAGTATTGACAAGGAAAGAGATGTAAACTTCATTAGCAGGGGAAGTACATGGATGGATGAAATCATCGCTTATAAAACAGATGGAACCCTGCCAACCGATGCACAGCAAGCTAAGTATGTCAAGGCCAGCTGAGATGCGTGGTTTGTGCTATGGCAAGGGCAATTATACAAGAAATCATTAACTCATCCGCTATTGAAGTGCATCACTCCCGAGCAAGGTAAATAAGTGTTGGAAGACATTCATGAGGCGTTCGTGGATCTCATATAGGGGGGACTAGCCTTAGCTGAAAAGGTGCTTCGCACAGGGTATTACTGGCCATCATTGAGGCAAGACGCTATGAATTACGACAAGAAATGTAAGAGATGTCAGATGTATGGAAATTTGCAGCACCAACCAGCTAATGTTTCAAGCCCAATCATCAGTCCACTTCCTTTTTCCAAGTGGGGCATGGACATCCTTGGTCCATACCCTCTAGCCTCGGGGCAAAGGAAGTATGTGTTGGTAGCTGTGGACTACTTCACCAAATGGGTGGAGGCAGAGCTGATGAAGAATATCAAACACTCGGATGTACAGTGGTTTATATGGAAGAACCTCATCATAAGATTTGGAGTTCCGCAATCTATTGTGTTTGATAACGGTCCGCAGTTCGAGACACCACAATTGAGAAAATGGTTGGAAGACCAGGGCATCTCTGCTAACTTTGCTTTCGTACGCTATCCTCAGGCAAATGGACAAGTTTAAGCTTTCAATAAGATAATCAGTGATGGACTGAGGAAGAAACTTGAGAAAGCAAAAGGACTGTGGGTCGATGAATTGTACAATGTCTTATGGTCGATAAGGACCACCATCAAGTACTCATCCGGAGAAACTCCCTTCATGTTGGTGTACGGAGCTGAAGCTGTTCTTCCCATAGAAATGTGTGAACCTACTCTCAGAGTGATGCTGTATGATGAGGATGCAAATTGGGAAATGATGAAAGCTACTCTTGATACCCTACCTGAAGTGAGAGGTAATGCCTTGCTTAGAAATCAATTGTACAAGCTTCGGATGGCTAGGGAACATAATAAAAGGGTTAATCATAGGCCCATGAAGCTTGGAGATCTGGTTTTGAGAAAGATGAAAGCTATAGGAAGAGCTAATGATCAAGGAAAGTTGACTCCAAATTGGGAAGGACCCTACGAGATCGTGGAAATTGTTCGAGATGGTACTTATCGACTCAAGAGTTTGGATGGTTATGAGCTGCCACGAACTTGGAATGCTAATAACTTAAAGAAATATTACATGTAATCCTGATTTACGGAATCAGATGAATAGGCTACGGCCATATAAATAAGGTCCAAGTTGATCTTTTTTTATAGAAACTTGAGTTTACATTTGTATTAGGCTTGGCTAAGAGCCATAATTAATGAAAACTCTATTTCTATATGTGTGATAATTTAATTTATTGCATTTTATTTTTCTTATTAAGCAAGGCTAGGGCAAGACCCTAGAGCCCTAGTGAATCTTATGAATTCCCATTAGGGCAAGACTAGGGCAAGATCCCAAAGTCATACTTTGTTATTTAAGCAAAAAGAGACTTAAGACAAAGGAAGTAGGACTAAGGGTCTTACAATTAGACCAAGTGTCTTAAAAGTAGGACTAAGGGTCTTACCATTAGACCAAGTGTCTTAAAAGTAGAACTAAGGATCTTACAATTAGACCAAGTGTCTTAAAAATGTGACTAAGAGTCTTTAAAAATGCTAAGGGCATTAAGATTAAAAAGCTACAATACTTGCTTTGATTCCCTAAGTTTAAGGGCAATCAATACTAGAACTTCTAGTAAACTTAGGGATCTCAGCAAAAGGTTGTTCCTGGTGAACTTGAAGCTTAATTTGGGGAAAAGAGAACCCTACAAGCCTATCAGAAATGGAAAAATGAGATAAAATTTCAAAGTTACATTTAAGACACTTCTTATGAGGAAGTATTCTCCATAGGGAACAATAACTATTAGATTGGTGGATGAGTAGTTATGAACTTCCTAAGGGAAATCATAATTGAAGTTCCTATGATCCCATGGGGAACCTTGAGAAGATGAACCAAGAGTTCATATTTTTAAACCTGTGATGCAAATTTTTGTGCAAGGAAAAGGCAAAAAATTAAGCTTCAAGATTTAATAGAGCTAAAACAAAGACTGCATTAAAAGAAATCTAAATCAAATATTACAAGAAACACTTGAAAAGTGTTCCTAATAAAACCACTGTTCAAATCATTCTATGGTAACATTGTTCAAACAAATCAAACACATTCATTAAAAATTTTGAAGAAGAGAATCTGCCTTGATGTTTGTCATTATGGACTTCAGAAGCTTCTTTGCTCTTCTCTTCTTCTTCTTTGTCTTGCTCTTCTGAATAGTCAAAGGAAGGAGGAGGAGTTGCTTCAGCTTGTTTCTTTATATGAGCCATGTTGACATATTTCAATCTTCTTCAATGGAGTCAAAGGCTAGATGTTCCTCTAACCCCATTTTCCAAGCTTCTAAGCACATTTCTCTAAGGAAAGCTTGACCCTCCATGTACTTCTCAACAGCAGTGGTTGAGATCTTCTGTTCAGCTTCTTCCTTTTCATTTTTTAGCTTCTCTTTTTCCTCCTCAGCTTCCTTGAGCTTCTTCTTCAGCTCATCCACTTCCTCTTAGAGTCTTTTAGCCTCTTCCTTGGCATCTTTTTCAACGCGGCCTTGGTTAGCAATGACAGCAGAAGCCTTCTCTACAGTCTCTTTGTCAGCATGGATCTGGTTAGCCAGTTCTATACTCCTCTCCAAGACCACTTGGTAGTCTTCCTTGGTTTTGTGGAGGTCCCTGGAGAGAGCATTCATTGCGTGCTGCCATTTGGCCTCAATCTTGTTTGTTTGAGCCACTACATAAGTAGCAGCTTTGTCATAAAACTCCATGCATTTCTTGTTTTCAACGTTCATGGATCCATAAAGTTTGGCCAAGTGTTCCAGACGGAACATAGACTGCAAGGGAAGTAAAACAAAGAGTGAGTTGATTAAAAAATAATAATTGGAATAAAAGGGAGAAGAACATAGTTTTTGGGAAGCATACCCCCAAAAAGGTTATTGAAGATGGGAAGAAGGTGGCCTCTAACAGATCCCTTGAGTGACTCCTTGTACTCAAGTTCTCCACATCTTAAGATCTCCATAACCAAACCCCTTTTGTAGTTGGAGTCAAATTTTTTGCTGGTTAAAGGGAGATCCTCTTCGTCATCAAGGAAGTTGGGGGATTCAGCCTCATTTGTTATGGGAACCGGTAAAACTATGCACTAGGGTTCCTGGGAGAGTTAATGGTGTCTGAAGATGAGCGTATAGTTTGACAGAATCTATGACTAAACTTACCCCTAGAAGCTCTAGCTTGAGCCTTGACACTTTCGGGAACATTCCTCTCAATATATTTGGAAAGCCCAGTGACGGGATCATCATCAGGAGGAGAAGGAGGAGGTTCAGAAGCGCCGGCTGATTGGGAAGCAGGCATTGTGTTGAGAGGAGTGGCAGATATACTTTCGTTTTGGAGAATGGCCAGGGCAGTCAAGAGATCAACCAACCCATTGTCACTCTTTAAGGGGTTCTCTTGTTCTGTTGGGGAAGCTATATTTCTCACCCCAATCTTAAAATCACTCTCCCCAATCATAAAGTCAGTCTTCCAGGAAAGGGAGGAAGTATGGGGACTTGACTCAATCTGCTCAATGGAAGCA
Source organism: Suaeda aralocaspica (assembly GCA_016808085.1). Taxonomy (NCBI): domain Eukaryota; kingdom Viridiplantae; phylum Streptophyta; class Magnoliopsida; order Caryophyllales; family Amaranthaceae; genus Suaeda; species Suaeda aralocaspica. Next base: position 148,556 of record PYUH01000305.1, on the reverse strand, counting down.
GCAACATCTTTGGAGGAAGCACTCTTTCTCCTGCTCTTCTTTGAGCTGGTACCTTGTGCCTCAGGTGCTTCCTCCTTCTTCCTCTTCTAAGAGGGTTTTGGTTTCCTGCTAGAAGGTTTTCTTGTCTCCTGAAAAATAGTAGGTGTTAGAAAAATACAAAGGAATATCCGACAGATCCTACTAAGATGAACAACTTTCAGAAGTGCAAGATCAATAACTTCCCTCTTTGTGTGCTTCCTAGTTTGCCAACTTGAACGTACATTGACACAAAGTGGGGAAGTCACTGCTTACAACTTCCATCAAACAATACTTCCTGTATTGTGCCTCCCTATGTTCAACTTGCATCTTCCAAATCCCAGGCTTCCTAGTTTGCCGAGTTGAACGTAGAATGACACAAAAGAGGGAAGTTGAACTTACCTAATCACACTTCTCAAGTGGAAGTAATGAATTAATACTTCCTAAAGGGAAGTGTCATATTAAATCTTCCTAAGGGGAAGTAATGAATTAATACTTCATAAGGGGAAGTGTCATATTAAATCTTCCTAAGGGGAAGTAATGAATCAATACTTCTTAAGGGGAAGTGTCATATTTAATCTTCCTAATGGGAAAAAGTGAATTAATACTTTCTAAAGTGAAGTAGTGAACTAATACTTCCTAAGGGGAGATAGTGAACTAATACTTACTAAGGAGAAGTAGGATCTCAAAGCTTCCTAAGGGGAAGTAAAAGGACTTCCCCTCCTTGTGCCGTTCTACGTTCAACCCGGCAAACAAGGAAGTCAAAGACTTCCCACTTTGCCGAGTTGAACGCACATGGACACAAAGGGGGGAACTTTAAAGTTATTTTAACTTCCTAAGGGAAGAGACTTCCTATGAAAGGAAGCCTAAATATACCTCCTAAGAGGAAGTATGATCCTAAATCTTCCTAAGGGGAAGTAAAAGGACTTCCCCTCCTTGTGCCATTCTACGTTCAACCCGGCAAACAAGGAAGTAAAGACTTCCCACTTTGCCGAGTTGAACGCACATGGACACAAAGGAGGGAAGTCCAAAGAAATTCTAACTTCCTATGGGGAAGAGACTTCCTATGAAAGGAAGCCTAAACATACTTCCTAAGGGGAAGTATGATCTTAAAGCCTCCTAAGGGGAAGTAAAAGGACTTCTCCTCCTTGTGTCATTCTACGTTCAACCCGGCAAACAAGGAAGTTAAGACTTCCCACTTTGCCGAGTTGAACGCACATGGACATAAAGAGGGGAACTCTAAAGTCATTCTAACTTCATAAGGGGAAGAGACTTCCTCTGAAAGGAAGTCTAAACATACTTCCTAAGGGGAAGTAAGATCTTAAAGCTTCCTAAGGGGAAGTAAAAACACTTCCCCTCCTTGTGCCATTCTACGTCCAACTGAGGGGTAAATGATGTAGCACGCCATATCATGCCACGTGTAAACATAATACTGGACCACGTGTTCCATTCATCATGAAAATTGCCAAGTCATATCCAGTCTACAGACCGCATGGACGGCCAAAGGTTAAAAAGGCCCAACAAGGGCTCATAAAGGCACAAGCCAGTCACCAAGGGACAAGTGTCCCAAAACCCTAGGGCACCCTTGGTGATCTTGCCTATAAATACCCCATGGGGGCATTCATTCATTCATTCATTCATTCCATCACATTCACTCTCATACAATTCTTACATAATACTAGAGTCTCTCTCTTTAGATTAGTATTGTTAATTATTGTTGTTTAACCATAATCCTCCCACAAATACTTACTTAAGAATCGGAGGGGGAAAAAATCCTACAAGGATTTTGTTCCCTTGTTTTGCAGGAACCAAGGTCCGAGCCGTCAGGAAGCGAACAAGCCAACACTTATCCATCCGAAGTGTAGCTCTCTAGTTCCCTCTCCACGTATTTAATTGAAGCGACCATACAAGGAACTCTTTCTACATCAAAAATAAATCTTTATTACAACTCGGAACCATATTAACAACCCTTCAAAACAAAAGAAACTTTAATCTTCGAAAACTGGAAATCAACAATGACATGCATAAATAAATAGCAAGTCCACAAAAACTAAGAAAACTACAAAGCAAGCCCACAACACTCAATCCCAGCATGATTGAATATGCCCACCTGTACCTATAGCTTTCTCTTTATTCTAGACAACTACTCGCCATCGAAATGGGTCATCATAGGGCCAAGTCAAAGACAATGCCAAGCACACAAACACACACAATCAGCAAAGCTGAGTACATAATACTAGAGAGTATGAAATACATGATTAACAATAAAATAAAAGAAAAGAATGAACACACAAACTTCTTACCATTGACATCTCTACATACTTGTGCATAGACTCAACTCATCTAATTTATTTATTATATTTAGATCTTTGGATTTCACATCGAACAGATTTCCTTTCCTTAACAATCGCCCTATTTGGCACCAACTTGGGAGAAACTCCAAGAAGGTATTACCTGTGTCACATATAGTGACGGAATTCCATCGCATTTAAAATATAATTGAGTACATCTTGTACCCTGATTAGAAGTTACAGTAAACACCCATAACACTCCCCCCATTGTTTACACTCAAGGTATATACGTTCCAAGAGTTTTGGTGCGAATCCTCTTTCACTTTACGTGATTAACAGGTTTAACAAATATTATGACTCACACACAAATACATAGAAGCATGCATAGTAACAAGAAACACCATATTAATTATCTTGGATAGTGATTCTAAAATAATTTCGGTGTGTCGTTTATTTAACTAACTTTTCTTTACCACACATTAACTGTGAGTGGATAACTATTTGCTCTTTTTCTCCTTTTAACATGTGAATAAAAATTCACTAACTACCTTTCTTGTTGATCAAGTAATTAATCAACTCGTCTAACTTTTCTTTCTTCTATATTGACTTTTAGTCAAACTTATGAAATAATTTAACATTACAATTTCTCATGATGAATAAAAATACTATGAATGTTGAATGTCAACTTGATATATATAAATCATACTTTCTATACATTCATGCCAACATAACTTCTCATGCAAGTTAACTCAAGTCAATCAAGCATCAACTTTTAAAATGTCTATAGCACATAGCACGTAAAATCAACAAATCTAGCATGAACTCTACTTATATAGATGCTCTTAGTACTTACGTACCTTGTATAATAATGGTGATCCGCCACAACTTCTAAAAGTCTCCTAACTCAAATTCTTTTATGTAGAGAAAATCACAACTAAATTAATCTATGTTGGCTAACTTCTACAATAACTCTAAACTAACTATTTACATTGAAAACATGTCCAAAACCTTCCCTATATACTCTCTATTCAATTCCATACTATATTTTAATTTTCCTTTTGCAAACACTTGATTTTCGATAATTTTTCAAAAATGGCAGCTTTGTAAAATTACTTAAAAAAACTTTAAAATCCTTCTAAATATTATTATTTGATCCTAAAACATTAGATTTATGTCCTAAGATCATCATATAGTATTTTGATGTGTTAAAAACCATTATAACTCATTATTTCACGTGCTACTATTTTTATTGTGTATGAACACGTATTAATAAAAATTCAATGCATTATATATTTATTCAAAACTCATTATAATCTCATACTATCATTATACATCTAATCTCTGCTGTAAAATAATTTTTCATGCTTTAAAACATATTTAAAATATTTTTATTCTTAGTTTTCATGACTTTAAAATTTTGACAGCAATATTAATTAACTTTAAAAACAAATCTAAATTTCATAAAATCATCACAAATTAATACTACAACAATATATGATCATAATAAGAAAGTTTAGACCATTAAAAATCATAAACCCATAAGTTTCATAATTTCATAAACCATTTTATAATTTCATGAACAACTTTATAAACATAAACTTTAAATCCTAAAACATGTTCATAACTTTATAAAACATTATTAAAATCATAAAACATGCTTAAACTTAAGTATGAACATGAATTTATGTAAGATTAAATTAAAAAGAAAAGAGGAAGAAAAATATTTTTTTAATAATAGGAGTTTCGAAATATACCAAAATAGGGGAGGAAGAGAGGTGATGGCCGGCGAAGTGGCTGCCAGCAGCACGTGGCGCGCGCGAGGGGTCCAGCGAGCAATACCCGGGGACGAACGGCGAAGGGGATGAGTGACGAAGAAGTTTTTTTTTTTTTTTTCGGATTTTCCGCCCTTTTTTCCTCTGTCTTTTTTTTTTTTGAAACACTAACTCTCAAAATTGCACTATAAATCTGAAAATTCTGGTAGTAAAGGGTATTTATAGGCCCAAAGTAGGTATTGGTGAAATTACATAAATACCCTTAATGCTTAAAATAACTTTTGTGCCCTTGCTTTAAAAACAATTAAGGAAACCTTGAAAATTCTAATTTTAGAAACTTGATAGAATATTTAATAAAATTCAAAGTGACATAATATATACTTTATAAACTTTAGAAAATATAAAATAATTATTTCAAATAAAAATTAATTAAATTTTCTTTCTTAAATATATTTATTGAACTTAATTTTCCAAAATAAATACTAAAAATATACACATAAAATATAAAATTAAATTCTTAAAATACGTGAAAATATAGAGTATTATAAGTGAATCAAGAGGAAGGAGTTCCAAGTTGGTGGCAAAGTTCTCTTATTCAACTCTAGATTGAAGCTTTTTCCCAAGGAAGCTAAGGTCTAGATGGAGCGGACCCTTTATTGTTAATATGGTGAGCAGGTATGGATTCGTTGAGGTTCAAAATGACAAGGGAGAACGATTCAAGGTCAATGGTCATCGCCTCAAGCATTACTACGAAGGCGACGTTGTTGGATTAGTTGAGTAAGTCACCTTCCAAAACCCCTACCCCCTATGAGCTATGAGGTAACATGGTCAAGCTAATGACCTTAAAGAAGCGCTTTGCGGGAGGCAACCCGTAGGTAATTTAGTAGTTTTATTCTTTTATATTTGTAGTTTCATAGGGATTATTTTAGCTTTGTTATAATCCTTGGTGATGGAGAGGGAGAGTGAGGGACTAACATTGTGCACATAGTGTTTTTGGTGATTTTACAGGCCTCGTAAACGTTAAACAAGTGAGTTTTAAGGAAAAAAAGAGGCTACGGCAACATGCTGGACCCAGGCGGAAAGTACTTCACCCGGGCATGCAACCCTCTTTTGAGGTCTTAGTTTTTATTTGGAAAATTTGAAGGAGGCGCCATGCCCGAGTGACCCGGGCGGAAAGCATTTCACCCGGGCGCACAACCCATTTTTGAGGACTTAGTTTTTTTTTTTGAAAAATTTGAATGAGGCACTACACTCGGGTGACCGGGTGAGAAGACGACGACTCGGTGTAACACCCTGGAATTTCCTCACTTCCTACTTTATACTTTTCCAGAAAACATATTCTAAATATTAAAGAGTTATAATTATTAAAACTCCTAAATAACGGAAAAACCAAAGTGATGTGGCACGCCAATTCATANTGATGTGGCACGCCAACTCATACCACGTGTCAGCATAATATTGGGCCACGTGTCCACTAAAAGTCCAGGTGGCACTGCCACTTGGCAATGACTGGACCACCAAGGCGGGCTCCACACGGCCACGTGTCGTTGTAAGATTGGGCCACGTGTCCACAACAAATACTTAAAAGAAGAGAAACCTCTGCCACGTGTCGCAATCCTATTCGAGGCTACAAGGTAGGGCAAAAGGAGGAATTTGGGCCTTGAGGTTTGAATGTAAAAGCCCATGAGGCTTGATCAAGTATCAACCAATTAGACGATGACAAATGTCATCGTCCTATTTGTTGGCCTTCAAACTTAAAGGCTATAAATACCCCTCAAAATCATCATTTTGGGGGCATTCAACATTCAACATTCAATATCCAATCTTCATTCATTCTTACATCATGCTAAGAGAATTTCTCTCACTAGTTTCCCTCTCTAGATTACCAAGTTGTTAATTATTGTTAATTTGTGTTAATCCTCATACAAATACTTACTTAAGCATCGGAGGGGGAAAAAATCCTATGAGGGTTTTATTCCCTTGTTTTGCAGGAATCAAGGTCCGTGCCATCAGGAAGTGAACAAGCCAACACCTGTCCGTCCGAAGTGTAGCCCTCTAGTTCCCTCTCCACGTATTCAGTTGAAGAGACCCTATCAGGAACTCATTCTACATCATTTGGCGCNCATCATTTGGCGCCGTCTGTGGGGAGGGCACCTAAGAATGACTAATGGTTCACTTCCAACCGAGGATGAGACTCGGTACCTTGATCAATCCGGGAATTATGAAACCGGACAAGGAACTGGCTCTCCTAAGGGGAAAGCAACAGAGGATCAACCCGTGACTATGGGTCAACTCAAGAGTATCTTGGAAGGTCTCAAAGAGTCCTTTACAGATGCTCTACGAGAGCATTCCTCCAAGAGAACTCATGAGGAGGGTGATCCTCATCAGAGAAAGCTTAAAGGAAAGATGTATCAGAAAGATCAAGGTGAAGGAAGACTAACTTTCCAAGAGAAAGTTGAAAAAATCAAGAAGGAAAGAACTCCATTGAAAGCTCATTGGGGTGCACTCAGAAAGTATCATGTCACTCCTAAGTATAAACCAAAACGGGAGGTGGTAAAAGGACAAACTAAAGTAAGCAGGACAAGATCCAATGCTAGAGAATTCATTGAATTCAAAAAGTCATTAGCTCATGATGCTAGAGAGTATCTTGAGGCTAAGAGAACTTCGAGTAAGGATGCTAGAGAAGTTATCAATGAAAGGAGGGCATCTAGCAGAGATGCAAGAGAATATTTGAACTCCAAACGAGCCCAGCGTGAACAGAGTCGCTCTGACTCGTCGGGTTCAACTGCAACCAAAGAGATGTCTGATTCACATCCATTCACTCTTGAATCAGATAAGTATGATGATGAAGAGAATCTGAGATACAAGATTGAGAAGAAGAAAGCTGAGAAAGCAGATCAAGCTAGAAGAGAGCAAATGATCCAATACTGGGAAAACAGGGTGAGACCTGAGGAGCTTTATATGGCCAAGCAGGTACCTAATGATCCTACGGGGATCATCGGGGATAAAGCGGGTTCTATGTCTATGAATTGGACAACCCCATTTGCTGCATCAATCATGATGGCTCCTCGCCCAGTTAAGTTTAAGATGCCTAATGTAGAGGCTTTTGATGGAACAACTGATCCAGAAGAACACTTGGCAACATACAAACACTTGATGTATTTTCAGGGTTTGGATGACGCAACTTGGTGCTGCTATTTCCCAGCAACACTTAAGGGAATAGCTCAGAAGTGGTTTAATAGTTTACCTAACCAATCCATCAATAGTTTCCATGAGTTGAGTACAATCTTTGTACATCATTTCATGGATAACAAACGTGAGAAGAAGACGAGTATGCACTTAGCCAAGATCGTGCAAGGTGAGAAGGAGTCATTAAGAAGTTACGTCCAAAGGTTCAATCTTGAATCATTGCAGATACCTAACCTCTCTGAAGGAGTTGCCTTTGATAGCTTCTTCAGAGGGCTGCGTGATGGAACCTTTAAGTTTGATGTGGTCAGAAGGAATTGTAAAACCTTGAAGGGGATTCTAGAGGAGGCTGAATGCTTCATCCATGCTCAGGAGCTATGTGCTTCAACCCGCAAAGACAGGAAGGATGATAAGAAGAATGATTATGGTTCAAAGAACATGGATCAAAAGAGGCATGCCACATGGATGGCTGGCTCATCAAGCAAGGGAAATTCTCAACATCGTAAGAGAAAGTCGAATGATACACCAAGGTTTGAGTTCACCAAGGATCTCCATTCTGTCTTCAAGGAGATCCGAGGTAAAGTTGATATTGACGATCCTCCACCTTTGAGAACCCCAAAGGAAGATCGGGATTCGAGTAAGTATTGCTACTTTCATAAAGATGTGGGGCATCATACAAATGATTGCTTCAGTCTTTGAAGAACTCTTGACGCTCTTTCTTCTAAAGGGAAGATTTGTCAGCACCTAATCAAGTCATCCGACAAGAATGTAAAACAGAAGTCAGATTCTAAAGACGAAAAGCCAAAGGAGGATTATGATACTGACAAAGAAGATGTTATCTATGTAATCTCGGGTGGGTTTGCAGCTGACGGACCTACCATGAGAGGAAGCAAAGAGTATGTTCGAAGCCTTGTTCGAGAATCATCCCCTGAAATAGGGGCAGATGCAAAAACCAAGTTTCCTGAAGTATTGATCAGCGACAGAGATCGAGGCAAGGTTCGAACACCTCATGATGATCCCTTGGTGGTAGAGTTGAAAGTAGCAAACATGAAAGTAAAAAGAATACTTGTTGATACGGGAAGTTCATCCGATATCATCAGTTACAACTGTCTGAGGAAGTTGAATTACGATTCTTCTAAGCTTGAGGCTATCCACCATCCCATCATTGGGTTTGGAGGAGGAGTTATCAATCCATTAGGAACTGTTACCTTGTCGGTTCGAATGGGAGATAAAGATTGTGCTAGAAACATGTTCGTCAAGTTCCTTGTAGTGAAGGAGCTATAAGCGTATAATGTGATCCTTGGAAGACCAACTCTGAATGCTGTTAGGGCAGTAATTGTTACTCATCTCATGCTCATGAAGTATGAGTGTAACAATGGAACTGTGGGAACCATCCATGGAGATCAGCAGTTGGCAAGAGAATGCTATGTTACAACACTTAAAGCTGAAGCGTGGTCAGGTAATGTTGGGGAAACAAGTAAGAAAAGAAAGATTGAAGAAGCCCCAAAAGATCAAGTGATGGTTATTCATAGTTTGAATCAAGTTCCTAGACCTCAACTTGGAGGTGAACATGAAAACTTTGTGTTGGATGAGTTGAAGCCTGACAGAACGGTGAAAATTCAATAGACCAGGGCATTTCTGCTAACTTTGCTTCCGTAGGCTATCCTCAGACCAATGGACAAGTTGAAGCTTTCAATAAGATAATCAGTGATGGACTGAGGATGAAGCTTGAGAAGGCTAAAGGATTATGGGTCGATGAATTATACAATGTCTTATGGTCGATAAGGACCACCGTCAAGAACTCAACCGGAGAAACCCCCTTCATGTTGGTGTACGGAGCTGAAGCTGTTCTTCCCATAGAAATGTGTGAACCTACTCTCAGAGTGATGTTGTATAATGAGGATGCGAGTTGGGAATTGATGAAAGCTTCTCTTGATACCCTACCCGAAGTGAGAGGTAATGCCTTGCTTAGAAAGCAATTGTACAAGCTTCGGATGGCTAGAGAACATAATAAAAGGGTTAATAATAGGCCCATGAAGCTTGGAGATCTAGTTTTGAGAAAGATGGAAGCCATAGGAAGGGCAAATGAGCAAGGTAAGTTGACTCCGAATTGGGAAGGACCCTACGAGATTGTGGAAATTGTTCGAGATGGTACTTATCGACTCAAGAGTTTGGATGGTTATGAGCTGCCACGAACTTGGAATGCTAATAACTTAAAGAGGTATATGTGATGAATAGGCTACGACCATATAAATAAGGTCCAAGTTGATCTTTTTTATAGAAATTGGAGTTTACATTTGTATTAAAATTGGCTACGGGTCATAATTAATGAAAACTCTGTTTCTATATATGTGATAATTTAATTTATTACATTTAATTTTGCTTATTAAGCAAGGATAGGGCAAGACCCTAGAGCCCTAGTGAATCTTATGAATTCCCATTAGGGCAAGATCCCAAAGTAATACTTTGTTACTTAAGCAAAAAGAGACTTAAGACAAAGGAAGTAGGACTCAAGGTCTTATAATTAGACCAATTGTCTTAAAAGTGGGACTAAGGGTCTTACAATTAGACCAAGTGTCTTAAAAGTGGGACTAAGGGTCTTACAATTAGACCAAGTGTCTTAAAAGTGGGACTAAGGGTCTTACAATTAGACCAAGTGTCTTAAAAATGTGACTAAGAGTCCCTGAAAATGCTAAGGGCATTAAGATTAAAAAGCTATAATACTTGCTTCGATTCCTTAAGTTTAAGGGCAATCAATACTAGGACTTCTAGTAAACTTAGGGATCTCAGCAAAAGGTTGATCCTGTTAAACTTGAAGCTTAATTTGGGGCAAAGAGAACCCTACAAGCCTATCAGAAATGGAAAAAGGAGATAAAATTTCAAAGTTACATTTAAAATACTTCTTATTAGGAAGTATTCTCCGTAGGGAACAATAAGAGTTTCCATTGGTGGGTTAGTTATGAACTTCCTAAGGGAAATCATAATTAAAGTTCCTCAGATCCCATGGGGAACCTTGAGAAGGTGAACTAAGAGTTCTTAAGGGAAATCATGATTAAAGTTCCTAACATCCCATGGGGAACCTTGAGAAGGTGAACTAAGAGTTCATAATTTTTAAACCTATGATGCAAGATCCCATGGGGAACCTTGAGAAGATGAACCAAGAGTGATCAAGGAATAAGCAAGAAATCAAGCAAAGACTGCATTGTGTTGAGGGGAGTGGCAGAAATGCTTTCCTTCTGGAGAATGGTTAAGGCAGTCAAAGGATCAACCAACCCATAGTCACTCTCCAAGGGGTTATCATGTTCAGTCGGAGGGGTTCTGTTCCTCACCCCTATCATGAAATCACTCTCCCCAATCACGAAGGCACTCTTCCCAGAAAGGGAGGAAGTGTGGGGACTTGACTCAGTAAGCTCAATGGGAGCAGCAGCAGCTTTGGAGGAAGCACACTTTCTTCGGCTCTTCTTTGAGCCTGTACCTTGTGCTTCTGGTACTTCCTCGTTCTTCCTCTTGTGAGAGGGTTTTGGCTTCCTCCCAGAAGGCTTGCTTGTCTCCTGAAAAATAAAGTGTTAGAAGAGTATAAAGGAATATTCAACAGATCCTACTAAGATGAACAACTTTCAGAGCAAAATCAATAACTTTCCTCTTTGTGTACATCCTAGTTTGCCGACTTCAACGTACATTGACACAAAGTGGGGAAGCCACTGCTTACAACTTCCTAGGTGGAGACATCAAACAATACTTCCTCTCTTGTGCCTCCTCAGGTTCAACTTGCAACTTCCAAAGTCTAAGCTTCATAATTTGCCAAGTTGAACGTAGAATGACACAAAAGAGGGAAGTTGAACTTACCTAATCACACTTCTCAAGGTGAAGTCATGAATTAATACTTCCTAAAGGGAAGTGTCATATTAAATCTTCCTAAGGGGAGGCAATGAATTAATACTTCCTAAAGGGAAGTGTCATATTAAATCTTCCCAAAGTGAAGTAATGAATTAATACTTCCTAAGGGGAAGTGTCATATTAAATCTTCCTAAGAGGAAGTAATGAATTAACACTTCCTAAATGGAAGTTTTAAATTAAATCTTCCTAAGGGGAAGTAATGAATTGATACTTCCTAAAGGGAAGTATCACATTTAATTTTCCCAAGGGGAATTGGTGAACTAATACTTTCTAAGGGGAATTATGATCTCAAAGCTTCCTAAGGGGAAGTAAAAGGACTTCCCCTCTTTGTGCCGTTCTACGTTCAACTCGGCAAACAAGGAAGTCATGGGAAGGAGGTGCCAGACCCACACATTCTCCTTTATATTCATTAGTGCACTTAGCTTCATTTCAGTAACGTGTATTCGCTTTTCGGCAGATCCTTTGGTCGAGGAAGCGAAAGCTCGCTTGACCAAAGGTGCGAAGTCCGCCTTTATTTAATTAATTAAGTGAAGAACCAATTATGATTAAAAGCTTTCTTGTTGTCTAGTTCCAAGCAATGTATTGAATAAGAAAGACTTCCTTGTTTGTCGGGTTGAACGTACATGGACACAAAGAAGGAAAGTCTAAAAAAAAAATAATTCTAACTTCCTAAGGGAAGAGACTTCCTATGAAAGGAAGTCTAAACATACTTCCTAAGGGGAAGTATGATCTTAAAGCTTCCTAAGGGGAAGTAAAAGGACTTCCCCTCCTTGTCCCGTTCTACGTTCAACCCGGCAAACAAGGAAGTCAAAGACTTTCCACTTTGCCGAGTTGAACGCACATGGACACAAAGGAGGGAAGTCTAAAAAAATTCTAACTTCCTAAGGGAAGAGACTTCCTATGAAAGGAAGTCTAAACATACTTCCAAAGGGGAAGTATGATCTTAAAGCTTCCTAAGGGGAGGTAAAAAGACTTCCCCTCCTGTGCCATTCTACGTTCAACCCAGCAAACAAGGAAGTCAAAGACTTCCCACTTTGCCGAGGTTGAACGCACATGGACACAAAGAGGAGAACTCTGAGGTCATTCTCTTCCTAAGGGGAAGAGACTTCCTATGAAGGGAAGTCTAAATATACTTCCTAAGGGGAAGTATGATCCTAAAACTTCCTACGGGGAAGTCTTAAATATTTTAGCTTCCTACGTTCCTATAAAAGGAAGTCTACACATACTTCCTAAGTAAAAGTAAAGTTTTAAACTTCCTAATGAGAGGGAAGACTTGTAACTTTTATACAACTTCAATATTTAGTGCCCACCTGCGTTCAAGTCGGCAAAGTGGGAAGTCACTAAGTAGGGAAGTCCCTAATAACATTCCTAAGAGGAAGTGCTTAAATACCTAACTTCCCCACTTAGTGCCCGCTTGCGTTCAAGCCGGCAAAGTGGGAAGACTCTAAGTGAGGAAGTCTGTCAATATGATAATATATATATATAATATATATATATATAACTAAAATGCAAGTCTTAGTTTTACAGAAATGTAAAATACATGAGTCTTCGCCTTCTTTGAGGAAGTATCCTCCCCCAGCTTTTGAGAAACTTGCTTCCAGAACTCTTTTTGATTCATACTTCCTTTCTTGAATGGAGGAAGGTGAGCAAGAGCTTCTTCTGCAAAAAGAAAGGATACTTGGTTAGATAAGTGGAGAAAGAAACAGAAGTCCAGTATCAAATGATAAAGNGAATCAAATGATAAAACAAAAATTACCCTGGTTATACTCATCCCCATAAATTACACCAGCAGCAACAAGGAAGTTGCGATCTAAGAAGAATTCGCTAAAGGGGATCCAGTTGTAGGGAACTGTCAGAGATTGTTTCTTGATCTCCACTGTGTAGATCTGAAGTATTCTAAGTTTTGTTGCTCATTGTCACTCAATCTAGGAAGCTCAAATGATCTTCCTAGGCACTTTGGAAAAGGATTCCATCTTTTCAACACTTCTACCAATTTTTTGTCATGGGACTTCACAAACACAAAATGGTTCCTCCAGTTGGGAACCTTGTTAGCTTTTTCTACACAAGTGAGGAACCCCTCACTGTTTTTCAGATAGAACCACCCACGTTTGCAGTGGGAGGCCTTTGAGAGATGGTGAAGATGAAGGAAGACATTAGAAGAAGCTTTCACTCCTCTAAGACCACAAGAAGTCACATAAGACATTATGTGAACCCAAGAATTGGGAGTAAGTTGACATAGGCCAATGTCATACTTTTTGAAGAGATTAAAAATGAATAAGGAAGTGGGAAACCTAAGTCCTAGGTCAATTACTTCAGTATAAACAGGGAAGCAGTCTTCCGGGGCATCCCGAATGGTATCCCCCTTGTTAGGGATGATCAACTCAAAATACTCATTATTAAAAATTAAGTCACTACTCAGTTTATCCTTATTTACACCATCTACATATTCATCGGAGATCACTACATCATCAGCACCAGGGTAGGCACCTCTCTTCTTCTTAGGCTTAGAAGTGGTAGCCTCATAAGCCTCTCTCTTTCTAGTGGTAATTTCCCTTACTTCCTCCTCGGGAGCTTCATGTGCAGCTTCAACATCCTTTCTTCTCTCAACCTGGGGAGTAGGATCTTGCTGATCAAGAGGATTCACATCTGAAACTTCAGATGCTGGAACTCTCAAAGTAGCAGTATCTTTATAGGCAGTTTGCTTAACTCTTGCCATTGCAACTTCCTGCACGGGAATNACAGGAAGAGAAGGAAGTAGGAAAGACCCAGACAATAAGTGATCAGGAACAACAGAAGATTGAGTTCCAACAGAAGAAGTAGTACGAGGAGAAGGAAGTAATTTAATAGAGTTCTCATTATTATGTGGGGAAGAAGAGGATGAAGAAGCCATTGGAAAATAAAGACAAAGAAGTAAAGGAAAAACAAGAAAGAAAAAGAATTCAGGTAAATACCTGAAAAAGAGAAGAAAACTAGAATCTATTGTTCACACCGGAAACCGCCGCAACAGCTCGCCGGAAATCGCACCACAGGTTGCCGGAAATCGCCTCTGAAGCTTCTTGGGAGTTTGAGAGAAATCTTGAGAACTTTTAGAGAGAGAAAGTGAAATAAAATGATTGAAAATGATTGTGAAACAATCATTTTCAATCATCTTATATACATAGAAAATTGAAGGGGCACAAGAGTAAATTCCCCCTTCAAATTTGAATTTCCCCCCAAAAAATCAAAAGGGGTGGTTGCGGCATTAATAAATGCTAAGGAGGGTTACAAAATAACTTCCGAAACAGAAAGAGACGTCATTTGGGGCATAGATTATGGATCCAAACACCCAATTGAGAGGCAAATGATGTGGCACGCCAACTCATACCACGTGTCAGCATAATACTGGGCCACGTGTCCACTAAAAGTCCAGGTGGCACTACCACTTGGCAATGACTGGACCACCAAGGTGGGCTCCACACGGCCACGTGTCGTTGTAAGATTGGGTCACGTGTCCACAACAAATACTTAAAAGAAGAGAAACCTGTGCCACGTGTCACAATCCTATTCGAGGCTACAAGGTAGGGCAAAAGGAGGAATTTGGGACTTGAGGCTTGAATGTAAAAGCCCATGAGGCTTGATCAAGTATCAACCAATTAGACGATGACAAATGTCATCGTCCTATTTGTTGGCCTTCAAACTTAAAGGCTATAAATACCCCTCAAAATCATCATTTTGGGGGCATTCAACATTCAACATTCAATATCCAATCTTCATTCATTCTTACATCATGCTAAGAGAATTTCTCTCACTAGTTTCCCTCTCTAGATTACCAAGTTGTTAATTATTACTAATTTGTCTTAATCCTCATACAAATACTTACTTAAGCATCGGAGGGGGAAAAATCCTACGAGGATTTTATTCCCTTGTTTTGCAGGAATCAAGGTCCGTGCCATCAGGAAGTGAACAAGCCAACGCCTGTCCGTCCGAAGTGTAGCCCTCTAGTTCCCTCTCCACGTATTCAGTTGAAGAGACCCTACCAGGAACTCATTCTACATCACAAAGTATTACCGCTACCGTGATAACGGCTAAAGCATTTATCAAAGTACTACAGTGAAAGTCTTAAAATCGGAAACCAATTTAAAACTAACTTCAAAACAAGTCACAAAACCAAATTCAAATCAACATCCAAAATAAAACCCAACTTAAAACTTTATTACACTTCAGAACCATTTTAATGGCCCTTGAAAACCAAAAGTAGAATCTTGAGAAATAAAACAACATTCAAATAAAAGTTGGTACTTCATAAGTAGTAAAAATAAAACTACAAAGCAAGCGCACTCACTCCAGCCCAACATGAAATGACTTATGCCCACTTATACCTATAACTTTTTTTATTCTAGACAACTACTCACCAACAAGTGGGTCATTGTAGGGCCAAGTCCAAGAGAAAGCCATGCACACAAAACAAACAGTCAGCAAAGCTGAGTACATAACTACTAAAGACTATGCAACATAATAACATGAACTAAAACATACACACAACTTAACTTTGATAACCTGTCACCTGTGCATAGACTCAACAAATTAACTATTATATTTAAAATTTTGGATTCTGCATCGAACGGGTTTCCTTTCCTTTAAAATCACCTTATTGGGCACCAACTTGGGAGCAACTCCAAGAAGGTATTACTTATGTCACATAAAGTGACGGAATTCCAGCGCATTATAAATATAAAAGAGTACAACGTCTTGTACTTCAATTAGAAGTCATAGATCACTGTTCCTTACGATTCCCCCCATTGTTCATACTCAAGGTATACACGTTCTAAGAGTTTTGATGCAAATCCTCTTACACTTTACGTGAGTAACCGGTTTAACAATGTTATGACTCACATATAACATGACATAGAAGTATGCATCAACTCAAGCAAGCCATATTAATTATCTTCAATTTAAAGTGTTTCAAAAATAATCTCATGTGTGTCCTTTAATTAAACTGAACTTCCTTTACCACCCATTAACTGTGAGTGGCGAACTATTTACTTTCTCCTTGACCACACATTAAACTGTGAGTGACAACATGTTTAAAATTTTTGCTCATAAACTCCTTTTAATCATGTGAATAAAAATTCACAACTTTTAATCATGTGAATAAGCAACTAACCAACTTTAACATAACTTCCTTTCTTGATTAACAAACTATTGGCCAAATTAAACTGATCATAACATTCCAATTCAATCTCATAAAATTTATATTACTAATCAATCGTGGAATGTCAACATAATAAAATCATGCTTCTAATAAAACTTGTCATGCACATCAATTCATGATTCAAACAAACATAACAATATTTCATAAGATAAAGGATCATCCAAGCATGAATTCTAATTCTTATGTTTGTCGTTAGTTCTTACGTACCTTGTGAAATAGTGGTGCTCCACCACAACTTCTAAAAGTTGACTAATTCAAAGTCTCCTACATAAAGAAAACCGAAACTAAATTAAAACCTTGTTGACTAAGTTCTACAACAACTCTAAACTAACTTCTATATTGGAAACTTGTCCAAAAAATTCCTTATATGGTCTCTATTCAATTCCATACTTCACTTTAATTTTTCTATTGCAAGAATACTTGGTTTTCTGGACTTATTTATGCTTTATAAAACCTCAACATAAATTTTATGCCACTTTAAAAAAGTTGACAGCAATTTAAAATTATCAAAACTCCTTGAAAAGCTTCAAAAATAACATCAATCAATCATACAATGTATTACTTACTTTACATGATCAATTCATGCTAATTACATACTTTAAAAGCCTAATTATTCACTTTATAAAATATGGACAGCATGTTAAACATGTTTAAAATCACTTTTAAACTTCATGAAACATACTAAAAATCATATGTAACATCATAGAATTAATATGTGATCATACTAGCATAATATGAACACTTAAAACTTATTTTAACTTGTTTTTATAAAATTTTCAGATTTATTAATTACTTTAAAGTCATGAAAAACTCATTAAAACATCATGAATTCACGACAAAACTCTTTTACAATCAACTACATCATTATGAAACCAATCTATGCTTTAGAATAATTTTTCATAAGCCAAAACATGTTCATAATATTTATTCTCTTGAATTTCATGATCACAAAATTCTGACAGCAATTTGTTTTATATTTAAAGCCTTTACAAATCAATCTAAACTTCATAAAATCATCGTAAATTCACACAACAACAATTCACGATCATAATATTGAAGTTTAAATCATTAAAACCCATAAAAATCAAGACTTGCACAACTTTGTAAACCCTAATCTAAAATTTCATTAACAACAAATTGATTCATGCTTTAAAAACAAATCATAAATTCATAAAACATAAGTAAAACTTATAAAATCATGATTAAACATAAATATGAACATGAATTTGCAAAATTGAATCAAAAAGAAAGAGAAGAATTTTTTTTTTAAATTACCAAAAATACCGATGTAGGGGAGGAGGTGGCCGGCTGCGGTGGCCAGCGGTGGCGAGGACGGCGGCGTCGGGGCTCCGGCCGCAGCAGGCGGGGCTCTGGCGATCAAAGCAACACTTTTTTTTTCTTCCTTCGCCAAAAATCCAAATAATTTTTTTTCGGAAATTCTACTCCCTTTTTTTCTCTCTTTCTCTCTCTAGATTTTGGAATCCTAATGACAATTATTAGGGATGAAATCTGAAAATTTGGGTTTTAAAGGGTATTTATAGGCCCCAAAGTAGGATTTGGTAAAGCCCATACTTATCCTAAAAAGTGGAAATTACCTTTAGGCCCTTGCCTTAAAATAAATTAGGAAACTCTTAAAATTCTATTTTTAGAAGCCTTTTAAAATATTTTATAAGCATAAAATATTATTTATAAACACAAATAATTATTTTTAATTCAAGCTTATTTTATATTATTATTATTATTATTATTATTGTTATTATTATTATTATTATTATTATTATTATTATTATTATTATTATTATTATTATTATTATTATTATTATTATTATTATTATTATTATCCATTTAATATTTTTATTGAACACAATTTTTCAATAAAAATATTAAAATTACACGTATAAAATACAAAAATACTTCCTTAAAATACGTGAAAATGTGGGCTATTACACGGGCGGGTGGACATCGTCCCGGGCGACCCGCACCAAGTGCAAAATCAGAAAAAATTCGAAAAATCACTAAGGAGGCGATTCGCCCGGGTCACCCAGGCAAACTGACTGGGATCCAAGCGAACAACTTGGTAGCCGAGCGCGCAGTGTGTTTTCAAACACATAGTTTTTTTTCCCCAATTTCCAGAAGTCTTCACTGGCGGGACGCTCGGGCGAAAAGCCCATCGGCTCGAGCGTTGCGTTCTCACTCCCCAGTCCCCACGCCCCTCTTCTTTCTTTAATTCCTCTTATTCCTTCTTCCTCATTTCTTCTTCCTCTCACCTCACTTCATATTATCCTACTCAAACTCAAAAACCCAATCCTCCATACTTCCTAATCTCACTCTAACTTCTTTTCCTCATGAAACCTTCAATAATCACTCAAATTTTCACTAAAGTTCATAATTTTTCTTCCTCTACAACTTCTACACCACAAATATCTCTAAAAATCTCAAAACACTCATACCCACAAGTCCTAACTTCCATTAAAACACACCTTCAACCTTCAACAATGGCACCTAAGATACAACATGCGGGACCCAATGGGAGGAATTTGCTCGAGCCTCAAACCTTCAAAAGGGATCCAACTTACGGGTTAGTCACTTTTGGGTCGCAAGAACAAAAGGTACGTTTTGAAAAGCATAAATTAAGGCATGTTGCTCCCACTAGATTTTTAGATTAAAGATTGTTGTGTGCTCTTAGTATTTATGATGAAACGGAGGAATGTTTTAAATCTATGGGTATGTATAGGTTTTTCACTATGGATGCTCCCACGTACATATCCCGATCGATATTACTTACGAATTCATGTCTAGTTTTGAGATTGATCGTCCTAATCCTAAAGCATCGGTTAGAGGTGTTAGTTTTCTTTTGTTTAATGTCGCTCATTATGAAACAATCGAAGATTTCGGTGCTATTTTTAACTTGGCTAGTCTAGGGCACGCTAAACCCCCTAAAGGTTTTGATGATGTTGCTTGGTGATATGCTCTTACAGGTGTTGAATTACAAAATTGGCAACATGCTAAAGCAAACCTCATCCACCAACCCTCTACTTGTATTACTCACCGTTTTCTTGCAGGGACAATTTTTGGTCCGTATGAACAACATGAGGTTCATACCAAAGAGATGTGGTGACTAGGTCGGCACATGGTTATAAATTCCTTTCCCTATTGTCTTCATCTTCTTCATTTATTTGCTATGCATTTAAATAGTCAATGTAAAACCTATGCTGGTGTTAGCAGACATGGTACAACTGTGAACCATATTGTTTTTGGTGGCCTGATTACTTATGTAGCTAGGTATTACAGGGATGATTTTGAGTATCACCGGACCCCTGCTGTTAGGTCTCGAGCGAAAAAACGAAGAATGAGCCTCTTTAGCCATCCACACGGGTCGAAGGCTGTGCACCCGGGTGGGTGTCGTTTTGTCCGGGTCACCCGGGCGGGTTGCTCCGAGGGCTTTTTCATGTGAGTTTCTCTTGTTTTCAGCTATAGTATATATATTTTTTTACTCCTAATCACTTGTACGCCTAGATCATCATTTATAATTTCCTAAGTTTAGTTTCTCTCTCTAAGCTGTTAAACACTCTCAACCATTCAATTAATATAATTCAGGTTTTCTTTCAACTCTTCCTTTGTTATTATTTTAATTCATGTTATTAGTTTATATGTTTTTTTTCTAGTTATTGTTTTTAGTATTAGTTTTAGTTTTAATTACTTGTTTTAGATTTATTTTTTATGCCTTAGATTTATGTTCTTATTTAGTTTGGTTTATTATGATTAGTTTATTAATTGTTAATTATGTTATTAGTTTTAGTTTTTATTATTAATTTGTTATTCATGATTTTTTTATTATTTTTAATATTAGTTTGAACGGTTACCTAATAAAAGACCCAACTTTTGATTATCCATTTTTAGACCTAACTTTGCACATGATTTTCTACTTTTGGACCATAATAAATTATAACTTGCAAAATTAGGTAAACTCATTTATTAGCAGGTGGAGGTTGACTTTTTTTTTTGGGCTTGAATTTGCATTGACCCTTCACTACCTTTTCTTCCTCATCCCTTCTTCACTGATCTTTCTTTCTCGTATCTCTTTTCCTTCCATTATCATGAATTCATCACCACCAAAAAAGTTCATCTCCACCAAGTACTAGTTAATTAATTAAAACCTTTCTTCCACTATATTTGGTCAATTATTCTCAATTTCTTACATCATCATCCATTCATTATTTTGTACAAATATTCATCCAACAAACCAATTTAACACAATTTATCAAGCATTAAACAAATATTTATCCATTAAACCAATTTAACAACAAAGATCAACAATCTAAACAACTATGCAAAAGCCACCACCACCCTCAACTCACCACCACTGTCATGAAAACCCCACGACAACCTAAAACAACCTAGAAAAATAAAAATAAAAAAAGAACGACGACAAACAATTCCAGAAACTCAAAATAAAAATAAGAGGTTCTATGTGTTAGAGAATCAATAATCAAAATCCAAGAAAAAAAAAAAAAACAAAGTACTACCTCTGTTAACATTTAGTCGCAACACTTGGGCTTGCACGTAGGCCTAGGCAATTTTTTCTAATGATGTTTAGTAAATTATAAGGGTATGTGATTAAATAGAGAGGAGAGAGAAAAAACTGATTAAAGAAAAGTTAAAGTAGGTGGTCCACCCAAATTTTGGCGGGAAATTTTTAGGGGGGAAAGTTCCCCCTCAAAACATCAATTTTTTTTTTTTTTTTTTTTAAATTTCCCTCTACACTTAGAGGAAATTCAAATCAAAATGTTTCTACCAACCATTGTTCCAACCCAATAAATACAAATTACATACAACTTACACAAAAGTCATTAGAACAGAAACTGCTTGCCCAAAAAAAAACCAGAGAAATGGAGGAGAAGAAGGCAATAATTACAGCCATCTAAAATGGCAAAATCACAAAAAAAGACATCAAAGGAGGAAAGCCAGCCTTCTTCCTAAACTCCTCCACCAGCAGTTCCCAACCAGCTTCGCATGCATCAAAGTTAGGCTTTATATACATCCCCAAAAAGTAGCATTCCTGCCACATCCACCCTCTCCATCCTGCAAAAAGGGACACAGGAAGGCAGAAACACAATTAGTTCAAGCCCAAACAACAATGGCAGATAACCAAGCTGATGATGGTTGGTTCTCCATAGAACAACTTCTGCTTGAAGAAGAACAAATGGAACAAAGAGAAAGGGCAGAAACAGAAGATATTGTAAGTCACTGCAAACCAGAATTATCCCTTGACAAAAGGAGGAAAATAGTTGACAACATACTTGCAATGGAAAAACAAGAAAGCCTCCCATATGGAAGTCAAGCACAATTAGCAAGGGAAGTGGGGGTTCACAAATCAACAATATGTAGACTGTACTCATATATAAAGGAACAGAGGCAGAGAGGGGAGTTGATTGATGTCAGATTCCACAAAACAGGTAAAGTGGGTAGAAAACCAAAGGAAATCAGTGATCAGTTTTTTCAATCAGTGCCATTACAATTCAGGACTACTTTAAGGTCTTTTGCAAAACATTTGAATGTTTCTCATGTGTATGTGCATAACCTTAAGAAAAGGGGCAGACTAAGAAGTCACACAAGCAACAACCATCCTAAATTAAACCCTGACCTTGACAAAAGGAGGAAAATAGTTGACAACATACTTGCAATGGAAAAACAAGAAAGCCTCCCATATGGAAGTCAGGCACAATTAGCAAGGGAAGTGGGGGTTCACAAATCAACAATATGTAGACTGTACTCATATGTAAAGGAACAGAGGCAGAGAGGTGAGTTGATTGATGTCAGATCCCACAAAACAGGTAAAGTGGGTAGAAAACCAAAGGAAATCAGTGATGAGTTTTTACAATCAGTGCCATTACAATTCAGGACTACTTTAAGGTCTTTTGCAAAACATTTGAATGTTTCTCATGTGTATGTGCATAACCTTAAGAAAAGGGGCAGACTAAGAAGTCACACAAGCAACAATCATCCTAAATTAAACCCTGACCACAAAATTGCAAGAATGAAGTGGGTTTTGTCACACATCATTCCTGGAAGTCCAACACAAAAAGCAACATTTCATGATATGCAATTAACCCTACACACAGATGAGAAGTGGTTCTACTTGAACCCAAAAACAAGAAGACTTTACTTGCTGCCAAAGGAGGATGACCCCTACAGATGTCAAGTGTCAAAAAGGTACAAGATCAAGGCAATGTTTATGGCTGTCATTGGGAGACCCTTGTTTGATGAATCAGGAAGAATGGTTCATAGTGGCAAATATGGAATATGGCCTTTCATTTATCATAAACAAGCAACAAACAACAGCAAGAACAGGGCAGCAGGAACTTGGGAAGTTAAGGCTCATCAAAATGTGACAAGAGAGGTAGTCAGAGAGATGTTGCTTACAAACATTACAAACATTATCCCATGTGTTAAGGCAACCAACAATGGAACTACAGGCAGAAGCTGATAACAATCTACAAGTTGATGTTGACTGAAGAAGAAAGGGACTCATGCAGACACATCATGACTGTCACATATAACCTAAACATCTTCAATGGAGTAATGAAGCAATCAGGTTATATGTATTTTGAATGAATGGTTTTTTTAAAGGTTTGTAAATATGTATGTTTGTAACACACTTTTGAATAGGCAGTCATGATAACAAGCAATGTGTGTACCACCTTTACATGAAAATGAAAAACATGGAAACAAAATATTTTGCACAACAACCTTGTTCATTTTTTTTATTTGTCAATCCATCAGAGAGTTAATATTTCATCATTACCACTAATCATGAGAGTGATCAACCTCAACTGAACTGTTATATGCAGAACAGGAGCATCACAACTCTTGATTGGGTGTAAAATGAGTCCCTTCATCATTTGGAATGTAGACAAATATCAATTTAAGTAACAAAATGGGGACTCATTATATACCATGAAATGGGACTCATGTAACTGCTTTGCATGAAGCTTTTACCTAGGGACTGAATTGTGTGCCACATTAGAGGGGTCATCATCAATGTTCAATGAACAACCAAGGGATCATTGACCACAATGAAAGCAACTGACCCAAGAAAAAGCATGCATACAAAGACACAAACAACTGCATAATCAAAGACAAACATGAACAACAGTATAATCAACAACAAACACACAAACAACTGCATAATCATGAACAATAAAATAATCAACAACAAACACACAAACAACTGCATAATCATGAACAACATTATAATCAACAAGAAACACACAAAGAACTGCATATTCATAAACAACAGTATAACCAACAAGAAACACACAAACAACTGCATAATCATAAACAACAGTATAATCAACAAGAAACACACAAACAACTGCATAATCATGAACAACAGTATAATCAACAACAAACACACAAACAACTGCATAATCATGAACAACAGTATAATCAACAACAAACACACAAACAACTGCATAATCATGAACAACAGTATAATCAACAACAAACACACAAACAACTGCATAATCATGAACAACAGTATAATCAACAACAAACACACAAACAACTGCATAATCATGAACAACAGTATAATCAACAACAAACACACAAACAACTGCATAATCATGAACAACAGTATAATCAACAACAAACACACAAACAACTGCATAATCATGAACAACAGTATAATCAACAACAAACACACAAACAACTGCATAATCATGAACAACAGTATAATCAACAACAAACACACAAACAACTGCATAATCATGAACAACAGTATAATCAACAACAAACACACAAACAACTGCATAATCATGAACAACAGTATAATCAACAACAAACACACAAACAACTGCATAATCATCAACAACAGTATAATCAACAACAAACACACAAACAACTGCATAATCATAAACAACAGTATAATCAACAACAAACACACAAACAACTGCATAATCATGAACAATAGTATAATCAACAACAAACACACAAACAACTGCATAATCATAAACAACAGTATAACCAACAACAAACACACAAACAACTGCATAATCATGAACAACAGTATAATCAACAACAAACACACAAAGAACAGTATAATCAACAACAACACCCCATATGTAGACTATAACTTAGACGGATCTAACAAGTTAACACCAACAACACTTGAAACCCCAAAAAAACAAAGAATGACAAAATTAATCAAGGTTATAAGGACTTTTACCGACCACCCATCAGATCTCAAGAGAACCACCACCAGGAACTGCCTTTCCTTTTCCTTTGGCGTCATCGTCAGAGGAGGAAGGTGGCTGGGAGAGCCAACACAGAGGTGTCATCAAAANTCATCAAAGGGATGGTTGGGGTCTTCAGAAGCTAGTGGTGGCTCATCATAGGGCTCAACAGAAACAACCATTTCAGTACTGGGTTCAGCAGGTGGGGGGGACTCATCCTCAAGATCAACAAGCTTAACACCAAGCTTTCCCTTCCTCCTTGAGGACCTCCTTACACGAAGGAGGTTTCCAGTAGGGTTTAAAACCCTAGAAACCCCTTTACCCTTGCGATTAGAAGAAGGAGGTGTTCCTTTCAGATCTACATCATGCGCACCAACAGCTTCACCCAAAGCTTTAACAAGATTACAATTAAGGTGTTTCGCGGCTTCGCCGGAGTAGTAGGCTGACTTAGGGAACTTAGCTCCCTTTTCAATTCCCTCAATCATCAAGAACAAATACTGGATTTCCTTCTCATTTTCTGTTTCAAACAAAGCTTTATGTAAAGGACTCAAATCTGACATTTTTTTGTTTTGTAGGTGGTGAGGGTTGAAGAACAGAGAAAGTTTTCCTTTTTTTTAGGGTTTGTAAAAAGGAAGATGAAAGAGAGACAAAAGATTGAGAAGATAAAAGGCAGAAAGCAGAGAAATAGGCGACTAATAAACACGGCCTGCTGGATGAATTGAATGAAGATGAAACGCTTCATCTTCATGTCAGTTCTCCAGAATCAATACATTCAATGTATTGATGGAGGTGGTTGGGAGAAGCAATAAGTATTTGGAGGGAGTAATTAGATGTTAATCCAGCAGTGTTAAGAAAAAATAGGATGCTTAAGTTATTTCTTAGAAAATAAAACAGGAGTATTTTCGTAATTTTACTCCAAAAAGTTTACCAAAAAAAGGAAAAAAGTAAGTGTTGCAATTATTTGATAACAGCCCAAAATAGTAAGTGTTGCAACTAAAAATTAACGGAGGTAGTAATAAATTTGAAGAATGATAAGTTGAGTGGTGATGGTGGAAAGAAGAGGCCGATGGAGGTGGTGAATGAAGAAAAGGTTGTTTTGAAGGTCCACACCCACCACCGCAAAGGCGCCGCAAAGTTCCGCGAAGGCTCAAGCTCAAACTTCGGCGAACTATGGGAAACACCATAACAGATTTTGATGTCTACCTTCAAAACACAAACTAGAAGATCGCGACACCTCATCCCTGTTCTCTCAAGTTCATCGGAATTCGATTTTCGAGCAATTAGCGATGAAGAAATTAATGGAGCTAGTGAATTAGATTGTGATACAACAAGCTTTGAGATACAATTCTTCGTGAGGATGCTCTTCGAGATTGTGGTTTAATGAGCCTCGAGCGTGGCGATTGCTTAGCGATATGGTTTCGATGATTGGAAGGTTTTGTAGGAAGGAATATACTTATGTTGATCCTTCTTGGGTGAAGAAAAGAATGGAACAATTTATGGCACTCCCAATTGATGAAAGTATGGACTTGGGCCAATATTTAAGAAATTTTACATAACATTAAAATGTAATAGAATATTAAAACATAGTTGAATTTTTTTCTTTTAAAAGAAATCAAATAAGATCACCAGTTAATTAGGTTATCGGTCACTTAGTCCAAAAATGAAAAATCATATGCAAAGTTCGGTTTAAAAATGAATAATTATAAGCGGAGTCTTTTACTAGGTGACCGTCCAAAATTCACATTACTTTCATAAATTTTTCCTTTTGAAATTAGGAAGTTTTGTAATTGAACAATGTGATGGATAATATCTAAGAAATCACTGTGATATATATAAATAGTAAATCACATGGCATTTTCGTAAAAAAGTAGAAAACTTTATTACTATGCTATCCCTTAAAATTCATATAAAAAGACGATCTTGCTCCTGAACTTTTAACATATTATCTCAAAATGCCATTGTCATATGCAATTTTGCAAATCACTGTGATTTACTAGTCATTCCTCCGATGGAATTACCACAATTGACAATAGTAGCTTTCCTTTGTCAGGGTCCCTCAATTTGGTTCAAGTCTTCCACCACTTTTCCTCATTTTGCATCCCAAACGAAAATCCCTCCACCATCTTCCCTATATTGCTCTACATCAATGGTTCAATTTCACCTCTCAGAAACGTACGCATGCGTACCCTTGACAGAACGAGGAAGAGGGATCTTAATCTCAGGTGATCCAAAGTCAAACAACATTTTATACTGCAATGGCAGATCAGTAATTATCCGCAACCTTGACAACCCTCAAGACGTACAAGTTTACGGTGAACATGCTTATCCTGTAACAGTTGCAAGGTACTCTCCTAATGGAGAATGGATTGCATCTGCTGATGTTTCTGGGGTTGTTAGGATCTGGGGGACCCACAATGGGTTTGTGTTGAAAAATGAATTTAAGGTTTTATCTGGTCGTATTGATGATCTTCAATGGTCGATTGATAGTCTTCGTATTGTTGCCTCTGGTGATGGCAAGGGCAAATCTTTCGTCCGAGCTTTCATGTTAGTTTTCTCTATACTCATTTTACTACCTCCATTTCAAATAAAATGAAACAATTTGACATAAAGTAGTTATAAAATGTCTCATTGTTGCATTTTGTTTGAGACGTATTTATTATTATTATTATTATTATTGTCATTATAATTGTTGTTGTTGTTATGGTTATTGTTATTGTTATTGTTATTGTTATTGTTATTGTTATTGTTATTATTATTATTATTATTATTATTATTATTATACTCCTGTGCTAACTTAAAAAAATGAAATTTTATATCCCACAAAAAATGTCCCTTTGTTGCAACAAAAAAATGGAGGTAGTATGTTATATGAATTTGTGATGGACATTGGTTGTTGATTATTATTGAGATATTCCCGAAATAATGTGATTGATGTGGATCATCTCTCTTGGACACACCTTAAAGGCTAGATTCTCAAATTTATTGATAAAAAATTAGGATCATTATTAAAACAATTGTTTTTTAATAATAATTTGCTAGTAAAATAACTTTCACTTTCTTGATCAGGCTATTACGAATCTTGGAAGCTTCTTGTTTGGTAAAGTTTTACTAAAGGAAGGGGGTGGATTTAGTAGGTGGGAATAAGGGGTGGGAATGAGATTGATAATGCCAATGACCCCTTATTCCTTTGTTTGGTGAGTGGGAGTTAAAAGAGGGGGAGTGGGAATGGGATTATTTGGGGTTTATTCCCACCATTTCGTTGCTTGGGGAGCAGGTATTAGGAGATGTGAATAAAATTAATGGTAAAATGACAAAATCGGCATTAATGAAATAGAAGGCTGTCAAATAAATGTAAGGGTATTTAAGAAATTACATAACTTATTTCCAATCTATTCCAAACTTTTTTCCCTATTGATACCAAAAATAGAATTGGATAAAATGTAGCCCTAAGGACTAAAAATAAACCTTAAATGTTTAGCTCAATACAGAAAGTGACTTATTCTCTTTCACTTCCTTTCTTTTTTCCTCATTCATCTCTACCAAACAAGCTAATGCAAAAACACACGTAATTAATCAATTGACGAACACTCAAGCCTCTCAAAGTTTTCTTGGATGAACACAAGAGAGAAAGATCAATGAAGAACAATTTTA
Organism: Suaeda aralocaspica; assembly: GCA_016808085.1. Classification (NCBI taxonomy): domain Eukaryota; kingdom Viridiplantae; phylum Streptophyta; class Magnoliopsida; order Caryophyllales; family Amaranthaceae; genus Suaeda; species Suaeda aralocaspica. The sequence goes on along the minus strand of PYUH01000305.1, from coordinate 120,319 downwards.
TGATTTGTGTAAAAACTGAATTCCATCGATTTTTTTCACCTAAATTAACTCTAATTCATTTCTAACAAACAAAATCAACAGCTAACAACCTCCTAAATCTCTTACGAAATCAACACAAAACAAACCCAACCAATTAAAAATAATTGTAACCCTTTATTATGCAACAAGTATGTGTGTTTTGTGATTTTTGTGTAACAAACTCCCTAATTGAAATATATCCTAACAAACTTAGTATAACACCCCTATAATTCTCCCTTTTCCAAACCTACATAAATAAAATAAGAACTATTGACATATTACCGCCACTTGTTAAACCATTAAGGCTATTTAGAATTTTGCATTGGAAAATCCAAACTCAATTTCGAAATAGGAAGTCTAATGAAAAATCAAACTGAATTCTCATAATAAAACCAATAAGTCAAAGCTTAATACAAATTGGAACCATATGAGGCCCTTATTTTAAACGACTCATGATCAAAGTCAAAAGCAAAATAAAACAACGTTTTGAAAATAAGTCGATATAAGAATCATGAACTTTCATTTACACCGATCCCCTCACTAAGCATAAGCTACAACATTCTGACCTGACATGAAAAACTTAAGAAAATAAGAAAGAAAGTCATGTGAAGATATCATTAATCCTCAAAGAATTATATTTAATACCACAGCTAAAAAATATAACCATCACTAACCATTTTCAAGTACTCGACTCTTATTAGTTATTAATTTAATTTGGAGTAAGCAATAGACAAGGTTGTCCAATCCACCAAACCAATTCGGTCAAAATGACCATTTGAAATAAAAGATAGCGTACCGTAAAAATGGGCACGACTCCATTCTCACAGAATTAGTTTAGGATCCCATGTAACTTCCTTTATAAAATAATGTATAAAAACTAAAGGAAGAGGATAAGCTGATTAAACAAGCCTCAGAAGGCCACAGGCTACCACCATGTACCCCATCCTCTTATTGTCAATATTTTAGAATTGCACTCTTCCAAGGTTTTATTGCTCATCCATGTTTCACTTTACGTGTGTTACAAGGTTAATTAATAGTCGACACATTAAATCAAACCACACACAAATCACCCAAACAACATGAAATATCTACTTTTAATATTACTTTAGGGCAATAATGATCACATCATAATTGACATTTAGTTCCAAATAATCCAAAATATACACAATGTTGAACATTGTCAACCCAGCTAGCCATTTCAGCTTAAAGCCTTTACTCAACATTCTAAAAAGTATTGATTGAGTAATAATAAAAGGAGAATAAAGTTGTAGAATAGTTAACAAACTAATTCCAAATCAAACCACTGAAATGATTAAGTCAATTACTTAAATTAACCTAATTAGAGAAGAACTGACTAAACCAATGGAACTGATCAAACTTGTCTGCATCAATAATTCCATATAAAAAATAATCCCAATACCATATAATTGCATCTATAAGCTTATATAACCATAAACATTCACCAAACATGACTTATAACATAAGTACATGAATTACACCAACAACTACCAAACAATTTCCATTCAAGGGCTCCCTAATCAAGAAACTAAGTTCGTTCGTTCGTTCGTTCTAGAACCTAAACATGATACTACTTATAATGAAATAGATATGTACTTACCTCGTAAAAACGATATCTTGTGCCACTTTCAATCACTTAAAACTCTCCTAGAAAGTAATCTCCTCCTCGAAAATAATCCACAAATACCACCAGTAATTACAATAATTTCCAGCAGCAATATACTATCAAAAATGTTAGAAAGGTATACCACGAAGGTATATTGACCTTGTTAAGGACATGTATCCGGAGGTGTCCACAAATGTTAGGACTTGTGGTGGGTTGACTAAAGACTTTCCTATAACAATTGGGTTGCACCAAGGGTCAGTGTTAAGCCCTTTTCTTTTTGCAATAGTTATGGATGAAGTAACAAGGTCAATCCTAGAGGAGGTACCATGGTGTATGTTGTTTGCAGATGATTTCGTATTGATGGATGAAACTAAAGAGGGGGTTAATGCCAAATTAGAGCAATGGAGACAAAGGTTGGAGTGCAGAGGGTTTAAGCTAAGTCGGAGTAAGACGGAATATATGGAATGCCACTTTGGGACTCAGAGGGGGGTTAAGTGATGCAGTGGTAAGGTTGGATGGAAATGCCCTAGATATGGGGGAATGTTTTAAATATCTTGGGTCATTTATCCAAAAGAATGGTATTATTGACCGAGATGTGACTCATAGGATTAAATCTGGGTGACTTAAATGGAGAGCAGCTACGGGAGTTTTATGTGACAAAAATATCCCGTTGGGCTTACAGAATGTTGAAGGGGAAATTCTACCGGACTGCCATAAGACCAGTGTTGCTCTATGGTACAAAATGTTGGGCTTACAAGAAGGAGCACATTCAAAAAATAGGAGTTACGGAGATGCTGATGCTGAGATGGATGTGCGGGAATACTCTAAGGGATAGAATAAGAATTGAAGTAATACGTCGAAAAGTTGGGGTTGCAGAAATAGCAAGCAAATTAAGGGAAAACCGTTTGCGTTGGTTCGGACATGTGAAACGGAGACGTGAGGGAGCCAGTGCGACGAGTGGAAGGGTGGGATCATGGAAATCTCAAACGAGGTAGGGGAAGACCGAAAATGACTTGGTGGGAAGGGGTTAAAAAGGATATGAAGCTTTTAGATTTGCAAGAGAATGAGGCTCTTGGTTGCAGGCGATGGAGGAAGAAAATTTATGTGGATGACCACATGGAATGATTAATTTTGGTTCATGTGGTCGACCCTAATTTTTTGGGATTAAGGCTGTGATTGATTGATTGAATATACTATCAAAAATAACTTCAAAGCTTAATACTACCACCGTAATCGATTATTTGAAACAAAGGGGTATTATTTGTGAGACATAAGATATTCAATTGTTGCAAGAAATCGATTACAGAGGTAGTTAAAAACATAGTCTTAAGCTTAATTAGTCATTAGGAGCATTGTGGGTACAAAAGCCCCAAATTAATTAGTTCATGAACCTTAAAACCATAATTTTCAATAATTTAAACCCTAACTTATATACATGTGAGATGTGAAAAATAAAATCAATGACTATAATCTAAAATTATAAACTGAATCACTTAAAACTTTATCAAATTATCTATTAAACAATGCGAAACAATGTAAAAACAAGAAATCAAATGTACTAGTTTTTATAAATTTAATAGGTAAACCAAAGAGAAGAAAGAAAGAAGATGTGGGGGTGGTGGTGGTCGGCTTAGCGGCGGTGGGTGTCGGAGGTGGTCGTCGGGAGCAGGCGGTTTGAGGTGGGGCCAAGTGGGCTCCAACCCCCGTGGAGAGGGGGAGAAAGGAGGAAAAAGGGAAAAAAGAAAAGAAGAAAGGAAAGGAAAGGAAAGAAGGGGGTAAAAAGGAAAAGGAAATAAAAAGAAAAGCAAATAGGAAATGATGACTAACCTTTGACCTTGAGTGTAGGAGAGTGTCCAAATTTGGGGTGGGTATGGGGTATTTATAGTGAATGTTTAAGGGTAGGCTTGTAGAGTGGGAAGGTTTAATTTAGGCCTTTGAACTTGTATGGGTATTTATAGTGAATGTTTAAGGGTTGATTTGTAGAGTGGGAAGGTTTAATTTAGGCCTTTGAACTTGTATGGGTATTTATAGTGAATGTTTAAGGGTTGATTTGTAGAGTGGGAAGGTTTAATTTAGGCCTTTGAACTTGTATGGGTATTTATAGTGAATGTTTAAGGGTTGATTTGTAGAGTGGGAAGGTTTAATTTAGGCCTTTGAACTTGTATGGGTATTTATAGTGAATGTTTAAGGGTTGATTTGTAGAGTGGGAAGGTTTAATTTAGGCCTTTGAACTTGTATGGGTATTTATAGTGAATGTTTAAGGGTTGATTTGTAGAGTGGGAAGGTTTAATTTAGGCCTTTGAACTTGTATGGGTATTTATAGTGAATGTTTAAGGGTTGATTTGTAGAGTGGGAAGGTTTAATTTAGGCCTTTGAACTTGTATGGGTATTTATAGTGAATGTTTAAGGGTTGATTTGTAGAGTGGGAAGGTTTAATTTAGGCCTTTGAACTTGTATGGGTAATATTAATACCTTATGAAATGATAAGGCCCTAATAATTAATGGAATTAAATTTGATATACTTTATAAAAATAAACTTAGTATATTATTGGAATTTATAAAATGCCTTTTTGTTAAAATAAAATCGTTTGTCACGATTTTAATAAAAACCTTCACCCAATGTTGAAATAATTTCTTGGAAATGCGAATTAATATTATAAATAATATTAAATTTCATTTATAAAATATTTATAAATATGGAGGATTACACAGGAAAAAAGATATTAAACAAAAACACACAACAAAAATTAGCAATTAACTTGCAATACACTCGTTGCCCAACAACCCCTAAAACACGCAAGAAACATGAGCCTATTGTGTGCCTTGTTTTTGCATCATTTTCAAGAAAGCTTCAAGCTCCTTCAAGAACGCATCTTATAATCAAGAATCTTTCAAGAACGCGTCTCTATTAAGACATCTGAAAAGCTATAGACTCACAGGATTACTACGCTCCTTCAATACTATAGAGTTCTCAATGGGTCTTTTCCTAGGTAATCTAGAAGGCATCTGAAATACCATAAAATCAATTAAGAAATTTAGCACAAAACATAATATCTCACATAAAGAGTAGCAATCACAAGCTCAAAATCAACCAAACAATGGTGAAAAAAGCAAACTTACCTAGCAAAAGCTCCGACAGTGTATGCAACTATGCAAGTTGATCTTCCAACTTCTTTGCTTGAAAAATGAATTAAATAAATTGAAACCCTTGTTAAATAATGACAATAAAATCAATTTGGCAACCAAAAAAAAAAAAAAACAAAATAAAAACACAAATATAGAGAGGTGAAAGAGAGCTTACCAGAAGTTAAGAGTGAATATTGTGGAGAAACGTCAGAAATGAAAGAAAGGCGAAAAGTTTTTTTTTTTTTTTTTTTTTTTTTTTTTTTTTTTTTTGGTGGGAATTCATATTTACAAAGGACAAATTAGTCATTTTACATTGCAGAGAGAAATCCCGAGGCGGGTAGTATTGTATGAGGGTTTTTTTTATGGGAATTCGTATTCACAAAAGATAATTTACTCATTTTACATTATAGGGAGATATCCACAAAAGTGTACACCTCCCCCACTCCCTGGGCGGGTAGTATAGTAATTTTACATTATAGAGAGATGCGAAGGTGGGTAGTATTGTAGTAGGTTTTTTTTTTTTTTAATTTATATTTTTTTTTATGGGAATTCGTATTTACGAAGGGCAATGTAATCATTTTACATGTCAGGGAGAAATCCCCATAATTCTACACCTCTCCCACCCCTACTGGTGGTAGTATAGTCATTTTACATAATACAGAGAATTCCTTAGGCGCGTAGTAATCGTTAGGGGTTTTTTTTTTTTTTTTGGTGGGAATTTGTATTTACAAAAGACAATTTAGTCATTTTACATTAGCTTCAAACTAACAAGGAATAATAGGGTATAATGCATTATGAAACCCTTAATTAAATTTCAACTCTTCCTCCCTCCCATGGTCAAGGAGTAAGGCTATAAAAGCTTTTAACTAAATTTGACTAATTAGCACCATTATTGTTTTGCATGCTTGTGACAATAGTGTACTCCAATTTTAAAACATCCAACATCAAACTCACTCATATCATTTATTTCATTATCATTATCATTGTCTTTTTTTTTTTTTTTTTTTTTTTTTTTTTTTTTTTTTTTTCACATACATAGTATATACTCAGATTCTGTAGTAAAGTATCATTAACACTATTTATTTCATCTCATATATTTACAATGATCTGAGGCATCTTTCGGCAAAAAACTAGTTTTAGTGTATAAAACCCCTTGCTTGATATTTATCTATAATTTTGTTTTTTGAATGTTTCTCATTTGATCACTGTCTATATTAGCTATTATGCAATCGACAACATCATGAGATTTCTTTATCATGTTTATAAGAACACAAAATTTATTTGAAATGATGACCTGCTGCAGGTGGGATTCTGGATCTACTGTTGGGGAATTTGATGGTCACTCAAGACGAGTTCTTAGTTGTGCTTTCAAACCATCAAGGCCATACCGTATTGTGACTTGTGGTGAGGACTTTTTGGTGAACTTTTATGAAGGCCCCCCATTCAAGTTTAAGCATTCACAAAGGTTCTTTTAATAGCACTCTTCATGCATCTAATGACTAATGTTCCTATGTTTGGTTCTTTATATGATATATGAAGGACTGGGTTTAATGGCATTCTTTCACTTGGTAGATGACGTTGAATGATGGTATATTTATTTATCCCCTAATCTTAAGATGATAAGGTGGATCAACTTACTGAGCAATGAACAGAAATGTGAAGCAATTAATGGAGAAATTTGTTTGAGAGGAAGAGAAGAAAGAGAAGAGAGAGAAGTAAACACAAACATTGAGAAGATGTTGATATTTACATTGCTTTTCATAATTATTCCAACTTCGCTCAAGAAACAGGAATTCAAATTTCATGGAAAAGGAAAAATAATAATAATAACAATAACAATAATAAATAATGATAATAATCTTTTTTATCATAAGTATCTGTGATCTTA
>PYUH01000305.1:34482-113638 GCA_016808085.1 Suaeda aralocaspica | reverse complement strand
GGCTTGGTGTTGTGTGTGTGGGGGGGGGGGGGGGGGGGGGGGGGGGGGGGGGGGGGGGGGGGTTGGGGTGGGGGGGGGGTGGGTTGTGTGTGTGGTGGGGGCTGTGGAGAAATGTGAATTAATGGACAAATTTGTTTGAAGGAAACAAGAGAGAGAGAGAGGAGAGAGAGAGAGAGAGGAAGTAGAGAGATTGAAAAGGTGTTGATATTTCATTGCTTATTTAGATTGTTATAAGTTCGCTACCTATAGCTTCTAATGTCTAACACAGCTCAAGAAACTGGAATTCAATGTCATTTTTTTTTTTTGGTTTGTTTTTTTTTTTAGGGAGGGTGTGTGTGTGTGTGTGTTGGGGGTTTCTTGTCTAAAGCAAACGCAGAAATAACTAATCATTTTTATCGTAAAAAAAACCTTAGACTACTTATAATGTGCTCCGTAATATGTTACCTATTCCTTCTTATCGTTTCTTGATTAGCTTTCTATACGTGTGCGGTGTGCCCCAGAGAAGTATCACTAGTACTTCAAATATAGGAGAAGCCACAGAATATCAAACCACTAACTGTTAACAACATCACAATCATCATATAATACACCAAATCCAATAGTATGACATGAGCCATCAAATTATGTAATTCATATATCATAATAACATCTAACTATAAAGGCTGTGATAGCGTTAGAAGATCTAACCAGCCAGCACTACTCTAGAATAGATATAGGAAACACATAGAACACCAGTAAGAATTCACACAAAAAAAGCATATGAGTTTATTATGTATTGAATATGAATTGGATGCCTTGGACCTCCACAGGGCCCTATCTTAGGCAACAAGAGACATGGGCTGCTGTGTCATGCCCTTTCAATGCACATGAATATAACAAGCAACAATCTACACTATGTACATGGCATGCTTGACTCTAATGAAGAGGTTCCTGGATTGCCATTGTTGTCTCACTAACCTACACGATGCTTCATGAAAATACTATTTTGACTAAAGGGGAATAGAAAGGTGCATTGATTGGTACTTGAAAAACTATAGGGGAAACTTAGTGCTGGCAGGAAAATACTAGAATGACCATAAATTGTACTTTTTACTTACATTGAAGACCTAGTCTTCTATGGATCTTTTACTCCCATTGCCTCGTGGATCTCTCCCATGAGTGTTTTAACACCTTCTAAGCCCAAGAACCTCCTTAGACTCTAGGAAGAACAATGCTTTTGCCGAGGCAGACTAACGCTGGACCATAATCCAAGTCATTGTGTGAGCTCTTGCTGCGTCATGGCTAGGGCGTCAAAAAGTGGTCGTACAGTAAGGTATAATGGATGTGGACCATTGGCATTGTCTTAAAAGTGCTTTCACTTTTCGTGAATATTACCATGATCGCAACAACTAAGATTTGATACCATGACAATACTTGCTTCACCAAAATTTTCAAATAATAATTACATTACATCACTCGTCTTCTCCAACACATCATCAAAAAATAGTTTTATTACACCTCCATTTCCCTTTAGTTGAAACTTTGAGTCGCACCATCCGTAGACAACTTTTTGATGGAAATTATACAAGTTAGAGCATAGAATCAAATGATTGAGTAATATCAAAAATAAAACAATCACCATCTGCACCACAAAGCTACCATAACCACCACCGGCCAAGCTTTCACCACCGTAACCACCATCCTAAAACTCCAACTATTCACCACAACAACCACCACCGAAGCACACCAACCACCCAATCCACCACCTTTCAATCAACCCCACCACAACCACACCAAGCCTCAACCACCTATCATTCACCATCGACCACAGGATCAAAAACCACTGGACCGAAACTAACAAAAAGTAATTGGACGCCGGTGAAGGTGTTGTTGTGTTGAATGCTGTGATGGTTGGTTGTGATTGTCATTGGTAGGCGAAGGTCGTGACTGGTGAAAGTTTTTTCAGTTCAATGGGGTTTCGAATTCGATTGTGGTTTCGGATGATGTGAAGAGTGGGTGGTGGGTGTTGACTAAAAGAAAGAACAAGGATGATGGTGCCATGGTGGTGGCTTAGGTGTTCAAATGAAAGGAAGAGAAGGGTGGCGGTGGTGGTTTCAGGTGAAGGGATGGTGGTGCTGGTGGGTTTCGGGTGAATGTGAGAGAAGGGTGGTGGTGTGGTGACCGAAGGAAAAGGAGTGGTTAGTGGTGGTGGTGGCTTTGATTTAAGTGAAGAGAGAACTTGTGATTATGTTAATAACGTAATCACATTTTAATGTTTAAATGGGGACAATTATGTAATTTCCACACAAATAAATTACCAAAGAGGAAAGTTTGTAATTGTTTCAACTAATGTAATAACCCAAATCGAAAATTGTTGCAACTAAGAGAAACAGAGGTAGTAAAAAAAAAGTAGTTACTTAATTTCATGCTACCTTAATCGTCCAATTCAGTGCATCCTGTTGCTGTTTGCTAATAATTAGAACAGTAAGGAGCAATCCTGATACCCCCAACGAAGCTAACTACTTGTTATTGGTGTATTTACTTGGGTGGTTCGAGAATTTCATGAAGAAGATCATGCTTATTCAGGAATATTCAACAGCTAGAAACTAGAATTCAATCAACCAATCACAGCCTTAACCCAAAAATTGGGGTCGGCTACATAAACCAAAATTAATCATTCCATGTGTCATCCACATAAATTTTCCTCCTCCCCATCCCCTGCGATCGAGGACCTATTTTCTTGTAAATCTAAAAGCTTCATATCCTTTTTAACCCCTTACCAACTGCTGGAAACTAGAATTGTGGGGCAAATTATTTCTTTAATCTTGCAATAGGCATACGGATTATTGATTTCACTTAGGCAATTTCATAGTTTAGGGCTCGTTTGGGGTTCGCTATAGTTTTTCATTTGTTTTTGAAAGTTATATTATACATGTCATTATTTTTTATTTATGTTTAAACTTATTGGAATCAACATGATTTGACAACTGCCAACATAAAAGTGCAGACCACTTTTTGTGTTTTCTAATTAAAGAGTAATTCAAGAATTATGTTTTAGCATGGCATTTTGTTGAGAATCACCTGCTTACAGCCAAATTTTGTTTTATCGTTTAAGCCACCCTTAATACCATATAGACCTTTGTATGAAATGTTGAGTAGAAGCATTTAATGTAAGATTTCTAACTGTGGATTGAAAAACGATTCAGTTTGGAGGTTGTTCGAAAATATTATTGTGGATAAGAGATCTTTTAAGATGGTTTTATAATATGATTTAGTGGCATGGCTAGTATTAGCTTTTGTAGTTCCACGATTTCAACAACACAACAGCAACAAAGCCTCAATCCAAATTAAGCCGACCTCAATATCAGGAGTCGCAAAAGTCATCAGCAGAATCCTCCCAAACTATTGATGTACAACCAATAGTATTAGGGAAATCTTTTGTTTTCCAACAGTAGTTTGTACACTCGTGTTAACCCTCTCATACATATCTTTAATGATATCAATATATTTCTTTGAGATACCTTTCCTTTGTAAAAGCTCACCATTGCACTTCCCTCGGTACCTTATCATATTGCCTTATCCAATCGATAAAAGCCATATGTAGTTTTTTCTTCTCTATCCCTGCAGCTTCCTAGCGCCTCATGAAATGGATTGCCTCTATAGTTGACCTTCCCGGCATAAATCCAAACTGATTGTCCGAAATTTGCACAAATCTTCTCAACCTCAATTCAATAACTCGTTCCCAAATTTCATGGATGGCTCATTAGCTTGATCCCTCTATAATTAGCACAATCTTAACATCACTGGTTATTATTATTCTTATACACCATGATTATGGTGCCTTCCCCAAACCATGGCATCCTATTATTCCCCATATCTTTATGAATACCATCAGGCCCCACAGCCACGCTACAGGTTTCCTTGATCCCTCTTTTTTAAGCTCTTTAACTTCCCCCTCTTCTGAATCCTCCTCATAAAATCTCGATTTACCATGTCATGAGTAATAGCTACACCCTCGATCTCTTGGTCCGAACCTCATTAAATAAAGTTTTTTTTGTCAACAACTACCTACAATTATCTTTTTTGTTAACAACTACCTAAGTTTAATAAAAATACACAACTACCTATTATTTTGTAGTTTGTTTGGTATCACTACCTACTAATGTTTTCCATCCAAAATTTCTGTTAGTGGGTCCCAATTTAACCTTCCCTCCATTATTGTTAATGAAATTACTATATACCCTTGAAAAAAAGAATATACGTTTTTCTTCTCCCTTCTTCCTACCTTCATCCAATTCATGAGTTAAACTCAACTATTCATCAAAATTTGATTCTCACATCATATTATATAAATTCATTCAAGTTTAGAGTTTGATTTTTCTAGTTTCTTATTCGATTAATCTTGATTTCTTTTAGTTTCCTAGGTTGTAATTTATTATAGTTTTGGGAAATATATAGATTAAGGGCTTGCTAATTTGCAAGCAATGAGATGTCACTTTTTAGTGGCTGCTTGACCTGCTTCAACATTGCTCTAACTTTTCATTATGGTGATTTCATTACTTGTGATTTTGAGTTTTTTTTCCTTTCTTTTTTATTTAATTTTATTTTTAAACTTGGTGATTTCAACTCCATTTGTTTTCTGGGTTATAATTCAATTAGCTTGGTGCATGTTTTCATTTTTCCAAATTTCTTGAGTTAGAATTCGATTATTAGGTTGAGGTTATATTTTTCTGGCTTTTGGTTGGGTTGGGGTTAAAAGTTATTGGTTTTTAGTTTGATTTTTCTACATTAAGGTCTAATTTTTTGGGTTTTGATTCGGAATCTTGGTTGGGAGTTTCTTCAATTTGTTCTTTGTTCATTAAATCTAGGTCAGAGGTGTTGTCGAATTTTCGGGTTTCAATCTTCAACTCTTCATCTTTGTAGCTCTTTCATCTCTTTAAAGATGGTAAGTTGTAGATAAGTATTTAAATTTGTGTTTTTAAGTAGCAAGTAGAGTTGATACTCACACAATAAGTAAAAATTAATTGGTTGCAAAAAAGAGAGTAAAATTCATATCAAGGTCAAAAAGAGTTTTTTAAAAAAAATTCAAAGGAACTAAGGTTGAAGATAACCTCAAAAATTGAACAACATAGATTAGGGGCAATTGTGTCTTTTCATTTCGTTAGAATAAGTAAATAGTTGAGAGTGGGACCAAATAATAGAACAAATGATTGAAATCGTTAAATGGTAGTGTTATACAAGAAAAGGAAACATTAGGTAGTTTGTAATTTTTCTTAAAGTAGGTAGTTTGTTGACAAAAACCAGAAAACTTGTAGGTAGTTGTGACAAAAAAACAATAAATTATTAAACTAGGACCTCCCCATCTACTCTTATCTTGTTATTATCAACCAACACTCTTTGATCAACATTTTTCACACACTTAACCGCCCCTATACCTGAGTTCTTTGTTCTCTCATACGAACGATTCTATAGATGTCTTCTCCCCTTCTTACTACCCAATCTAACCTAACATAAATGTCTTGGTTTACCTTTGCCGTGCATCTCTAATCGCCTTTTTAGCTTCTCTTCTAGTCTTGTATACCTCTCAAAATTATCATCATTTCGAGATTTCCCAACCTTCTAGCACTCCCTCATGTTCTTTATAACTTGTTTTCCCTTTCATTGCACCAAGAGTGTCCTACTTGGTGGCATGCTTGTTCCTTTGGATTCCCAAAAAGTTCCTTTTCCCACATCTTTAAATATTGTTCCATTTTTGTCTAAACAAAATCTACATCCATATCCATACCCACTAACCAAATATCTGTACCAACCATTTTCTCCACAAATTCTTGTTTTTCTCTCCTTGAAGCTTCCACCACTATATTTGAGGTTCCACAAGTGACTTCTTTCTCCTTAAGCATTCTTTCCTCGGAAATCTAGCACCACCAAACTATGTTGGGTGACCACACTCTCACCAGAATTCACTTTACATACAAACTCTTTGTCCAATGTTCCTCACTAAGAAGAAGTCTATTTCTTCATGATCCTTGCTTCTATAAGTCACCAGGTAGGATAGTCTTTTCTCGAACCAGTTTCATTCTACCCAAGTTGTACGCAAAGCAAAGTCCAGAATATCTCTTCCCATCTCATTTCTCTTGCCACACCAAACCCTCCATGCACACTTTCAAAGCCCTCCTCTTGAGCCCCACATGCCCTTTAAGATCACCACCAATGATCAACCTCCTCCTGTAGGAACCTGCCGCACCAACCTCCTCAATCTTCCCAAAGTTATCCTTAATAGACTTATCCAATCCAACCTTGGTGTATAGGCACTAAGAATAGTCATACCTCATCTCCCAACAACACTTTAACGCCCATAGTCTGATCGCTCTTCTAAACAACACCTCAATCTACATCATTGTTATATGCCTTATCCATGGAGAATACCCACTCCATTTCTCTCGAGTCAGTTTCGGCATATCAAAGTTTAAACCCATGTGTTTCCCTTGCCTTTTGTCCAACCCATTTATCTCCTGCAAAACAGATGCTTATTTTCCTCCTCTTCATAGTCTCCTCTAATTCTAATGATCTACCATACAAAGACCCGACGTTCCAAGTTCCAAACCTCATCCTACCACTGTTGTCCTTTCCCTTTCCTTGGACTAACTTCTTTATCCGCACTCGTCCATGATGCGGGGACTTTTGCTCATTTGATACCACCATAGGAGTCGGGATGGCGCGCTGCTTTCCGGCAAAGACCTAGCGACCTTGTATACTTTTCACTACGGGCCTAGGAAGTGCAGCACGTTGCTCAGTAGGGGATCCCCTATGATATTTTAATCTGGTTCATGTCCAAGATATCTGACCCAGATTTTATTGGTTGATTCCACGAACCTATCGCCAAACTCTCTTCCTTTACCGGGTTTGAAACCGGCAATGAATGTCATAAAGTAACCCTCAGTTCTTCGATTTCCTTTAAAAAATTTCACCTATTGTCTTCCGGTCTGCTTTTGATATTCAAGCAGCATCTGTCTCGCCTGGGCAATTGGTATTATAGTTTGGAGGCTGGTGGAAAATATTTTTGTGGGATAAGATATCTTTTAAGATGGTTTTAAAATATGATTTAGTGGCATGGCTAGAATATTCTTCTTTTTTTTTTTTAAATTAGCAGCTTGTGTAGTTCCACAATTTCCGGTCTTCCTGCTTTTGATATTCAAAATGCAGTATATGTCTCGTCTACCACTTGGTATAAGGAGCACGTGCAAGCAAGTTAAGTTTTAGTAAAAACGCCAATGACTTTTTGGGCATGGTAGGTCAAAAAGGCGTATGCCTTTGTTCTTTTCCCCGGTCATTAGGCGCAAGCAGCTCATGCCTCTTAGTTTTTAAAGCTTTGCATCTGTATTTTTAATATTCCAATTTGTACTCTCTCTCTATCGACTTTTCCCTTCCCTTTTTTTTTCAAGTTCTATCTACCTTTCTTTTTTGTATTTTTCTTTTTTGTCCTCTTTTTTATTTTTGTGTTGGTTTTTCTTCTGTTTTATTTTCCCTTCCACACAATCTTTATTTTATTGGTTGCCTCTTTCCTCTAATTTATTTTCAGAAGTTCTTTTTTCTCCCAAGTGAATGACCCCCATCAGCCGTGATATTTGTAAATATTTCTTTTTTGTTTGTATGTCTTTCTCCAACATGTTCTCTTTTTCCTTTTTCCTCCTTTTCCATAATTCCGTTCCCCTTTCACATTTTGTATACATGTAATGTTGAAAATGTTGTTGATATGAATTTTAAATATTTTTAAGTTTGTTAGTCCTCTAAATGGTGACCGAGTAACGCTTCGGTAAGGAGGTTGGAAGAGTGGCAACCGCAGGGATGGAGAGAGGTAGAGGAGACCAAAGCAAACTTGATGAGGCTTGGTGTGGAGATATGAGGGTGTTGGGGCTCACAGAAAATGTAGTGTCAAACTGGGAAGATTGGAGGAAGAAGATTTTCGAAAATGACTTTTGTGACTCCCTATATTGATTCATGTCTAGCCGACCCAAATTAAATTAGGAATAAGGCTTTGTTTTTGTTGTATTAGTCCACTAAAAAAGTTTGAAGATTTATGTTGTGTTTGTGAAGTCTATATGGCGGTAACATTAGGAAGCAAACTATAGAAAATAGTTATTATATTTGTTTTGAGTACAAAGTAAGCTCTAGAAGTCAATTTTGTTGGTTTTTGAATATAAAGTGTGCCTGGTACCCTAGAGGCGTGTCCTAGGCTTCTAGAGCCTATTGGCGTCTAGTTGTGCCTCACGGCTTTTAAAACTAAGCAAGGTAATGGTGAAACTAGAACAAAAAACTTGCATGATGATGCTGTTAAGGGAGCAACTTTTCATCTAAAGCCATTGTAATTTGCTCCTTGGGGGAGGAAGTTTTTATTGTCATTTACACAGTGTTAGATGTGGAATTTCTTGAGTTAGTCCGACTTATCCCTCGCTTTTATGTACATACATTGTATCCTTTCTATGCTGGACCTGCTAGCTGGTTTTTTTTTGTTGATGAAGCATGTACTTACTTGTTACTATGTTCGCATACAATCAATCAAAGCGTTAGTCCCGTAATTAGGGCCGGCTACATGAACTGAAATTAATCATTCCATGTGGTCATTCATATAAAATTTCCTTCTTCATCCCCTACAATCGAGAATCTTATTATCTTGTAAATCCAAAAGCTCATATCTTTTCTAACACCTTCCAAACCAAGATAATTTAGTCTCCCCCTACCTCGACTGAGATCTCCCTGATCCAATTCTTCGTGTCAACATTCCATGAGGTCTTCGTCTCACATGTCCAAACCAAAGTAGGAGTTTTCCTTTAGTTCCTTGCAATGTCTGCAACACCAACTTTCCTCAATATTGATTCTATCCTTTAGAGTGTTCACGTACACCATCTCAACATCTGCATCTTCGTAACCCCACTTTTTGAATGTGCTTCCTTTATATGCCCAGCTTTTTGTACCATAGAGTCATATGGCGTTCCTTGTAATTTTCCCTTCACCATAGGAACGTTTTAGTCACACAACACTCTTGTGACTGTTCTCCATTTATGCCCCTTTAAGTCATTGAGCCACATCTTGATCATATCATCATTCTTTTTAATAAATGACCCAAGATATTTAAAACATTCCCTCAGTCTAGAACTTAGTATGCTCCATACAATTTTTTGTATTAATTGTATTATTGTTATTATCATTATTTTTCAAAAATTTTGTCCTCCTTTTTTAGGTAGTGAAATATTTAGAGGTATATGCGGAGGGTTACTACTTCATTTCACTTGTCTTTGCTAACTTGTGTTTTGATCTGTAGAGAGCACACAAATTTTTGTCAACTGCGTGAGGTTCTCTCCTGATGGGAACAAATTCATCACGTAGGTTCTGACAAAAAAGGCGTAATTTATAGCAAGACTGGAGAAAAACTTGGAGAGTTTGTCTGCACAGGAGGCCTCAAGGTACTATTTATGCTGTTTGCTGGAGTCCAGATAGTAAGCAGGTAAGTGTTATCAAATGAATTGGATACAAGTTTTTTTTTATTATTTTTTTACAAAGTGTGTCTTATCTATATTTGTTGAATAAGTGTCTGGTTGCTTGCTTTGTGTTTATCTTCTAATTCCTTTTGTTTTACTTTTATTTAATTTTAATTTAATTTATTATTACTTACTTTATATAATGGAGGTAATACCGAAATACATCTATATGGTGTATGATATGTTGACTCTCTTTCTATTCTTTAGTTTGGGATATAAAGAGTCTAATTCTCACTTCTCTTGTCTGTTGGATTATTATGATGGACTAATTCAACCACGGCTCATTAAACTGTGTTTTTATTTTCCCTTTTATGGGTCTAATTTAAGTGTATAATTTCTAAACCTCAACCTCCCTCCTCAGGGTTAGAACCTCTTTTTAGGCATTGTGATGTTGATATTGTTGTACTTCTTCGTAGGGAGCAAAAACTGTAAGAGAAAAGAATGCTCTTGTAAGAACAAGCTACAAGAATAATAAAACAAAGATAGACACTGATATACTTTAGGACAATTTGGTGTGGTTGTCAATACTCAATAAGCACACATACCTTGTTTTTTATTATCATAAAAGCATGGTAATCAAGAGGAAAGAAGTTCACACCACTGTCTCTCTCTCTCACCCATTTGACGCTCTAAAACCCCACATTCCTCATGAGTAAAGTTGGCAGGGAAATTGATCACAATTTTACAACCATTAGGAAAAATAAAATCTCACCACTTCTTTTTTGCCAAAATTTTAATAACTACCTATTAAATTGTGGATTTAACTACCAATTATAATTTCTAGTTATATACTACTTATTAAAAACATTTAGGTTTTTCTAAGCAATGTCCTCAGTTTCCAATTTTCTAGGTGTCTCCCAAATTTTTATATTTCTCAGATGTACCCCTAAGTTATTCATTTATCAATCACTCTAACCTTTGCATGTACTTTTTACTGACTAGTGTTTAAGTTGTTGTTTATTAGACAACTGCCATTTATTAGAGTCTTAATCCTAATTTTTTCAGCTTATACCATGTAAAACCCTAATATTTGATACATTCATCATTTTCCTTGCAAAACCCATAAATGAAGAAGGGAAATTGTTTATGCAAATAAAATTAAAAAAAAATCTAAAAATCAAGTAGTTAACGACAAACTAACGGAGGAAAACGAATTGGTCAAAGCTTATTAAAAAAAATTAGTTTAGGGTGCACCTGAGAAAAAATGATTAGTTTAGGGGCACAACTCTCAATCACAACAATCACGCCTTAATCCCAAAAAAAATTGGGGTCGGCTACATGAACCAAAATTAATCATTCCATGTGGTCATCAATATAAATTTCTTCCTCCATCCTCTGTTATCGAAGAACCTATTCTCTTGTAAATCTAAAAGCTTTATATCCTTTTTAATTCCTTCCAAGTCATTTTTGTCTTCCCCTACCTCGTTTGAGATTTCCATGATCCCACCCTTCCACTCGTCGCACCGGGGCTCCCTCAGGTCTCTGTCTTACATGTCCGAACCAATGCAAACGATTCTCCCTTATTTGCTTGCTATGTCTGCCACCCTACTAACTTTTCGACGTATAAAAGTTTAGGCACCACCTTAGAAAAGTGAAAAACACAGGGGTATACTTAGAACAACCCAAACATTTTTGTATAGCTTTCACTACCTACTACTATGCATTCTTCTATTTTTCTAAAATCCACCACCACAGCAACACTCTAAGTACCTTCCCAACCACTCTACACCCCATCAACTCTAGTACAAACTGTGATGTGGATTTAGGGTATTAATAAGAATAATATCTAAAATTCACGTGTTTGATGTGGAATTAAAGTGACACCCTTGATAAAACACTCAAAACCTACAAATGTTTGACCAATTAACTCTCAAAACACTGGATTAAAAGTTGAAAAACTAATAATTGATCAATCGTGATACTAATTAGTTACGAAACTAACTTCATGATCTAATCATAGAACAATCGAATTTAGAAACGATAAATTGCAACAGTAAATTCACATTATTAACGCAAACAAAATCAGAGTTTTTTTATTCCACATACTCTTGGTAACTTAAAAACAATGAACACCTATGGGATATTTTATACAAAATTATCCTAACTAACTTGAAAACTTATCCTAACAACTTGAACAAATTTCTAATAAAAATTAGCAACAAAAGAAATCCGAACACCTTAATAATCAATCAGAGCCTTGTTCCCAAAAATTGGGATAGGTACATGATCCAAAAATATCATTCCATTGTGTCATCCTCATAAATTTCCTCCTCCATTCCCAGCGATTAAACCTCATTCTCCTGTAAATCTAAAAGTTTCATATCCTTTCTAACCCCATCCCACCAAGTCTTTTCAGTCTCCCACCGACCTTGTTAGATCTCCATGATCCCCCTTCACTCGTCCACAAAGCTCCCTAGGTCTCCTTCTCACATGTCGGAACCAACGCAAGCGATTCCTTTTAATTTGCTTGCTATATTTGCGACACCAACTTTCGGCGTATGACTTCATTTCTATTTCTATCTCTTAAGTGTTCTCGCCATCCATCTCAACATCCTGCATCTTCGTAACTCCTACTTTTTGAATGTGCTCCTTGTAAGCCCAACATTCAATACGTAGAGCAACACTGGTCTTATGGTAGTCTTGTAGAATTTCCCCTTCAACTTAACGGGATGTTTGTCCATAACACACTCCTGGCTGCTCTCCATTTAAGCCACCCAGATATAATCCTATGTGTCACATCTTGGCAAATCGCCATTTTTTTTAGATAAATGACCGAGTATATATAAACTTCCCCTATCTTGACTTTTCTGTCCAACCTCACCATGCGTCACTTACCCCAAGGTGAGTCCCAAAACGACATTCCATATATTCGTCTTACTCCAACTTAACTTAAACCCTCTAAACTCCACCTTTGTCTCCATTGCTCTAATATGGCATTAACCCTCTCTTTAGTTTCATCCACTAATACGATACTACTATCCGCTTAGCTTAAACCCTCTAGACTCCACCTTTATCTCCATTGCTCTAATTTGGCATTAACACCTCCTCTTTATTTTTATCACCAATACGATATCATTCGCAAACAACATACACTATGGGTACCTACGTCGTGGATTGGCCTTATTACTTCATCCTAACCACTACGCAAAAAGAAAAGGGCTTAACGACGACCCTTGGTGTTCCAGTTGTTAGGAAAGCCTTTAATCAACCCATCACAAGTCTAACATTTGTGGACACCTCCCGATTCATATCCTCAACCAGGTCAATGTACCTTCGTGGTATACTTTTTTCATCATTGCCCACTAAATTACATCTCTGGAACCTTGTCATAAGCTTCCCTAGATCAATGAAAACCATATGGAGGCCTTTTCGTGTCCTATAGAATCCATCATTTGTCTTAACAAAGAATTGTTTCATAATAGAGATCTCCGAGGCATAAAACCAAATTGGTTTTCAGAGATCTTGTGTATGTGCCGTCAACCAATATTCTAATCACCCTCTCATAACTGCATAGTGTGGCTCATAACTTATCTCTCAATAGTTAGAACAACTTGGGCATCTCCTTTGTTCTTATAAACTGGAACCAAAGTGCTCTTTCGCCAATCTTGTGGGATCCTTGAAGTCTGCTAGACCTTGTTAAAACAATGTGTTAGCCAATCAATACCTACCTTACCCAGACACCTCCACACCTCCATAAGTATAACCATCTGGCCCAATTGCTTTCTTTGGTTTCGTCTTTTTCAAAGCGGTCTCCACCTCTACCCTTCTATTCTCCCGCACATATTCCATGTTAATTTCCTCCGCATCCATTGACTTATCTCTTGTGACCTCTTTGATTGCCATTAACAATTTATCGAAGTACCCCCGTCACCTTTTTATGTCCTCATCTCTGAACCAAAACCTTATGGTTTCATCTTTGACACACTTTACCAAGTCATAAGCCTTCCTCGCTCCTGTCTGCTTTGCCATTCTATAGATTTCTTTTTCTCCCTTGTTAGAGTCTACCTTTCGTAAACCTCGTGAGAAACCTTTTCTTTCGCTTGCCAAATGTTACCTTTGCCTTATATTTAACATCCTTATACTCTGCGAAGGTTCCTTGTTCCTACATTTCCATGCTTGATAAGTAATATATGTCTTATGTTTTTATTGCTGTTTTCACCTCTTCATTCCACTAAGAAGTGTCCTTATGCATCATATACTTTTTGCACCTTATATTTAACATCCTTATACTCTGCGAAGTTTCCTTGTTCCTACGTTTTCCCATGCTGATGTAGATAATAATGTCTTATGTGTTTTATTGCTGTTTTCACCTCATCTTCATTCCACTAAGAAGTGTCCTTATGCATCATACTTTTTGCACCTGATTCCCCTAAGATCTCCTTGGCCACTTTAGGAAACAACTCTTCATCTGTGACCAAGCTACATCTGGATCCACCTCTTTATTCCAATTCGCCTCCTTGATCACTTTCTCTGTGAAAACCTAGCATATGCATCCCTTAAAGTCACCCATCTTATCCTTGGCTACCCTTTACTACTTTCTTTTTCCCACTCTCTTTCAAACGGATAGTCATCACCAATAGCCGGGGTTGGGTAGCCACACTCTGTCGTAGGATGACTTTGCAATCTATGCAACTTTGTTATCTGATGTGATTTAAGCCCTTAAAACGGAATTAGAACTCACACAATGTGTTTGTGTTCGTTGGTAATGAAAGATGTTCGAATTTTTTGAGGATTTTCACTCAAAACTCACGCAATTTCTCCTCTTTTAGTAGATATATTTTGTTTATGAGCACTAAAGTAACAAAGATAGATAAACACTCTTGATTGCAACCAAGTGTGGTCAATTTCACAATCGCAAAAGTGAAAACTCTAAGAGAAACACCACAAAGCAACGCTTCAATTTTCTTCAAAAATCAACCTCTAACTTTTATTAATAAACAATAGGTTATTTATAGGACTAAGTTGGAACATTCTCCAACTCAGCAATAATATATTAAACAAAACTATAAATCCTAAGCTAACAGAACTCACTGAGAAATACCTTAGGAAATCCGGCCACACCATCAATCCCATCCACTTGCAACAACTAGATCATATCTAAAGTTGCCTAAATCCTAACAACACAAAATGTAATCCTAGACAACTATCAACAAATTTAAAAAAGATAATCATGATAAAATACCTCAAAAATCACGAAAGATAATGCACCCCATCCTGAAAATCGTCAAAAATCTCCCATAATGTGTGTTTTTGCGCAATTCTGAAATGTGTCACAATCTTAACAAAACCTTTTTCACTATTTTTTATCATATAAATCGATAAATCCTCGAGATCATATAATTACATCGTACCATGCATCATTTTAGATGAAAACGAGGATAACTAGAAATGAAGACTAAATATGAAAAGTGCGTGAAATGAGAAAAACCTTAGATAGCAATATTCGGGAAACACAACTCATAGGCAAAACCAGAAACCACAACATAATCCTGATGTGAATGGAAGCCTTAATTCACACACACTCCCCCTCTTAAGAAACACTGCCCAAGTGTTGTAAATCCAAGCAACACATCCAATACGTCGCACTAAATCATGTTTTGAGATGTAAACACATGCACCGGCAAAAGCACTATTAGCTTCATATAGCTCGAACCTTGTCCTCCTTTCTTAATCTTTCATCATCATGGATCGAATTGTCATTGAGAGCAAGAATTATTAGAAAAACCAGAATCTGATATTGAAGCATGAGTTAAATCACGCTTGACTTCATCATGCAATAATGTGATCCATCAAGAAAGAAATCGACATTAATGCTTCTTTTTTCATCTTTTCTATAAGCACTTGGAATTCATTGCTTGAACATGAGTTATGTGCGCTTATTGATCCTTTTGCAAACCAAAATATCCGAAACTAAGTCTTGAACACAAGGATCCAACACTTGATTTTCATTGGCTTGAACAAGGCAAGGTGAAGACTTTTCTCCTCATATGTTAGATCACAATGATTTGAGTGTCAAAGCAAGATGTTCTTTGTGCATGATTAACACAAACCAGCGGCTTAATACGTGAACTTGGAGGAATATATGAATCAAGTTGCTATCAATCATCGTCAAAGATATTGAGGCTCAATATGAATCAAGTATAGCTTGCTTTATTCTATATTCCAGTGTATCAATCTTCCGAGACTGTCCAGAACTTTCGGTAGAAAGTTTGATTACCAAAATCCATTCAAACAAACTTGGTTCAGGCTGAATTTTTTTATGGTGATAGCCCTATGTATAGAACACTCGACCAAAATTCGTGGCTTGATTCCAGTTGAGTAAATCGCAATGTAATTCCTCGGCAAACACTCAAAACTATTCCGATTTGACCACTTGAAAAAACGAACTCGAACAAGTACCAAACGATCTTCAAAAACTCCAAATTGTATGAAGAAAGTACACACAAAATAACCAATTGAAAAGAATATCACCTCAAAGCTTTAGTAATGAAGGAGAACGAAGCAGAACAATCCAACCTTCGAAAATGAAACATTATGGCAACGATTTCTTTCAAACTTTTTTGAAGCTCCTACTCAATCATATAACGAACACAAGTTTCTAATCTCCTTGTAACCTAACCAATGAATACACAAAAGATTTCGTTCCCACCCTCCTAGTGCCAATAATGATGTGAAATTTACAGTCCTCTATACAGAATTAGACTCACAATGTTGTTATAATTTCCTTGTTTTGGGCAATGAAAGATGTTCGAATTTTGAGGATTCATCAATTACTCATATTGACGTTTCATCCTCTTTTAGTAATAGTATTTTGTTTATGATCACTAAGTAACAAAGATAGATAAAATCTCTTGATCGGCAACCAAGTGTGGTCGAATTTCACAATCGCAAAGTGAAACTCTAAGGAAACACCCACAAAGCAACGCTTCATTTTCTTCAAAAATCAACTCTAACTTTTATTATTAATAACCATAGGTATTTCTAAGGACTAAGTATAACAATTCTCCAACTCATAGTCAATAATATCTTAAACAAAATATAAACCTAAGCTAACAGACTCACGTGAAAAGCCTTAAGAAATCCGGCCACATGATCAATCCCATCCACTTGCACAACTAGATCTATATCCTGACAACTTGCTTAAAATCCTAACACAAACAAAATTTAATCCTAACAAACTATCTAACAAATTTAAAAACAAGATAATCATCATAAAATACATCAAAAATCACGAAAAGATAATGTCACCCAATCCTTGAAAAATCGTCAAAATCTCTCGCCATATTTCGATGCTGCTTTTTTGCGCAATCTTCAAGAAATGAGATCATCTTCAAGAACCCTTCAAGATTTATCTTTTAATCAAGAAACCTTCAAAAAATGAATCTCCATACATTTTTAGATGAAAATGATGATAAAAAAGGAGTGAAGACTAAATGAAAGTCCTGAATGAGAAAACCTTAGCAAATGCAGTGGGAAAAACCATAGGCAAAACCACCAAATCCTGATGTGTAATGGAAGCCTTATATACATCACTATCCTTCCTCCGGCCTTGTGCGGCAGGAAGTGTATTGAGTTACATTTGCTGTGCTACGAAAAGTTATCAAGTGGGAAGCTTGCTTCTTCTTAAAACCATATTAGCCACAAATTAAGTCATACGAGTGGCAAAATCCAATCGGTCTCTTCGTGAGCGTCTCTCTGCCCATACCCAACCGCCCATGACACACTCCCAAAACCATCGTGACGGTCCCCAACATGCCCATTCAAGTCACTCAGATATAACTTCTCTGTGTAAGGTACACCTTGGACCACCTCATCAGATCCTCCCAAAATTGTTGTTTCTTCTCTCTGCACCTTAGTCCAACTTGGGGTGCATAACACCGATAACATGAACTATCTCATTACCACACAACAACTTCACCCTTATAACGTGTTTCTCTTCCAATAGGTCTCAACTACCTCTTGCAAAAGCCGCTCATCAAGGACTAAACCTACTCCATCACCATGATTCTTGTCTTGTCCGCATACACCACCTTATAACCCAGATCAAGCACTTGCCAACCTTGTCTCTTGAAGGCACAGGATGTTTACTCGTCTTCTCTTTATTCCTCCACCACTTTTGCTGATTTCCATGCTGATTCCACGTTAGAGACCCCACATTCAAGAAGCAACCCCTTAACCAACATAGAACCCCTTCCTCCTTCGCTCTCTTTCACACTTACAATCCTATGTTCATTTGACACTACCCCCAACAGTGTGATGTGGTCGCTTCAGTCAACGACTTAGCAACCCTTGCATATTTATCACTAGCGACCTAGGTAGTTGCAAGCACATTACACTGGTAGGGAATCGCCCCAATCGCAAGCCCTGCTCATTTGACACCACATTCGGGCAATGTGGCGCGTCGCTCGGGGCGATGACTAGCACCCTTGCATATTATCGCTACTCCGGGCTAGGAAGTGCAGCTGGTTGTTGAGTAGGGAAACGCCCCACAAATCTCATTTTGGTTCATGTCATAAGATGTAACTAAGTTTACGCTGGCTGTCACTGACCTACCACAACCTCCCTTATACCCAGGCTTGGGACTGGCAATGTCGAAATTAAATCCTAACAATTTAATTAACACTAAAGGGTTGTGTGTGTGAAGGGGTGGAGGGCTAGTGGAGAAATGTGAATTAATGGACAAATTTGTTTGAGAGGAAGAAACAAAGAGAAGAGAGAGAGAGAGAGAGAGAGGGAGAAGTAGAGAGAAAGATTGAAAAGGTGTTGATATTTTCATTGCTTATTTAGATTGTTATAAGTTCGCTACCTATAGCTTCTAATGTCTAACACAGCTCAAGAA
The DNA here is from genome assembly GCA_016808085.1 of Suaeda aralocaspica. Taxonomy (NCBI): domain Eukaryota; kingdom Viridiplantae; phylum Streptophyta; class Magnoliopsida; order Caryophyllales; family Amaranthaceae; genus Suaeda; species Suaeda aralocaspica. Next base: position 95,284 of record PYUH01000305.1, on the reverse strand, counting down.
ACTGGAATTCAATGTCATTTTTTTTTTTTTGGTTTGTTTTTTTTTTTAGGAGGGGTGTGTGTGTGTGTGTGTTGGGGGGTTTCTTGTCTAAAGCAAACGCGAAATAACTAATCATTTTTATCGTAAAAAAAACCTTAGACTACTTAATAATGTGCTCCGTAATATGTTACCTATTCCTTCTTATCGTTTCCTTGATTAGCTTTCTATACGTGTGCGGTGTGCCCCAGAGAAGTAATAGCACTAGTACTTCAAATATAGAGAAGCCACAGAATATCAAACCACTAACTGTTAACAACATCACAATCATCATATAATACACCAATCCAATAGATATGACATGAGCCATCAAATTGAATGTAATTCATATAATCATAATAACATCTAACTATAAAGGCTGTGATAGCGTTAGAATGATCTAACCAGCCTAGCACTAACTCTAGAATAGATATAGGAACACAATAGAACACCAGTAAGAATATCACACAAAAAGCATATGAGTTTATTATGTATTGAATATGAATTGGATGCCTTGGACATGCCCCAAGGGCACCTATCTATAGGCAACAAGGATGACATGCTGCTGTGTCATGCCCTTTCAATGCACATTGAATATAACAAGCAACAATCTACACTATGTACATGGCATTGCTTGACTCTAATGAAGAGGTTCCTTGATTGCCATTGTTGTCTCACTAACCTACACGATGCTTCATGAAAATACTATTTTGACTAAAGGGGAAATAGAAAGGTGCATTGATTGGTACTTGAAAATACTATAGGGGAAACTTAGTGCTGCAGGAAAATACTAGAATGACACATAAATTGTACTTTTTGACTTACATTGAAGACCTAGTCTTCTATGGATCTTTTGACTCCCATTGCCTCGTGGATCTCTCCCATGAGTGTTTTAACCCTTCTAAGCCCAAGAACCTCCTTAGACTCTAGGAAGAACAATTGCTTTTGCGCGAGGCAGACTAACGCTGGACCATAATCCAAGTCATTGTGTGAGCTCTTGCTGCGTCATGGCTAGGGCGTCAAAAAGTGGTCGTACAGTAAGGTATAATGGATGTGGACCATTGGCATTGTCTGTAAAAGTGCTTTCACTTTTCGTGAATATTACCATGATCGCGACTACAACTAAGATTTGATACCATGACAATACTTGCTTCACCAAAATTTTCTATACCATATAATTACATCACTCGTCTTCTCCAACACATCATCAAAAAATAGTTTTTATTACTACCTCCATTTCCCTTTAGTTGAAACATTTTGAGTCGCACGCATCCGTAGACAACATTTTGTGATGGAAATTATACAAAGTTAAGAGCATAGAATCAAATGATTGAGTAATATCAAAAATAAAACAATCACCATCTGCACCACAAAGCTACCATAACCACCACCGGCCAACTGTTCACCACCGTAACCACCATCACTAAAACTCCAACTATTCACCACAACAACCACCAAGAACAGCCACAACCAACCACGAAATCCACCACCTTTTCACAATCAACCGAACCACCACAACCAAACACCAAAGCCATCGAAACCACCATATCGAAAATCACCAAATCGAAACCACAGGATCAAAAACCACTGGACCGAAACTAACAAAAGTAATAATTGGACGCCGGTGAAGGTGTTGTTGGTGTTGAATGCTGTGATTGGTTGGTTGTGATTGTCGATTGGTAGGCGAAGGTCGTGACTGGTGAAAGTTTTTTTCAGTTCAATTGGGGTTTCGAATTTTCGATTGTGGTTTCGGATGATGTGAAGAGTGGTGGTGGTGGTGTTGACTAAAAGAAAGACAAGGATGATGGTGCCATGGTGGTGGCTTAGGTGTTCAAATGAAAGGAAGAGAAGGGTGGCGGTGGTGGTTTCAGGTGAAGGGGATGGTGGTGCTGGTGGTTTCGGGTGAATGTGAGAGAAGGGTGGTGGTGGTGGTGACCGAAGGAAAAGGAGTGGTAGTGGTGGTGGTGGCTTTGATTTAAGTGAAGAGAGAACTTGTGATTATGTTAATAACGTAATCACATTTTAATGTTTTAAATGGGGGACAATTATGTAATTTCCAGCAAATAAAATTACCAAAAGAGGAAAGTTTGTAATTGTTTCAACTAATGTGAAATAACCCAAATCGAAAATTGTTGCAACTAAAGAGAAACAGAGGTAGTAAAAAAAAAGTAGTTACTTAATTTCATGCTACCTTAATCGTCCAAATTCAGTGCATCCTGTTGCTGTTTGCTAATGAATTAGACAAGTAAAGGAGCAATCCTGATACACCCCAACGAAGCTAAACTACTTGTTTATTGGTGTATTTACTTGGGTGGTTCGAGAATTTCATGAAAGAAGATCATGCTTATTCAGGAATATTCAACAGCTAGAAACTAGAATTCAATCAACCAATCACAGCCTTAACCCCAAAAAATTGGGGTCGGCTACATAAACCAAAATTAATCATTCCATGTGGTCATCCACATAAATTTTCCTCCTCCATCCCCTGCGATCGAGGACCTCATTTTCTTGTAAATCTAAAAGCTTCATATCCTTTTTAACCCCTTCCCACCAACTGCTGGAAACTAGAATTGTGGGGCAAAAATTATTTCTTTAATCTTGCAATAGGCATACGGATTATTGATTTCACTTAGGCAAATTTCATAGTTTAGGGCTCGTTTGGGGTTCGCTATAGTTTTCATTTTTGTTTTTGAAAGTTATATTATACATGTCATTAATTTTTTTTATTTTTATGTTTAAACTTATTGGAATCAACATGATTTTGACAACTGCCAACATAAAAGTGCAGACCACTTTTTGTGTTTTTCTAATTAAAGAGTAATTCAAGAATTATGTTTTAGCATGGCATTTTGTTGAGAATTCACCTGCTTACAGCCAAATTTTGTTTTATCTGTTTAAGGCCACCCTTATATACCATATAGGACCTTTGTATGAAATGTTGAGTAGAAGCATTTTAATGTAAGATTTTCTAGACTGTGGATTGAAAAACGATTCAGTTTGGAGGTTGTTCGAAAATATTATTGTGGGATAAGAGATCTTTTAAGATGGTTTTATAATATGATTTAGTGGCATGGCTAGTATTAGCTTTTGTAGTTCCACGATTTCAACAACAACAACAGCAACAAAGCCTCAATCCAAATTAAGCCGACCTCAATATCAGGAGTCGCAAAAGTCATCAGCAGAAATCCTCCCAAACTATTGATGTACACCAATAGTATTAGGGAAATCTTTTGTTTTCCAAACAGTAGTTTGTACACTCGTGTTAACCTCGTCATACATATCTTTAATGATATCAATATATTTCTTTGAGATACCTTTCCTTGTAAAAGCTCACCATTGCACTTCCCTCGGTACCTTATCATATGCCTTATCCAAGTCGATAAAAGCCATATGTAGTTTTTTCTTCTCATCCCTGCAGTGCTCCATAAGCTGCCTCATGAAATGGATTGCCTCTATAGTTGACCTTCCCGGCATAAATCCAAACTGATTGTCCGAAATTTGCACAAATCTTCTCAACCTCAATTCAATAACTCGTTCCCAAAGTTTCATGGTATGGCTCATTAGCTTGATCCCTCTATAATTAGCACAATCTTGAACATCACTGTTATTATTATTCTTATACACCATGATTATGGTGCTCTTCCTCCATACCATTGGCATCCTATTATTTCCCCATATCTTTATGAATACCATCAGGCCCCACAGGCCACAGCTACAGGTTTCCTTGATCCCATCTTTTTTAAAGCTCTTTAACTTCCCCCTTCTGAATCCTCCTCATAAAATCTCGATTTACCATGTCATGAGTAATAGCTACACCCTCGATCTCTTGGTCCGAACCTCATTAAATAAAGTTTTTTTTGTCAACAACTACCTACAAGTTATCTGTTTTTGTTAACAACTACCTAAGTTTTAATAAAAATTACACAACTACCTATATGTTTGTAGTTTGTTTGGTATCACTACCTACTAATGTTTTCCATCCAAAATTTCTGTTAGTGGGTCCCAAATTTAACCTTCCCTCCATTAATTGTTAATGAAATTACTATAATACCCTTGAAAAAAAGAATATACGTTTTTCTTCTCCCTTCTTCCTACCTTCATCCAATTCATGAGTTAAACTCAACTATTCATCAAAATTTGATTCTCACATCATATATATAAATTCATTCAAAGTTTAGAGTTTGATTTTTCTAGTTTCTTATTCGATTAATCTTGATTTCTTTTAGTTTTTCTAGGTTGTAATTTAATTATATGTTGGGAAATATATAGATTAAGGGCTTGCTAATTTGCAAGCAATGAGATGTCACTTTTTAGTGGCTGCTTGACCTGCTTCAACATTGCTCTAACTTTTCATTATGGTGATTTCATTACTTGGTGATTTTGAGTTTTTTTTTCCTTTCTTTTTTTATTTAATTTTATTTTTAAACTTGGTGATTTCAACTCCATTTGTTTTCTGGGTTATAATTCAATTAGCTTGGTGCAGTGTTTTCATTTTTCCAAATTTCTTGAGTTAGAATTCGATTATTAGGGTTGAGGTTATATTTTTCTGGCTTTTGGTTGGGTTGGGGTTAAAAGTTATTGGTTTTTAGTTTGATTTTTCTACAATTAAGGTCTAATTTTTTGGGTTTGATTCGGAATCTTGGTTGGGAGTTTCTTCAATTTGTTCTTTGTTCATTAAATCTAGGTCAGAGGTGTGTTCGAATTTTCGGGTTTCAATCTTCAACTCTTCATCTTTGTAGCTCTTTCATCTTCTTTAAAGATGGTAAAGTTGTAGATAAGTATTTAAATTTGTGTTTTTAAGGTAGCAAGTAGAGTTGATACTCACACAATAAGTAAAAGAAATTAATTGGTTGCAAAAAAGAGAGTAAAATTCATAGTCAAGGTACAAAAAGAGTTTTTAAAAAAAATTCAAAGGAACTAAGGTTGAAGATAACCTCAAAAATTGAACAACATAGATTAGGGGCAATTGTGTCTTTTCATTTCGTTAGAATAAGTAAATAGTTGAGAGTGGGACCAAATAATAGAACAAATGGATTGAAATCGTTAAATGGTAGTGTTATACAAGAAAAAGGAAACATGTAGGTAGTTGTGTAATTTTTCTTAAAATGTAGGTAGTTGTTGACAAAAACAGAAAACTTGTAGGTAGTTGTTGACAAAAAAAGCATTAAATTATTAAACTAGGACCTCCATCTACTCTTTATCTTGTTATTATCAACCAACACTCTTTGATCAACATTTTTCACACACTTAACCGCCCCTATATCCTGAGTTCTTTGTTCTCTCATACGAACGATTCTATAGATGTCTTTCTCCCCTTCTTTACTACCCAATCTAACCTAACATAAATGTCTTGGTTTACCTTTGCCCGTGCATCTCTAATCGCCTTTTTAGCTTCTCTTCTAGCTTGTTTATACCTCTCAAAATTATCATCATTTCGAGATTTTCCCAACCTTCTATAGCACTCCCTCATGTTCTTTATAACTTGTTTTACCTCTTCATTGCACCAAGATGTGTCCTTACTTGGTGGCATGCTTGTTCCTTTGGATTCTCCAAAAAGTTCCTTTTCCACATCTTTTAAATATTGTTCCATTTTTGTCTAAACAAAATCTACATCCATATCCATACCCACTAACCAAATATCTGTACCAACCATTTTCTCCACAAATTCTTGTTTTTTCTCTCCTTGAAGCTTCCACCACTATATTTGAGGTTCCACAAGTGACTTCTTTCTCCTTAAGCATTTCTTTCCTCGGAAATCTAGCACCACCAAACTATGTTGGGTGACCACACTCTCACCAGAATTCACTTTACATACAATAAAACTCTTTGTCCAAATGTTCCTCACTAAGAAGAAGTCTATTTGTCTTGCATGATCCTTGCTTCTATAAGTCACCAGGTAGGATAGTCTTTTCTCGAACCAAGTTTTCATTCTACCCAAGTTGTAAGCCAAAGCAAAGTCCAGAATATCTCTTCCCATCTCATTTCTCTTGCCAACACCAAACCCTCCATGCACACTTTCAAAGCCCTCCCTCTTGAGCCCCACATGCCCTTTAAGATCACCACCAATGATCAACCTCTCTCCTGTAGGAACCTGCCGCACAACCTCCTCAAGATCTTCCCAAAAGTTATCCTTAATAGACTTATCCAATCCAACCTATGGTGTATAGGCACTAAGAATAGTCATAACCTCATCTCCCAACAACACTTTAACGCCCATAGTCTGATCGCTCTTTCTAAACACCTCAACTACATCATTGTTATATGCCTTATCCATGAGAATACCCACTCCATTTCTTCTCGAGTCAGTTTCGGCATATCAAAGTTTAAACCCATGTGTTTCCCTTGCCTTTTGTCCAACCCATTTAGTCTCCTGCAAAACAGAATGCTTATTTTCCTCCTCTTCATAGTCTCCTCTAATTCTAATGATCTACCATACAAAGACCCGACGTTCCAAGTTCCAAACCTCATCCTACCACTGTTGTCCTTTCCCTTTCCTTGGACTAACTTCTTTATCCGCACTCGTCCATGATGCGGGGACTTTTGCTCATTTGATACCACCCATAGGAGTCGGGATGGCGCGCTGCTTTCCGGCAAAGACCTAGCGACCCTTGTATACTTTTCACTACGGGCCTAGGAAGTGCAGCACGTTGCTCAGTAGGGGATGCCCCTATGATATTTTTAATCTGGTTCATGTCCAAGATATCTGACCCAGATTTTATTGGTTGATTGCCACGAACCTATCGCCAAACTCTCTTCCTTTATCCGGGTTTGAAACCGGCAATGAATGTCATAAAGTAACCCTCAGTTCTTCGATTTCCTTTAAAAAATTTCACCTATTGTCTTCCGGTCTGCTTTTGATATTCAAATGCAGCATCTGTCTCGCCTGGGCAATTGGTATTATAGTTTGGAGGCTGGTGGAAAATATTTTTGTGGGATAAGATATCTTTTAAGATGGTTTTAAAATATGATTTAGTGGCATGGCTAGAATATTTCTTTCTTTTTTTTTTTTAAATTAGCAGCTTGTGTAGTTCCACAATTTCCGGTCTTCCCTGCTTTTGATATTCAAAATGCAGTATATGTCTCGTCTACCACTTGGTATAAGGAGCACGTGCAAGGCAAGTTAAGTTTTAGTAAAAACGCCAATGACTTTTTGGGCATGGTGAGGTCAAAAAGGCGTATGCCTTTTGTTCTTTTCCCCGGTCATTAGGCGCAACGCCTCATGTGCCTCTTAGTTTTTAAAGCTTTGCATCTGTATTTTTAATATTCCGAATTTGTACTTCCTCTACTGCTTTTCCCTTCCCTTTTTTTTTCAAGTTCTATCTACCTTTTCTGTTTTGTATTTTTCTTTGTCCTCTTTTTTAATTTTTGTGTTGGTTTTTCTTCTGTTTTATTTTCCCTTCCACACAAATCTTTATTTTATTGGTTGCCTCTTTTCCTCTAATTTATTTTCAGAAGTTCTTTTTTCTCCCAAGTGAATGACCCCCCATCAGCCGTGATATTTGTAAATATTTCTTTTTGTTTGTTATGTCTTCTCCAACCATGTTCTCTGTTTTCCTTTTTCCTCCTTTTCCATAATTCCGTTCCCCCTTTCACATTTTGTATACATGTAATGTTGAAAATGTTGTTGATATGAATTATTAAATTATTTAAGTTTGTTAGTCCTCTAAATGGTGACCGAGTAACGCTTCGGTAAGGAGGTTGGAAGAGTGGCAACCGCAGGGATGGAGGAGAGGTAGAGGAAGACCAAAGCAAACTTGGATGAGGCTTGGTGGTGGAGATATGAGGGTGTTGGGGCTGCAAGAAAATGTAGTGTCAAACTGGGAAGATTGGAGGAAGAAGATTTTCGAAAATGACTTTTGTGACTCCCTATATTGATTCATGTCTAGCCGACCCCAAATTAAATTAGGAATAAGGCTTTGTTTTTGTTGTATTAGTCCACTAAAAAATGTTTGAAGATTTATGTTTGTGTTTGTTGAAGTCTATATTGCGGTAACATTAGGAAGCAAACTATAGAAAATAGTTATTATATTTGTTTTGAGTACAAAGTAAGCTCTAGAAGTCAATTTTGTTGGTTTTTGAATATTAAAGTGTGCCTGGTACCCTAGAGGCGTGTCCCTAGGCTTCTAGAGCCTATTGGCGTCTTAGTGTGCCTCACGGCTTTTAAAACTAAGCCAAGGTAATGGTGAAACTAGAACAAAAAACTTGCATGATGATGCTGTTAAGGGAGCAACTTTTCATCTAAAGCCATTGTAATTTGCTCCTTGGGGAGGAAGAGTTTTATTATTGTCATTTACACAGTGTTAGATGTGGAATTTCTTGAGTTAGTCCGACTTATCCCTCTGCTTTTATGTACATACATTGTATCCTTTCTATGCTGGACCTGCTAGCTGGTTTTTTTTGTTGATGTAAAGCATGACTTACTTGTTACTATGTTCGCATACAATCAATCAAAGCGTTAGTCCCGTAATTAGGGCCGGCTACATGAACTGAAATTAATCATTCCATGTGGTCATTCATATAAAATTTCCTTCTTCATCCCCTACAATCGAGAATCTTATTATCTTGTAAATCCAAAAGCTTCATATCTTTTCTAACACCTTCCAACCAAGATAATTTCAGTCTCCCCCTACCTCGACTGAGATCTCCCTGATCCAATTCTTCGTGTCAACATTCCATGAGGTCTTCGTCTCACATGTCCAAACCAAAGTAGGAGTTTTCCTTTAGTTTCCTTGCAATGTCTGCAACACCAACTTTCCTCAATATTGATTCTATCCTTTAGAGTGTTCACGTACAACCATCTCAACATCTGCATCTTCGTAACCCCTACTTTTTGAATGTGCTCCTTCTTATATGCCCAGCTTTTTGTACCATAGAGTCATATGGCGTTCCTGTAGAATTTTCCCTTCAACCATAGGAACGTTTTAGTCACACAACACTCTTGTGACTGTTCTCCATTTATGCCACCCTTTAAGTCATTGAGCCACATCTTGATCAATATCATCATTCTTTTTAATAAATGACCCAAGATATTTAAAACATTCCCTCATGTCTAGAACTTAGTATGCTCACATACAATTTTTTGTATTAATTGTTATTATTGTTATTATCATTATTTTTCAAAATTTTGTCCTCCTTTTATTAGGTAGTGAAATATTTAGAGGTATATGCGGAGGGTTACTACTTCATTTCACTTGTCTTTGCTAACTTGTGTTTTGATCTGTAGAGAGCACACAAATTTTGTCAACTGCGTGAGGTTCTCTCCTGATGGGAACAAATTCATCACCGTAGGTTCTGACAAAAAAGGCGTAATTTATGAAGCAAAGACTGGAGAAAAACTTGGAGAGTTGTCTGCACAGGAAGGGCATCAAGGTACTATTTATGCTGTTTGCTGGAGTCCAGATAGTAAGCAGGTAAGTGTTATCAAATGAATATGGATACAAGTTTTTTTTTATTATTTTTTTATACAAAGTGTGTCTTATCTATATGTTGTAATAAGTGTCTGGTTGATTGCTTTGTGTTTATCTTCTAATTCCTTTTGTTTTACTTTTATTTAATTTTAATTTAATTTTATTAATTACTTACTTTATATATATGGAGGTAATACCGAAATACATCTATATGGTGTATGATATGTTGACTCTCTTTCCTATTCTTTCAGTTTGGGATATAAAGAGTCTAATTCTCACTTTTCTTTGTCTGTTGGATTATATATGATGGACTAATTCAACCACGGCTCATTAAACTGTGTTTTTTATTTTCCCTTTTATGGGTCTAATTTAAGTGTATAATTTCTAAACCTCACCCTCCTCAGGGTTAGAACCTCTTTTTAGGCATTGTGATGTTGATATTGTTGGTACTTCGTAGGGAGCAGAAAACTGTAAGAGAAAAGAATGCTCTTGTAAGAGGACAAGCTACAAGAATAATAAAACAGAAGATAAGACACTGATATACTTTAGGACAATTTGGTGTGGTTGTCAATACTCAATAAGCACACAATACCTTGTATTTTTATTATCATAAAAGCATTGGTAATCAAGAGGAAAAGAAGTTCACACCACTGTCTCTCTCTACCCCATTTGACGCTCTAAAACCCCACATTTCCTCATGAGTAAAGTTGGCAAGGGAAATTGATCACAATTTTACAACCATTAGGGAAAAAATAAAAATCTCACCACTTGCTTTTTTGCCAAAATTTTTAATAACTACCTATTAAATTGTGGATTTAACTACCAATTATAATTTTCTAGTTATATAACTACTTATTAAAAACATTTTAGGTTTTTCTAAGCAATGTCCTCATAGTTTCCAATTTTCTAAGGTGTCTCCCAAATTTTTATATTTTCTCAGATGTACCCCTAAGTTAATCATTATCAATCAATACTAACCTTTGCATGTACTTTTACTGACTAGTGTTAAGTTGTTGTTTATTAGACAACTGCCATTTATTAGAGTCTTAATCCTAATTTTTTTTCAGCATTATACCATGTAAAACCCTAATAATTTGATATCATTCATCATTTTCCTTGCAAAACCCATAAATGAAGAAGGGAATTGTTTATTGCAAAATAAAATTAAAAAAAAATCTAAAAATCAAGTAGTTAACGACAAACTAACGGAGGAATAACGAATTGGTCAAAGCTTATTAAAAAAAATTAGTTTAGGGGTGCACCTGAGAAAAAATGATTAGTTTAGGGGCACAACTAATCAATCACAATCACAGCCTTAATCCCAAAAAAAATTGGGGTCGGCTACATGAACCAAAATTAATCATTCCATGTGGTCATCAATATAAATTTTCTTCCTCCATCCTCTGTTATCGAGAACCTTATTCTCTTGTAAATCTAAAAGCTTTATATCCTTTTTAATTCCTTCCCACCAAGTCATTTTTGGTCTTCCCCTACCTCGTTTGAGATTTCCATGATCCCACCCTTCCACTCGTCGCACCGGGGCTCCCTCAGGTCTCTGTCTTACATGTCCGAACCAATGCAAACGATTCTCCCTTAATTTGCTTGCTATGTCTGCAACCCTAACTTTTCGACGTATAAAAGTTTAGGGCACACCTTAGAAAAGTGAAAACCACAGGGGTATATCTTAGAACAACCCAAACATTTTTGTATAGCTTTCACTACCTACTATTGCATTCTTCTATTTTTTCTAATAATCCACCACCACAGCAACACTCCTAAGTACCTTCCGCAACCACTCTACCACCCCATCAACTCTAGTACCAACTGTGATGTGGATTTAGGGTATTAATAAAGAATAATATCTAAAATTCACGTGTTTGATGTGGAATTAAAGTGACACCCTTGAATAACACTCAAAACCTACAAATGTTTGACCAATTAACTCTCAAAATCACTGGATTAAAAGTTGAAATAACTAATAATTGAATCAATCGTGATACTAATTAGTTACGAAACTAACTTCATGATCTAATCATTAGAACAATCGAATTTAGAAACGATAAATTTGCAACAGTAAATTCACATTATTAACGCAAACAAAATCAGAGTTTTTTATTACACATAATCTTGGTAACTTAAAAACAATGAACAACCTATGGGATATTTATACTAAAATTATCCTAACTAACTTGGAAACTTATCCTAACAACTTGAACAAATTTCTAATAAAAAATTAGCAACAAAAGAAATCCGAACAACTTAATAATCAATCAGAGCCTTGTTCCCAAAAATTGGGATTAGGTACATGATCCAAAAATAATCATTCCATGTGGTCATCCTCATAAATTTTCCTCCTCCATTCCCAGCGATCTAGAACCTCATTCTCCTGTAAATCTAAAAGTTTCATATCCTTTCTAACCCCATCCCACCAAGTCATTTTCAGTCTCCCCCGACCTTGTTTAAGATCTCCATGATCCCACCCTTCCACTCGTCGCACAAAGGCTCCCTCGGGTCTCCTTCTCACATGTCGGAACCAACGCAAGCGATTTCCTTTTAATTTGCTTGCTATATTTGCGACACCAACTTTTCGGCGTATGACTTCATTTCTATTTCTATCTCTTAAAGTGTTCTCGCACATCCATCTCAACATCTGCATCTTCGTAACTCCTACTTTTTGAATGTGCTCCTTGTAAGCCCAACATTCAATACCGTAGAGCAACACTGGTCTTATGGTAGTCTTGTAGAATTTCCCCTTCAACTTTAACGGGATGTTTTTGTCACATAACACTCCGTGGCTGCTCTCCATTTAAGCCACCCAGATATAATCCTATGTGTCACATCTTGGTCAATATCGCCATTTTTTTTAGATAAATGACCCGAGATATATAAAACATTCCCCCATATCTTGACTTTTCTGTCCAACCTCACCAGTGCGTCACTTACCCCAGCGTGAGTCCCAAAACGACATTCCATATAATTCGTCTTACTCCAACTTAACTTAAACCCTCTAAACTCCAACCTTTGTCTCCATTGCTCTAATATGGCATTAACCCTCTCTTTAGTTTCATCCACTAATACGATACTCCGACTTAGCTTAAACCCTCTAGACTCCAACCTTTATCTCCATTGCTCTAATTTGGCATTAACCTCCTCTTTATTTTTATACACCAATACGATATCATTCGCAAACAACATACACTATGGTACCTCGTCGTGGATTGGCCTTATTACTTCATCCCTAACCACTGCAAAAAGAAAAGGGCTTAACGACGACCCTTGGTGTTCCAGTTGTTATAGGAAAGCCTTTAATCAACCCATCACAAGTCCTAACATTTGTGGACACCTCCCGATACATATCCTCAACCAGGTCAATGTACCTTCGTGGTATACCTTTTTTCATCATTGCCCACTAAATTACATCTCTTGGAACCTTGTCATAAGCTTTCCCTAGATCAATGAAAACCATATGGAGGTCCTTTTTCGTGTCCTATAGAATTCCATCATTTGTCTTAACAAATGAATTGCTTTCATAATAGATCTCCGAGGCATAAAACCAAATTGGTTTTCAGAGATGCTTGTGTATGCCGTCAACCAATATTCTATCACCCTCTCACATAACTGCATAGTGTGGCTCATAAGCTTGATCTCTCAATAGTTAGAACAAACTTGGGCATCTCCTTTGTTCTTATAAACTGGAACCAAAGTGCTCTTTCGCCAATCTTGTGGGATCCTTGAAGTCTGCTAGACCTTGTTAAACAAATGTGTTAGCCAATCAATACCTACCTTACCCAGACACCTCCACACCTCCATAAGTATACCATCTGGCCCAATTGCTTTCTTTGGTTTCGTCTTTTTCAAAGCGGTCTCCACCTCTACCCTTCTAATTCTCCGCACATATTCCATGTTAATTTCCTCCGCATCCATTGACTTATCTCTTGTGACCTCTCTTTGATTGCCATTAAACAATTTATCGAAGTACCCCCGTCACCTGTCTTTTATGTCCTCATCTTGAACCAAAACCTTATGGTTCTCATCTTTGACACACTTTACCAAGTCAATAGCCTTCCTCGCCTCCTGTCTCGCTTTGCCATTCTATAGATTTCTTTTTCTCCCTTGTTAGAGTCTAACCTTTCGTAAACCTCGTGAGAAACCTTTTCTTTCGCTTGCCAAATAGTTACCTTTGCCTTATATTTAACATCCTTATACTCTGCGAAGGTTTCCTTGTTCCTACATTTTCCCATGCTTGATAAGTAGATAATAATGTCTTATGTGTTTTATTGCTGTTTTCACCTCTTCATTCCACTAAGAAGTGTCCTTATGCATCATACTTTTTGCACCTTATATTTAACATCCTTATACTCTGCGAAGGTTTCCTTGTTCCTACATTTTCCCATGCTTGATAAGTAGATAATAATGTCTTATGTGTTTTATTGCTGTTTTCACCTCTTCATTCCACTAAGAAGTGTCCTTATGCATCATACTTTTTGCACCTGATTCCCCTAAGATCTCCTTGGCCACTTTAAGGAAACAACTCTTCATCTGTGACCAAGCTACATCTGGATCCACCTCTTTATCCCAATTCGCCTCCTTGATCACTTTCTCTGTGAAAACCTTAGCATATGCATCCCTTAAAGTCCACCATCTTATCCTTGGCTACCCTTTACTACATTTCTTTTTCCCACTCTCTTTCAAACGGATAGTCATCACCAATAGCCGGTGTTGGGTAGCCACACTCTGTCGTAGGATGACTTTGCAATCTATGCAACTTTGTGTATCTGATGTGAATTTTAAGCCCTTAACAGGAATTAGAACTCACAATGTTGTTTGTGTTCGTTGGGTAATGAAAGATGTTCGAATTTTTGAGGATTTTCACTCAAAAACTCACGCAATTCTCCTCTTTTAGGTAGATATATTTTGTTTATGATCACTAAAGTAACAAAGATAGATAAACACTCTTGATTGCAACCAAGTGTGGTCGAATTTCACAATCGCAAAAGTGAAAACTCTAAGAGAAACACCCACAAAGCAACGCTTCAATTTTCTTCAAAAATCAACTCTAACTTTTATTAATAAACAATAGGGTATTTATAGGACTAAGTTTGGAACAATTCTCCAACTCATAGTCAAATAATATATTAAACAAAATATAAATCCTAAGCTAACAAGACTCACGTGAAAATAGCCTTAGGAAATCCGGCCACACCATCAATCCCATCCACTTGCACAACTAGATCTATATCCTAACAAGTTGCCTAAAAATCCTAACAAACTAAAATTTAATCCTAACAAACTATCTAACAAATTTAAAAACAAGATAATCATGATAAAATACCTCAAAAATCACGAAAAGATAATGTCACCCAAATCCTTGAAAAATCGTCAAAAATCTCGCCATATATTGATGCTTGTTTTTTGCGCAATCTTCAAGAAATGAGATCAATCTTCAAGAACCCTTTCAATATTTAATCTTTAAATCAAGAAACCTTCGAGAAATGAATCTCCATGCATTTTTAGATGAAAACGAGGATAAAATAGAAATGAAGACTAAAATGAAAAGTGCGTGAAATGAGAAAACCTTAGCATATGCAGTGGGAAAAACTCATAGGCAAAACCACCAATAATCCTGATGTGAATGGAAGCCTTATATTCACATCACACTCCCCCTCTTAAGAAAACACTTGCCCCAAGTGTTGTAAATCCAAGCAACCATCCATATACGTCGCACTAAATCATGTTTGAGATGTAAAACACATGCACATGCAATAAGCACTATTAGCTTCATGATAGCTCGAAACCTTGTCCTCCTTTCTTAATCTTTCATCATCATGGAGATCATAATTGTCATTGAGACAAGAATTATTAGAAAAACCAGAATCTGATATTGAAGCATGAGTTAAATCACGCTTGACTTCATCATGCATAATGTGATCCATCAAGAAAGAATCGACAATTAATGCTTCTTGTTTCATCTTTTCTATTAAGCACTTTGGAACTTCATTGCTTGAACATGAGTTATGTGCGCTTATTGAATCCTTTTGCACCAAAATATCCGAAACTAAGTCTTGAACACAAGGATCCAACACTTGATTTTCATGGCTTGAACAAGGCAAAGGTGAAGACTTTTCTTCCTCATATGTTAGATCATCAATGATTTGAGTGTCAAAGCAAGATGTATCTTTTGTTGCATGATTAACACAAACCAGCGGCTTAATACGTGAACTTGGAGGAATATATGAATCAAGTATGCTATCAACATCATCTGTCAAAGCATATTGAGGCTCAAGATATGAATCAAGTATAGCTTGCTTTATTCTATATTCCAGTGTATCAATCTTCCGAGACTGTCCAGAATTTCGGTAGAAAGTTTGATTACCAAAATCCATTCAAAACAACTTGGTTAAGGCTGAATTTTTTTATGGTGATAGCCCTATATGTATAGAACACTCGACCAAAAATTCGTGGCTTGATTCCAGTTGAGTAAATCGCAATGTAATTCCTCGGCAAACTACTCAAAACTATTCCGATTTTGACCACTTTGAAAAAAACGAACTCGAACAAGTACCAAACGATCTTCAAAAACTCCAAAATTTTGTATGAAGAAAGTACACACAAAAATAACCAATTTGAAAAGAATATCACCTCAAAAGCTTTAGTAATGAAGGAGAACGAAGCAGAACAATCCAACCTTCGAAAATGAACTCTTAGGGCACGATTTCTTTCAAACTTTTTTGAAGCTCCTACTCAATCAATATAACGAACACAAGTTATTCTTAACTCCCTTGTAACCTACCAATGAATATCACAAAGAAATTTCGTTGCCCACCCTCCTAGTGCCAATTTGATGTAAATTTTAAGTCCTTAACAGGAATTAGAACTCACAATGTTGTTTATGTTCGTTGGGCAATGAAAGATGTTCGAATTTTTGAGGATTATCACTCAAAAACTCATGCAGTTCTCCTCTTTTAGGTAGATATATTTTGTTTATGATCACTAAAGTAACAAAGATAGATAAAATCTCTTGATCGCAACCAAGTGTGGTCGAATTTCACAATCGCAAAAGTGGAAACTCTAAGGGAAACACCCACAAAGCAACGCTTCAATTTTCTTCAAAAATCAACTCTAACTTTTATTAATAAACAATAGGGTATTTATAGGACTAAGTTTAGAACAATTCTCCAACTCATAGTCAAATAATATCTTAAACAAAATATAAATCCTAAGCTAACAAGACTCACGTGAAAATAGCCTTAAGAAATCCGGCCACATGATCAATCCCATCCACTTGCACAACTAGATCTATATCCTGACAACTTGCTTAAAAATCCTAACAAACTAAAATTTAATCCTAACAAACTATCTAACAAATTTAAAAACAAGATAATCATCATAAAATACATCAAAAATCACGAAAAGATAATGTCACCCAAATCCTTGAAAAATCGTCAAAAATCTCGCCATATTTCGATGCTCGTTTTTTGCGCAATCTTCAAGAAATGAGATCAATCTTCAAGAACCCTTTCAAGATTTATCTTTAAATCAAGAAACCTTCAAAAAATGAATCTCCATACATTTTTAGATGAAAATGATGATAAAAAAGGAGTGAAGACTAAAATGGAAAGTGCCTGAAATGAGAAAACCTTAGCAAATGCAGTGGGAAAAACTCATAGGCAAAACCACCAATAATCCTGATGTGAATGGAAGCCTTATATTCACATCACTATCCTCCGTCCTTGTGCGCAGGAAGTGTATTTGAGTTACATTTGCTGTGCTACGAAAAGTTATCAAGTGGGAAGCTTGCTTCTTAAACCAAGTATTAGCCAAAATTAAGTCATACGAGTGGGCAAAATCCAATACGGTCTCTGCGTGAGCGTCTCTCTGCCCATACCCAAAACGCCCATGAACACTCCCAAAACCATCGTGACGGTCCCCAACATGCCCATTCAAGTCACCTGCATTATATAACTTCTCTGTGTAAGGTACACCTTGGACCACCTCATCAAGATCCTCCCAAAATTGTTGTTTCTTCTCTGCACTTAGTCCAACTTGGGGTGCATAAGCACCGATAACATTAACTATCTCATTACCACACAACAACTTCACCCTTATAAACGTGTTGCTCTTCCAATAAGTCTCAACTACCTCTTGCAAAAGCCGCTCATCAAGGACTAAACCTACTCCATCACCATGATTCTTGTCTTGTCCAGCATACACCACCTTATAACCCAAGATCAAGCACTTGCCAACCTTGTCTCTTGAAGGCACAGGATGTTTACTCGTCTTCTCTTTATTACCTCCACCACTTTTGCTGATTTCCATGCTGATTTCCACGTTAGAGACCCCACATTCCAAGAAGCAACCCGTAAACCAACCATAGACCCCTTCCTCCTTCGCTCTCTTGCACCACTTACAATCCTATGTTCATTTGACACTACCCCCTAACAGTGTGATGTGTCGCTTCAGTCAACGACTTAGCAACCCTTGCATATTTATCACTACATCTGGACCTAGGTAGTGCAGCACATTACTGGTAGGGAATGCCCCAATCGCAAGCCCTTGCTCATTTGACACCACATTCGGGCAATGTGGCGCGTCGCTTCGGGGCGATGACCTAGCAACCCTTGCATATTTATCGCTACTCTCGGGTCTAGGAAGTGCAGCGTGTTGTTGAGTAGGGAACGCCCCCACGAAATCATCATTTTGGTTCATGTCATAAGATGTAACTAAGTTTTACGCTGGCTGTCACTGACCTACCACAACCCTCCTTTATCCAGGCTTGGGACTGGCAATGGCGGAATTAAATCCTAACAATTTAATTAACACCTAAAAATTCATACTCACAATATTTGGGCACTAAGTACAGGAAAGCTAAAGGCTGTGAGAATCGGAGGTGGATCTAAGGCTTTGTTGTTGTCGCCGTCTTAGAAATGGAATGTGACTATGGAGGTGACAATGGTGCTAATGGCTGTGGTTCATTAGTGGGTCAAGTTTGGGTTTGATGGGTGGTGGTTGGTCAAGTTATTGAAAAATTTGGCTTCTTTTTACCATACCCAACCTTACTTTCTCTCTCCTATTTTATTTTTCATTATTCAATATATGGGTTATTAATTTTGATGCAAAATTTTTTTAACTATGTAATTTAGTTTAATGCATATTGTTAAATATCAGCCAACTATTTTTTTTTTTTAATAAGACAGATAAGTGAATTTTTTAAAGTGTGTCGAAATATAGCAAATTGGTTGTCCATTTATATTTCTCAAAATTATATGATTGTTGGTGAATTTTCATTTTCTTATTTAATTTTATTAAGGCATAAAAGACCTTTACAAATAAATGAAGAAAATCAAAAGTTGAACAAGTGGGGCTGAATTCACACCATTACTCAATTTTCAAACCTGCCCAATTTTCAACATTGCCCCTACAAAATTGAAAATAGTAAGGTTGGTGTGGTAATCTCATGTGGGTGTCACACCCCCTATTGGCTTACATAAAAGACTAATACAGATATAATAGAATCCCAAGTACTTACTTTAATACTCTATTGTTTATTTAAATTTTACACAATGAGAATTGCATGTTTCAATGCATCATTTTGATTATTATATTTGTAATTTTATTCATGTAAGCTTTATAAAAATTGGATGTTAGAAAACTAGATTTTGAGACTAATCTAATGATATCTCATGTTAGTATGTTTTTCCTTGTACATAGATCAAAATAGTAGGTCAAACGAAATATATGAATAGTGTATAAATGAGAAATGTGTAAATTAATTATGAACGCAAAATAAGTTTATTTTATTTATTTATTTATTTATTTATTTATTTATTTATTTGTCTTTTAAATTTTATATTTTCTGGATCTCTCTTCTCGAATCAGATTCATATAACTGTAGAATTACTTGTTAAGTTTTCTGATTAAAATTTCTGTGTTATTACATCTATGAGTTTAAATCAACCTGTTTTCTGTAACTTTTCACTTATGGAAGTTCTATTTCAAACCAGGTGTTGACTGTATCAGCTGATAAAACTGCAAAAATATGGGAAATTTCACAAGATGGCAATGGGGTTGTTATAAAAACACTGATTTCTGGATCAGGTGGGCTGGAGGATATGCTAGTTGGATGCCTTTGGCAAAATGATCATTTGATCACTGTTTCACTTGGTGGTGTTATCAATTTATATTCCGCAAGTGATTTAGAGAAAGTTCCTCTTACACTTTCCGGACATATTAAAAATGTCTCTGCTTTGATTATGTTTAAGAGTGAACAAAGTGTGATACTCTCATGCAGCTATGATGGTGTAGTAATTAAATGGATCCGTGGTGTTGGTTATTCTGGGAAAATAAACATGAAGGATTATGCACCAATTAAATGTTTTGCAGCTGTGGAAGGCGAGATCATTTTATCTGGATTCGATAACAAGGTACTGAATATAGGCATTTCATGAATTTTCATTTCATTATCTTTCTTTTCAGTTTCACTTAAGTACTCACCTAGTGTCACCAAAAGGTCTTCCGATGGCACCACTTCAACAACTTGCAGCATGCGTTTGTAGATTTGTATATTAACACACCAACCAAATAACATAAGGTTTTACGGGGTGGGGTGGGTCAGGGAGGGGAGCGTCGATAATATTTTTACCGTTTAGCTACATTGCTGCTTCAAGCACCATATGCTTCGATCCTTGGATATTAACAACTCACCTTAGTCCCAAAATATTTCAGGGTTATGTAGGCATGAATCACTATGAAGAGTTGCAAAAGTCATCTGAATAAATCCACCTTGTTCTTCCTTAATTAAGCCACTTTCTCCCGAAGCATTAAAAGCCTTATATCGTCAACAACCACCCTCTCCATGTTTGTTTCGCTCTTACCCAGCCTTCTCATTTTTTTGCCAGTCTTCAAGCCTCCTTCTGCACTTTATCAAAGGGTCTCTAAGAATCTAAAAAATGTATACCTTAAAGTTGTTTGGGAATCAAATCAAGCCATACATCCTCCCATTCGAGCCCTCTCATAAATTCCACTCTCGTATCTATTTCTGTACCATTAGTGGAGTAGCCTAGACAAGTTCTATTTCTCTCTTGACTCATTTTCATCTGTATTCATCTTGATTCCATATTGCCATCAGTGCCATGTAGCTTGTTTGCACAACATGTACGCAAACCCCTAGATGTAGTTTAAACCACTTTTTCATAGTGTGCACAACAATTTTGATTTAACACCCCACAATTGAAATTTAAAACAAAAAATAAGTATTTTTAACGTTTTTGGATTTAGTTTGGGCAGAAATTAAAGAGTAGGAATAACAAAAGGGAGATGTAGAGAATTACAGGTAAGCTAGATTCAAGAAGATATGATCTTTTCAACTCCAAGGATGAAGAAAAACAAAAATTCAAGTCAATTAGACTTCCATGAATCTAGTTCACGACGAAAAAAGTAGAAGACAACCTGTCAGTGGCTTGACTCCGTTGTTCGGGTAGGAACAATCTTGCTCGAGAGTGGCATATCATTATGCTTTGTTGCGTGTAGGTGACAAGCATGTCATATTTTTTTGACTTAATAACATAGACATTCTTAGTAATAAAAACAAATAGTTTTAGGCCCAAAAGCCCATGCCCAATATAATAGATACTACCTTCGATCCATCAAATTTGCAACTTTTTTTTGGCACATTCTCCTAGGAATTTCTTGTTAATTGTAATTAGAAAAAAAGGGGCAAGTTAATCACAAACAATTAGGAAATATCTTAGACAATAAACAACCACCATGAAAAGGGTAATAAACAACCACCATTCACCTCTTCTAGGGAAGGCTGCCACAGAACCCCTCCCCACCTCTTCTTCCACGATCCATCATTTGGTTTTCGATTTCGGGGGTTTCAAAAATTGAAAATTAGTTTTGGGATGGGGGTTCGAAAATCGTGGTGGGTTAAGGGTTTCGAAATCGAAAATTAATTTGGGGATTTTTGATTTGGGAGTTTCGAAATTGAAAATCGATTTGGGGGTTTTGACTTGGTGGTTTCGTTTTGGTTGCGGGCGATTTAGGGATTTGGGGTTTCGTGGTGGTGGGCAATTTAGGGTTTCATGGTGGTTGGCGATTCTAAGTTTCGTGGTGGTTGGGGATTTTCGAAGTCGTGGTGGTGGGCGATTTAGGGTGGTTGGGGGTTCCGGTTTTGGGTGGTTGTGGTGTCGTGGTGGTGGGCGATTTACTGTGGTTGTGGATTCTAGGGTTTCAAAAGGGTGGTTGTGGTGTCGTGGTGGGTGAAACGTGACGGGTGGTGCTGAACGTTTGATGGGTGGTGGATTGAAGGTTGATTAGTTTAATCATTGTAATTAATGGTGATTATAGTTTTTACGGTTCTGTTCTCCTCGACTTATTTTTACTTATTTTCAGCAAAAATAAGTTCAGTTCAGCAAAAATAAGTTCATATGAGCAAAAATAAGTTCAAATAAGCAAAAATAAGTCGACGAGAACAGGGCCTAAGTGTTGTTGATTATTGTTGTAAATTGTGTAGTTATTTATGTAATTAAGGGTTTAATTGTTATTTTTTTTAACCAAAAAAGGAAAGTTTTGCAAAGTTGCACATAATGTGAGCCTTTCTTATATGGAAAAGGTTGCGAATTTGATGGACCGGAGGTAGTGTAAGATACAATTCCTAAAAGATATAAATAATTGAAACCTGTCACAAACGACATTGTACATGTACTAATTTATAAATGGATCTACAAAATGACATTAAATTTTCGAAAATCTATGAATTTCTACATATCATGGAATTTCATGAAATCCAAATATAAAACTGTACTAGATTAATGGATGGTGAGTTGGTGACAGATGTGATTGTTCATGAAGTATTTAAAATTTCGGTTTTCCTAATATAAAAATTTTGTACATCATGGAATGTCATTTGACATTTTAAATTTTGTTTCAGATGTGATTGTTCATGAAATTCAAATATAAAATTATATCCTATGCAAATATTGTTTTAAGAAGTAAAAACATTGTTTTAATTAACCACAATCTTACGCATTATAGATGATTAGACGACTCAACAATAATTAAAAGAAATCAATTTAAGATTTGATCTTGATGCCTTTATTCCACGTCACTTCCTTTCTTCAAAAGCTACTCCTTTTTATCTTTGGATCACATTTTCTTGTAATTAACTCTAATCATCCAAAGCTGCCAGAGAAGGGCGAAACAGCCAAACTAGGGTAAACATAAAAGGGAAAGAAAATTTTGCATGGCTTTGAACCTACCGTAAATCATCCGGTGGCGGATCCAAGAATGTAGGAATGGGGGTACGGACTAGGTTGCATCGAGTCGAGGACTACCGAACAAGGGAAAAAATGTATAGAAATATAAGGACCGGAAACAACAGATTCAAAAATTAATGTGGAATTCCGATGTCATCCCCAATAGGGCCCTAGCCCCTAGGTGAATCAAGTATGGGTTTGGTTTCCCTTAATGTTTTGTTGCAAAAATTTCCTAATATAAAAATTTTAAATTATTTAAAAACAAACAAAAATGTCAAATGAGCAATCACATCCGAAACAACTAGGTTAATTAAACCATATGTATTGTGTAATAAATTAACGATTTCACATTTTGCAATTAAATGGTATGAGGTGGTATAATATGAATGATATGTGGTGCCTTATAAATTGCTTTGGAAGAGAAGAAGAAATAATTTCATTGAAAAAACAAGGGAAAATGGGAAAAAAGTTTATGGAAAAAATTAATCGAAGCCTATGGTATATAGAATTGAACCCAAACCTAGGGGAATTACTTATCAACATGTGCACTTCCTTAACCACTCTACCACTAACACACTACATGAACTAGTTCGAGCATAATATATTTATAGTATATTTTGTTGATTTTTCTTCCTTAATTTATTTTTGAGGAATGGGGTTATGGCTACTGTACCCCCCTTGGATCCAGGGCCAGCCTGGCCCCAGGGTCCAAAAATCAGAAATCCACGCTAGAAGGAAATATAGTTTATATAAGTTTGTTGTGTTGATGGTTTGATCTAAAACTACATGGCTTAGTGGCAGAATAGTGTAAGGAAGTGCAACATATGAAAACTCAATGCGGTGACTTGGGTTCGATTCCCATGACCGCTAAATTTTTTTCCCTAACTTCCTCTTTCTATTGTTTTGCTTATTCTTTTCTAACCAGTTAAAAAATCTTATAAATTTCTATAACCTAAAATAGTTTTACCAATTTTTCTTCCACAATAAATCCCTATCAAAACAATTTCTTATCAATAATTTCGTCAATAAAACATTCTTTTTGCACATACTATCAATGTATTCTCAATTTTTTTCTATTATATAATCTATCTATTTCTAGTTTTTACTTGACCCAAATCTTGCTTAGACCCTATAAATCTATAATAATAAATAAATAAATGATTTATTTACATCAACCTATTGTAAAAGATAAATACTACGCATTTGTGTTTTTATAGTACTTGTATTTATGTAATTAAATATTTTTTTTCAAAACACTTTATATATAATTTATAAGAATCTATTACATACTTAAAGTATTATGCAAATATTGTGTATGTATATTGTTACTCTGATAGTTATCTTTAACCGATTTTTTTTTAATTAATTAAGGAATTGTTAGGATTAAGTTGCGTTCTCTTTTTTGCATGAGTTTTGTGGTCATGCTACGTAAAAAAAACCAATAATACTTGTAAGCTAGTTTATATAGGGCCCATATTCAACAATTCGCCCCAGGCCTCAAAACTCTCACTAAACTCCCATGAACGCGGCCCTGTTTTGATCCGCCCCTGATTAACCATCCAAAGGTGCCGAAGAAGTACAACACAAACTGAACCAAGGTAATAGTTCATAAAGAAGAGAAGTAAAGGGTAAGATAACATAAATTTTATGTAGGATTTAAAATCCACCCTGTGATTCTAGGCTTTTGAACTGCTTTAGATCTTTCTTCAACCATCCAAAGCTGACCAAAAGAACCAAACGGACCAAAAGACCGAACCAAGGCAATGCATACAGATTAAAAAAAAGGTTAAGAAAACATGCACATTTTCTTTAAACCAATCAAAATCACACCTTTTTTGTCTTTGGACAATCTTTTAGGCTTTGATCTGATCTTTAATTATCAAAGTGTTCGACAAAAAATTAAAAGATCAAAATAAGGAAAAGGAAAGAAAACATGAACACTTACAAAAGACTAATGGAAAGAAGGGGAATTTAAGGAATTGGGGGAAAAGAGAGGAAGTTCAAGGAAAAAAACAAAAAGGACTACGATCATTTGCCAAGTGAGATGGGAAATAAAGTTTCCGACAGAGAGGGAAACTGCAAAACATTATATTGCAGCTCATCATATGTAGAAGGCCCTAGTCTTTTCTTCAAATTTAAGTATTGTCTATCAGACTTTTATATATTCACTTCATCAACTTCATTGTAAAGAGCTTCCCTTAAAGAGGTCTGTTCTCATTTCATTTCATTGTGTTCTCATCATTACTTGAATCTTTCTTTTATCGCTGCCTGGTTTTATAGTCTTGCTGCTAATCCCACTTAATCTTTGCTTGGTATGTTGCGATGACTAGGTGTAATCTCTTGACGAACACCTTATGTCATGGAGTTTTTGATAACATTGCATTGTATATATGTTTGTTTACTTTGAATTTTGTGCTCCCTTTTCCTAACCAACTGCCATATGCTAAATGGAAGTTGTTGTAAGCCTATTAAGCTCAAGTTAGTCCATGAACATAGTGATGTGTGAAGCAATATATACATCTTGCAAATAAGTAGGTGAAAGTCGTAAAGTAAAAAAGCTAGGAAAAGTTTAGTAAGTAAACCAAAAAAGTATCATCATCATACTATTTAGATGAGTTGATTAAGTTATAGCTTCCTCTGAGATTTGAGGTGCAATGGTTCACATCATCGTTTGGCCCCGCTACTTTTTTCCAAATCGAGTGACCAATTGGTCGAGGATTAGTGAAATACATTAGTGTGAAGTTTACCATAATAGCTATGAAGACTGTTGAAGGTCATTGGCACAATAGAAAGCATTTTTTGAGCTTTGGGTTGGAATTTCCTTGGTCTTGATCTAATTATTTCCATATTATTGTGATCCACATATTCCATTATTCAAAAGGATGGTGACTAATGGGGAGGTGACCCACACGAACAATTATGTTGGTTGATGTGGAGGGGAGCTATATGATTTATGTCATTGGGTTATACCCTATATATTGAAAGAAAAATTCTAAAGTACAACTGTTAAGCTAGTATTGCTTAATGGGACATATTGATGGGTGTTGAAAATTGAAATATTGTTACGTTCATGATGCTTGTGCGCATTGCGACATTGATGCATATGCTATGTTGGATGTATGGGCATACATGGAAGGATAGATTGAGGAATGAGGTTATTAGTAATAAGGTAGGGGTTGCATTTATTGAGGGTAAGATGTGGGGGGAATCGTTTGAGATGGTTTGGGCATAAAAGACGATGACTCAATGAAGCCTTAGCAAACTTGGATGATGTTGGTTTTGCTGATATGAGAAGTTGGTTTGAGGAGAATTTGGTGTAAGATAGGGAGAGCGGAGGGAAAGGATTCATGTAGATGACTTTTATGATGACCCTAAATTAGTGGGACTAAGGTTTTGTCATTGTTTTTGCAGCACTTTTTTTTTTACTCATTTCCTAATATCATTGTGCATAAAGTAGTATCACTATTAAAATGAGACTAATGGACTATAATTGCTTAGTGTTAGTTCACGTAGTGGCAATTTATAGTAATTTGTCATTACTTTGTGCTTTCTTCATTAGGCCAGATTGAGAAAAAATTTGAAGAAAAAAACAGTGACATTGGTTACATAATGCTTGAAGGGTCCAAGAAACAACAATGTGATTTATAGGCATATTGTGATGATGACAGGCCCATATTAGCATGATAATGACTACAGTGCAGAATGTCATTGAACATTATAACATTGTATTGACAAATTAGTATATAAGAACTGCCTTTTCTGGCATTGAACCCTAATTAATCGAGGTAATTCAGTTTTATGACTTTCAAAATTGGTAGTTGTAAGCAAAACTGGTGCATTTACCGCTCTTATCTAATACTAACACTAGTAATTCATCTTATTTGTGGTCTTACTCATAGAATTTCCAATTATTCTCAAAAAAGTTCACAAGAGATTTGTAGGGTGTACTTGCTCAAACTGGTTGTAGGAAATATCGCATGACATCAAACAGTATCACATGGATACATGCCAAGATTCATAATCCCCAAAAGCTATGATTACTTAGGGTCCGTTTGGTAGGACGTAAAACATTTTCGGATGAAAATAGTTTTCTATGAAAAACCTTTTACATTGGAAAACTCATTTTCACAAAGAATTTCCGTTGTTTGGTTGCATGTGAAATGATTTTACATTTTAAACATTTTCCATTGTTTGGTTGAATGAAAAATCAATTATTTCAATTGTAAGGGAAAACATTTTCCTTCCAAGTGATGGAAAATGGGTTTCCTCCCAATTTTGGGGGAAAATGTTTTCAACAAGGTGGAAAATGGTTTTCCGCTCCAAGTTTTACATTCTAATATTTTACTCCAAACCAAATAATGTAAATTACGAAAACAGTTTTCAGGGAAAACGTTTTACACCCTACCAAACGGTCCCTTAATTGGTTCACAATAGCATATACATGTGAATCCTGAATTGGTTATCCAAATGTAACACCTCAATTAATCCTCAGGAGCATATAATTATATATATTTATACATGAAAGACAAGTCGTACCATGTCATTTTTGTGGATATTTAGTTCTGATTTTAACTTGTAAGCTGTATCCACCTGTCTGACTGGATGAACAACAGCTTCTGATTTCTAGATATTTGAATGCTAGGTGTATAGAGCTCCTGTACAGGCAGATGAATGTGGACCTATGGAGCAAGTTGATGTAGGAAGCCAGCCAAAGGACTTGAGTGTTGCAATTAATGCTCCTGAAGTGGTGCTAGTTGCCACTGATTCAGGAGTTGTGCTGCTCAATGGCTCGAAAGTATTGTCAAGCATTGAACTTGGATTTACTGTAACAGCATCTGCAATCTCTCCTGATGGAACTGAAGCTATATTAGGTAGTCAAGATGGAAAATTGCATATTTATTCTGTGTCTGGTGATACTTTGACAGAAGAGGTTGTCCTTGAAAAGCACCGTGGTGCCATTACTGTAATACGTTACTCCCCAGATGTTTCAATGTTTGCTTCTGGTGATGCCAACCGAGAGGCTGTTGTTTGGGATCTTTCTACCAGAGAGGTACTAAATCGGCTCTCTTACTTCCATGCATGTTATACAGCAGTAATCATGTTAGCCATAATTATTAGCTACTTTGTTTTCCTTTGTTTAAAGTGGGATTGGGCAGGGGCCTGTTTTTTTTATCTCAAAGAATTCAATATCTTGATCAACATTAAGTGCCCAATTAACATTAAATGTACAGCTCAATTTTTTATTTTTTATTTTTTATTTTTTGGTAAGTTTAGGGGATTGGTAATGGTGATGAAAAGAATTAATGTTAGATATATTGTAATTTTAAATCCTGTGCTTGGCTAAGTTGAGGGGAAAAAAACTTCCACAAATAACTAAAGTCTTGAAACTCATGCAATATGCGGGCTAGTAAATATATATTTTTTGCATTAATTAGTTCTCTTTAATATAATTGGTTAAATTTTCTTGTGTGACATTTCTTATTTATAAGTATTAAAACTAATTTTTATCTTAAAAATGATTTTCTAATTATTATCTTGAACATTATTGTTGGGTAGTATGGATAAAATCTTATGTGGTGCTTTATATGATCGTGAATTATTATCACCTTAGACTCTAGGTATATATATTATTTACTCTTGGTAACTTTTCCATCTGTGTTGATGCTATCATCAGCCTTCCCTTTGGCATTCTAATATACAAACATGATTTGTCTATATTGGATAAAATTCTACTCCCTCCGTTCCCTATTATTCTTGACGGTCACTATTCACCTCTCATTTTGATATATGATATAATAATAGTGGTGGGGTTAAATTGGAGTAATAATTGATGAGAGAGAAACAAGTTGCAACTAATAAAAGCTTATTAGTGGATGGTGTGTGGGGTCCATTTTAATAAAAAAATGTTAAAAATCTAATAAAGTTATAATGTAAAAAAAAATATGGAACATAGAGAAATAAGATATGCAAAGAAAAATAGCGACAGAGGGAGTATGTGGCACTCCATGATTGTGAATTATTCTAAATTAGATTATATATATATATATATATATATATATATATATTTATTATTGGTAGCTATTATTAGCATCTATGTTGAGGTTATCATCAACCTCCCTTGGCATCAGACTTTATGTCTCCTTCTCTAGATTTTGTTTCTGTTGCAACAAATTATGTACTCACAACGACGCAATCATAAGGCAGCCAATAGCCAATCATAGCCTTTAAGATTTTTAATCTTCAAAGTCCTCATAAACTTCTACCCCGGCTTGCATCTCTTCTTGTTTTAGCCTTTCTCTATTACTTCAACTATAGCTTCTCTAGCAAATGTATTCATCGAAACCCCATTCAGGATTGTTATCATCTGCCAACATCATTCTTATATCGAAACTCCGCCCACTGCCGGTCCCAAGCCTAGATAAAGGAGGATGCGGTAGGCTAGTGACAACTTGTGTAAAACTTCGTTACATCTTAAGGATATGTATCAGGATGTATCCACAAATATGAGGACTTGTGGTGGGTTGACAAAAGACTTTCCTAAAACAATTGGGTTGCATCAAGGGTTGGCGTTAAGCCCTTTTTCTTTTTGTAATGATTATAGATGAAATAAGGTACAATGGTGCATGATGCTTTCTTAATGGATGAAACTAAAGATGGGGTTAATGCCAAAATTAGAGCAATGGAGGCAAATGCTAGATTGTAGAGGGTTTAAGCCAATAGGGTAAGACAGTATAATATGGAATGTTGCTTTGGGACTCAAAGGGGGGAAAGCATCATCGATGATGTGGTGAGGTTAGACGGAAAAGTTCCAGATATGAGGGAATGTTTTAATATATTGAGTCATTTATTCAAAAGAATGGTGATATTGACCAAGATGTGGGCATGTGGCTCATAGGATTAAGTCGGATTGGGCTTAAATGGAGAGCAGCTATGGGAGTTGGAGTGTGTGTGACAGAAACTACATTCCCTTAAAGTAGAAGGGGAAATTTTACTGGATTGCCTTAAGACCTCCGGGAACACTCTAATACAAAATATTGGACTTATAAGGAGCACATTCAAAAGGTAGGGGTGATAGAGATGGGGATGTTGAGATGGATGTGCGGAACACTGTAAGGGATAAAATTAGAAATGAAGTTGTCCGTATGAAAGTTGGTGTTGAAGACATTGCAAGCAAACTAAGGGAAGACTGCGTGCATTGATTCGAATATGTGAGACGGAGATCTTTTACCTCGTGCGACTGTGTAAGAGTGGGATCAAGGAGATCACAAACGAGATAGGAGGAGACCGAAAATTACTTGTTTGGAAATTATTATTAAAGACATGAAGCTTTTAGATTTACTGGACAATGAGGTTCTCGATCACATTCTCGATCACAGGGAATGGAGGAGAAAATTTATGTGGATGACCTGATTAAATGATTATTTTGGGTTCATGTAGCCGACCCCAGGATTTGATTGATTGATTAATTGATATTTTGATTTGTTTTTTTCAACCAGAGGATCATAAAATTAATTTAATCAAAACCTGAACTTTCTGTTTCGTATGTGTCATTTTGCTATGTTATGAATTTGTGATCCATCTTATAATGAGTGTTACTGTGCCTTTTCAGGTGAAACTTAACAACATGTTGTATCACACTGCTCGCATAAACTGCTTATCCTGGTCACCTGACAACACTATGGTTGCTACTGGATCTCTTGATACTAATGTTATAATTTATGAACTTGCGAAACCCGCTTCATCTCGGACAACTATAAAGGCAGCTCACTTGGGTGGGGTATATGGTGTAGCATTTGCTGATGAATGCAGTGTGATTAGTTCAGGTGAGGATGGCTGTGTGCGTCAATGGACAATCTCCTCAGAATAAGCAGTGTTGAACCAAAGCACATTTTGCATGTGGAACGAATATTAGTAAGGGTGTATCACCAGGTAGTGGAATGGTTTTGCTGGCTCAGGATTTTCTATTTTTGGAGATAGCATACTTGGCTAAAAAAATTGCGCATTTTTGGGAAGCGGGTATGTGCATTTTGGGCGGGCATTAATTTGGTTGTTTAAGAGTTGGGTTTGGTTGTTTATTTAAGGGTTAAATTTCTTCTTCTTTTCTTTTCATTTTATTAATTTTTAATCATTATTATTATTAACATTTTTTTTTATTATTTTTTTTTATGGAGTATTTTTGGTTTTTGTTTGATTTGGTTGTTGTTAATTATGTTTGGTTGACTGAATATTGGTAATTGGGTATTTTAATTTGTAAATAAATTTAAAATGCTTTGTTGGGTTGTTGGGACCACCAGATCATAAGAGTTTATGCAACCTTTTTTTTCATCAATAAAATTGAATTTTGAGTAATGCATGGTAAAGGGTATACATACATTTATTGTATGTAGAGTCCATATACATTTTGAGGTGTTAATATGTTTTATTTTAGGGTTTTTCTGCATTGCGTCCCTGGGATATTGGGTTTTCTACATTGTGTCGTCTCAAATTAAAACTTCCACGTGGTGCCCCTAAGGTTCAATTAGTTACTATGCCATAACCTTGTACTTAAATAAATATTAAATGCTCGTAAATTATTTGTTATATAAACTATAGTGGTTATAGTGCACCTTAAATGCAAGGAAAATTGTAAGAGTGTGGGCCATGAACAGAGGTGTATGAGCCACCTAATTGAGATTGAAATTGTGACATTTTTAACGAAAAGGTCATGGCTTAGTCACTTAATGAACCTTAGGGGTATTATGTGAAAGTTTTAATTTGGGAAGGCGCAACGTAGAAAATCCAATACCTCAAGGGCACCATGTAGAAATTGCAGCATAACATTAAACATAATCATCATACAAGTCAAGGGGGGTTTAGGTAGAAAAAGCTTTAAGGCATTTACATCACTAGTGTGTTCCGAAGGATTTACACTCGTTAAATTAGAGTTTAAAAAGTTACAATCATTTGGCAAAAACTGAACAAGGTCTTCTGGAGCTTCATAGAAAGTGGTCTGTTGCCCTTCATCTATTCCAAAAAGCCTCCCCTTCTTGGGTAGATAGTTTGTTGCTCCGTTATGTTGCCTACTCTTCCATGTCATCTTCATCCGTGTATGGCCCAGAAATAGCCTACATTGCTCAATTATGTTAGAAAATGGACAAAGAAATGAGTTACGTGGTCATGAAGTAATAGCGTGTTCCAAATTTTTGCAATTATAATTCCAATGTCAGTTTTATGGCTAAAAGCTCTGCTTGGAAAACATCGGTACATTCAGATTTAGCATAATACCAAACAACCAACGCTCCTATGTCATTTCTTCAAAGGACCCCTATCTCTTCTGTGTGGTTAGCAACCAAGAAGGAGGCATCAAAATTGAGTGGAAGGAAACTAGAGGGAAGAGGTTCCCATTGCTCAAGTGAGCTAGTGGGTCTGGCATTGGATTGTGTTGATTTGAGGCAGAGTAAAATTCAAAAGCTACATTATGAGTGTTTTTGATAAAGGGGTGGAGAGAGAGTTATTTTTACTTAAACACCCAGTTGTTTCTCCTCTTCCAAATCTCCCACAAATTATAAGCAAAGAAGATACCCTTTAACCATTCTTGAAGGGGACAGTTGAGGGTTCTAATTGGAGTTGAGTGTTTTCTCCAATACTTTTAGGGCTCTATTGCAACCTCTGAAAAGGTGTGAAACAGTTTTTGGGACATGGCAGAAAGGACAATTGGGTGAGATGGGGGTGTATATGTTTGAGAGGAAGAGTTTTGTGGGGATTGCCTTTAAATAGTTTAGCCAGAGGAAAAATTTGATTTTTGGTGTGACAATGAGTTTCCATAACCAGGGGATCACTAGACCAGAGAGGGGGTGGGTTTGATTCCAAACATGAGAATAAACTATTTTGGAGTCAAAATGTTGGTCCTTTTGTGAGAGTGAAGAAGAGGTAATCTTGACCAGTAGTGAGGATGGGGAGATGGGAAATAAGGAAGCAAGATCATCTGTTTAAATTTGAGATAGGAGAGAGGCATCAACTCTGATTAGACATCACACTACTAAGAGAAAGGTTATTGTTTTCTTAGTCTAAAGGGCCTATCACTTAATTCCTGAGGGTTCCTAGATCAGTCTAGTTAATCATGCCAGAAGAAGATTTGGGACCCATCTCCTACTACCCAAGCTTGAAATCTAGCAAAGACTTCCCATCCTTCTCCTACAAACTTCCAAAAGTGAGAGCCTTTGTTGGAAGGGGTAGGCAAGGAAGAGTGAGAGTAGTGTTTAGCTGAGATTCCATTTGATGCAAGGTCATCAACAGAATTAAGTTTCCAACAAATCTTAATTTGACTTGGAGAGTTTTATTTAGAGCGAGAGAATCTTTGATCCCTAGTCCCCCTTGATCAACAGGGGCAAAAAAGTAGTGATCTTCAATTAGGTGAATACTTCTCTTCTTGTCCTTGTCATTCCAAAAAACTTATAGGAATATGTCATGGGTTTTCTTACGAATCTTCATAGAAGAAAAATGCATTGCATTTGATAGGTGGAAATAGGTGAGAGGGTACATTGAGTAAAAGTGAGTTTAGCTGATTTAGAATGGAACTTTTGTTTCCAACTGGCTAGTTTTTGGGTGGTTCGATTCAAGATATGTTGAAGTTGGGAGAGGGAGGGTTTTGTGGTGGCCAGGGGGGAAAGCCATGATAGGTCCCCAACTCTTGTGATATAGAAATACCTAGGGAAGCTGAAAAATTGGCTTTGCTGAACAGGGGCATTTGAGGAGAAAAGAAGTTTTTGTGTGTGTGTATTTGTGTGAGTGTGTGTGTGTGGTGTTCATCAGTCAAAGAAGTGATCAAGGGTGTCATGAAGGGAGTTGAGGGTTTTGGCATTACATTGACCAAATAGGAGCAAATCGTCACCAAAGAGGAGGTGAGATATTTCACAAGAGGTTCTTGGAAATCTGAAAGGAGTGCAATTGCAGCTATTAACTTCAGATTGGATATATTATGTTAAGTAATCCATACAGATTATGAAAAAATATGGAGAAAGGAGGTCTCCTTGACTTATAACTCTATTATGGATAAAAGACTCAGAGACATAACCATTTAACTTGACAGATATGCTTGAGGTAGCGATACAACTGTGAATAACAGCTAAGGTATTTATCAAAGCACTACAGCGGAAGTCTTAAAACCAAAATCAATTTAAAACTTAAACTTCAAAACAATCTCAAAACTAAAATCAAACCAACATCCAAAATAAAAACCAACTTAAAACTGTTATACACTTCGGAACCATCTTAATGGCCCTTAAAAACCAAAACTTAAACTTTGAAAATAAAACAACTTCAATAATAGTAGTTAGATCACTCCATAAGCAATAAAAAATAGAACTACGAAGACTACACAACAAGCACTCTCACTCCAGCCCATCATGAAATGACTTATGCCCACTTGTACCTGTAGCTTTTCTTATTCTAGACGACGACTCGCCAACAAGTAGGTCATCGTAGGGCCAAATCCAAGACAAAGCCATGCACACAAAACAAGCAGTCAGCAAAGCTGAGTACATAACTAGTAAAGACTATGCCACAAGAACAACGTAATTTAAAATAAAAGCATACATACATCTTACGGTTGACAACTCTTCACCTGTGCATAAAATCAACATAAACAAAATTAACTGTTATACTTAAACTATGGATTTCCCATTGAACGGGTTTCCTTTCCTTTAAAATCTCTCTATAAGGCATCAACTAGGGAGCAACTCTAAGAAGGTATTACTTATGTCACATAAAGTGACGGAATTCCAGCGCATTAAGAATATGAAAGAGTACAACGTCTTGTACTCCAATTAGAAGTCATAGATCTTTGTTCCATACGACTCCCCCGTTCATACTCAAGGTATATACGTTCCAAGAGTTTTGGTGCGAATCATCTTTCACTTTACGTGATTAACCGGTTTAACAATGTTATGACTCAATAACATGCACACAATCAAGCAAGCCATATTAATATCTTTGAATTAAAGTGATTCTAAAAAAAATAAGCTTATGTGTGTCTTTTAATTAAACTAAACTTCCTTTACCACACATTAACTGTGAGTGGCTACTATTTTCCTCCTCCTTAACCACACATTAAACTGTGAGTGGCTACTATTTACTTTCTCCTTGACCACACATTAAATTGTGAGTGACAACATGTATAAAATAATTACTCATTAACTTCTATTAACTGTGTGAATAAAAATTCAC
Source organism: Suaeda aralocaspica (assembly GCA_016808085.1). Lineage (NCBI taxonomy): Eukaryota > Viridiplantae > Streptophyta > Magnoliopsida > Caryophyllales > Amaranthaceae > Suaeda > Suaeda aralocaspica. Next base: position 60,405 of record PYUH01000305.1, on the reverse strand, counting down.
AAACTACTTTTCTTGTTGATTAAGTAACCAACAAACTTAAATAACTTCCTTTCTTCTTCAATAAGCTATTGGCCAATTTAAACTAATCATAACATTCCAATTAAATCTTGTAGAATTTATATTGCTAAAAACATAGAATGTCAAAATATTATATAATCATGCTTCTAATAAAACTTGACATGCATGTCAATTTCACAACCCAAACAAGCACAACAACATAACATAAAAGATCAACCAAGCATGTATTCTAATTATCATGTTTGTCTTTAGTACTTACGTACCTTGTAAAGTAGTGGTGATCCGCCACAACTTTTAAAAGTCGACTATTTCGAAATTTCCTACATGGAGAAAACCGAAACTAAATTAAAACCTTGTTGACTAAGTTCTACAGCAACTCTAAACTAACTTTCTACATTAGAAACTTGTCCAAAATATTCCCTATATGGTCTCTATTCAATTTCATACTTTACTTTAATTTTTCTGTTGCAAAATACTTGATTTTCGTTAATTTTCCAAAAATGGCAGCTTTGTAAACCTTCTTAAAAACACTCTTAAACCTTTCTAAATATCATATTTTAATCATAAAACACTATATCATGTCCTAAGATCAATATACAATACTTAGATGCATTGAAACTGATTATAGCTTACTATGTTACATGTTACTATTTTTATTGGGCATAAATAAGTGATACTTAAAAGGCGTAAAAGCTCGTAAAAACTTGCAAAATCGAGGGTAAAAATGCGCGAAATTAAATCGCACTCTACCCTCCTTAAGAATCGAGTTACGTCCCTGTAACTCTACCTACTAACCTGAAATAATTCTGGATACTTTTCTCTCATCATATCTTCAGCCTGCCAAGTAGCTTCTTCAGTTTCTTGGTTAGACCATAACACCTTTACTATTTTGACACTTTTCCTACGAGTATCTCTGACTTTACTATCAAGGATCTTAATTGGCCTCTCTTCATAGGTCAGACTTTGGTCTAACTCTATCGTTTCATGCTGTAACCTAGGTTGCACGGACACACCTCCAACCTGTCATACCCCTTGTCCGACACCGACACGACACCGACACACGTTGGACACGCGTACCCACACTGACGCTACTGATTAGGCTCATTCGAGTATCCCATCACTTTTGAGTTATTTTTCCCGCTTTATTGTTTATGCCTTTTAAGTTTTTAGTAGTTATTTTGTTTAATAATCATATTATCATCACCAAATTTGATATTTACCGCTATATTCTATTTAAATTATGTAGTAATTTATATATTTTCTTATAGTTTTCTTTCACGTACCCGTATCCTCAATTTATTCAATGGCGTTTTCTCGTACCCGTTTTGTGTCCGTACCCATATCAATATTTGTGTTATGTGCAACCTTGGCTGTAATACATGTGACTCATGTTGAACATATTTTCTTAGTTGAGACACATGAAAGACATTGTGATCCTTACTCAACTCCATTGGTAATGCCAGTTTATAGGTAACTTTTCCAACTCTTTGCAAGATCTCATAGGGTCCTATATATTTCGGGCTTAACATCCCCTTCTTCCCGAACCTCATTACGCCTTTCATTGGTGATACCTTAAGTAACACCTTATCCCCAACTTCAAACACAACTTCTTGGTGTTTTTGGTCCGCATAAGACTTTTGTCTATCCTGTGCCGCTTGAATCTTTTCTTGTATTACTCTTATCTTATTTGTGGTTTCTTCAATCAATTGAGGTCCTAGAATCACGGTTTCACTAATGTCACTCCAACATAAGGGACTTCTGCACTTCCCTCCATAAAAGCCTCAAAAGGTGCCATGCCAATACTTGCATGGTAGATATTGTTCTATGAAAACTCAATGAGATCTAAGTGATCCTCCCAATTCCCTTGAAAGTGCATTACACAAGCTCTTAGCCTGTCCTCCAAAGTTTGTATAGTTCTCTTTGTTTGTCCATCGGTTGTTGGATGGAAAGCTGTACTCATTATTTTCAACGTTGTACCAACATTCTCCTGGACACTTTTCCAGAATTTCGAAAGAAACCTAGAATCCCTACCTGACACGATATCTTTTAGAACCCCATGTAGCCTCACAACATGCTTTATGTAAGCCTTTGCAAGTTGTTCCATCCTCCAAGTCTCCTTCATTGGTATAAACACCGCTGACTTAGTAAGCCTATCCACCACAACCCATATTGTATCATTTTGATTCCTCGACTTTGGAAAGCAAGTTACAAATTCCATTGATATGCAATCCCATTTCCATCCCGGTATTTCAAGTGGTTGGACTTCTCATTGCGATCTCTTATGCTCAAATTTCACCTTTTGACTAGTAAGACACTTGCTCACAAATTCAACCACTTCCCTTTTCATCCTAGGCCACTAATACACCTTCTTCCTATCGTTATATAGCTTATTGCCTCCAGGATGCACTGAATATGAGGTAATATGACCTTCCTCCATGATTCTCCGTTTCAGATCCTCACATTTATGTGGTACACACCACCTTCCTTTATACCTTAAGCTCCCATCCTTATGGATCTTGAAGTCCATAGCTTTTCCTACTTCCAATTTTTCCTTTATTCTATCCAATTTCACATATCCCTCCTGATTCTCCTTAATCTCCACAAATATTATGGGTTGGATACTAAGATGACAAAGTATTCCTTCCAACTCTCCCTCCTTTACTATCTTTAAGTTCAATCTCTCTATATCCTTACATAGTTCGTTAGCAATCACTAAAGCATTCACTCCATGCTTCGTTCATTTTATGGCTTAAAGCATCCGCTACCACATTGGCATTCCCTTCATGGTATTGGATATCTAAATCGTAATCCTTGATCAAGTCAAGCTATCTCCTCCGTCTCATGTTTAAATCTTTTTGAGTGAAAAAGTACTTTAAACTTTTGTGGTCCGTGAATATTCTACACCTTACTCCATATAAGTAATGCCTCCATATCTTTAAAGCAAACACGATCGCCGCTAGCTCAAGATCGTGAGTAGGATAGTTTGCCTCGTATGGCTTCAACTATCTTGAAGCATACGCAATCACCTTTCTATTTTGTATTAACACACATCCCAAACCATTTTTAGAATCAACACTATACACATCATAAGAATCACTTCCATCTGGCAAAGTCAGCATCGGAGCTGTAGTCAAACGATCCTTTTAAGGTCTGAAATGCCTCTTCACACTTATCACTCCACACAAACTTCCAGTCTTTCTTCATTAATGGCGTCATTGGTTTACCAATTCTCGAAAAGTTCTTCACAAACCTCCTATAATACCCTGCTAACCCTAAGAAACTCCGTACATTCGTTACATTCTTAGGTGTAGGCCATTCCTTTATTGCCTCGATCTTGGCTGGATCTACTTCAACTCCCTCTTTTGACACAAAATGTCCCTAGAATGCTACTTTCTCCAACCAAAACTCACATTTAGAGAACTTATCATACAATTTATTCTCCCTCAATGTCATCAAAATTGTCCTCAAGTGTTCTACATGTTCCTCTTTTACTCATAGAGTACACCAAAACGTCACCAATGAAAACAACCACAAATTTATCCAAGAATCGTAGATAAATTCTATTCATTAAGTATATGAAAATTAATGGCGCATTGGTTAACCTAAAAGGCATAACAATGAACTCATAATGCCCATACCTCGTACGAAAAGTCGTTTTCGGTATGTCCTTATTAGCAATTCTCAACTGATGGTACCCTGACCTCAAATCATTATTTGAAAACACATTAGCTCCATTCAATTGATCAAACAAGTCATCAATCCTCAGTAAAGGATACTTGTTCTTGGTCGTCACCTTATTCAAATCCCTATAGTCAATACACAAACTCCAACTCCCATCTTTCTTCTTTACAAACAACGATGGTGCTCCCCAAGGTGAAACACTAGGCCTAATGTAACCGTTCCCCAACAACTCCTGTGACTGCTCTTTCAACTCACTCATTTCTGCAGGTACCATCCTATAGGGTGCTTTGGAAATAGGTGCTGTTCCTGGAACTAAGTCTATGGTAAAGTCGATTTCTTACTTTGGAGGCATCTCTGGAATCTCTTCCGAAAACACGTGCAGAAAGTCCCTCACTACCTCAATATCCTCGGGTCTAGCAGTCTCAACATGATCTACATCCCTCACACTACAAAAGGTAAATTGGAAAACCTCTCCTCACCAACCTAGCAAACCTCATCACCGACACTATTTTGTTGTGTTTTGGTTTTCCTGCCTTCCAATAGCTCACTTTCTTACCCTTACTGATTAACGAGATCTTTTGTGGCTCACATAAAATCTCAGCCTTATGCTCACTTAACCAATCCATTTCCAGAATCACTTCTAAGTCACCCTAATCAAACTCAATTAATTTAGCGTTAAACACCACTCCCTCAATTTCAATAGAAACATCCATAAATCTCCTTGAACACTATACCTCTGGTCCTGATGGTAACATTATTGACATATCTGTTGTATCTACTTTTCCCAACACAGGCATTAACGTTTCCAAAATTTTAGTGGATACAAAAGAATATGTTGCACCAGAATCAAACAAAAATTTAACAGGAAAAGAGTGAATAGAAAAAGTACTAGTAAGTACATCTTTACCAGCATCAACTTCACTTCGAGCCATCACATTCAGCTTTTTAGTATTTGAGGTCTTAGTCCGACCTCCTCCATCTCTACTTTCATTTCTGTTTCCGGCTTGAGGTATTGTCTTTCCTCCCATATTTCCTTGGAAACCCTTCTACTGACCCCCAATTGAGTTTCCTTGGAATTGAGAACCTTGTCCTTGCTTTCCCTTGTTCTTGGAGAAGCACTCATACTCACGGTGTCCAAGCTTGTTACACAAACGACAAGTTACTAGGTTCCCAGCACAGTCCTATCCTGGGTGATTGTTAGGACACTTCTTGCAGAAGTACACACGACCTCCATGGTTAGCCATCTAGGCCCTATTCCCATTTCCATTAGCAAGCTTCCCAAAGTTTCTCCTGTTACCCTGGAAGTTATTGTTGAAACGTGGTTTCTTAAATCCACCATGTCTCCCTTATTGGTTGAAGTTTCCTCCACCATCCTTCCTTTTCTCCCTCGTCACACCTTCCTTTAGTACCTACTTCTTCTTCTTGTCTAGGGTATACAGGTGTGCAGCTCTACCATATAGTTCATCCAAAGACTCAAAGACCTTCCAGGCTAACTGCAACTAGATGTCTAAGGGTAGCCCTCTCTCAAAACGACTAGCCTTGAACTTCTCAGTTGCCACGACCTCCTTAGGGAACCTAGACAACTCTATGAACTTAGAGCAATACTCAGTAACAGATATACTCCCCATCTTAAGCTCCAGAAACTCATCAACTTTCTGTTTCTGAAGGAACACAGGATAAAACTTATTACGGATCTGTTCCTGAAACACATCCTAATTGGACTCTGGTAAAGCCCTAATCACAACCTCATTTTGTGACAGTCAACTGCTCTAAACAGCTTGTTAAACTCTCTCAACCATCCCTCTAGAATAGATGGATTGTGCTCTCCTTGTTAAGTGGGTGGCTTACTTTGAGAAATATTCTTAAAAAGTTCCTCAGCAGGGTCATTACCATTTCCATTTCCTCTAGCAGCTAACTGTTCAACTACAGTAGCTAATTGCCTCACTACCTCATTCAGGTGATTGTTGTTACGTTCAGCCATTCTATTTCTCCTATAGAGGGAAAAGACCTTTATATTAAATTATGTCTAACTCTAAGTTAGAACAACATAAACTTATAGCATAAAACATTTTCTCATTTTGTCTCACAAAATAAGTTTTCATTCTTCTAGAGCGAATGATTCACTTAGTTTTGATTGTTTACACAACCATTAAAATAAGAATAAAACACGTAAGAAACAAAAATTATTCCCTTGGTTCTACTAAAATTGAGGCTTCATTTCCTAAAATAATTGACTTATTTATTCATTCAAAATTTTTATTTTATTACTTAATTTTATCCTAATATATCCTGATATCTCATTGTCATTTATTCACAAAAAAAACATCATTCTAAACATTAACAGCGCTAAATAATATTATCTAACTTATGTCTATACAAAACTCCTATACATTAACATTGTCCTTTATGTCCTTCGACATTACATATTTCTTAGGTATAAACTCAGGATCATTCTTCACATCGTCTTCCATGTCTTCATCCATATCTTCCTCAGGATCAAGCTCTTCTTCATCCTCAGAATCGGATACCAAATCTACATACACAAGAATCACAGGATTCGGATTCTCGATCTCATAACACGAGCTATCCTTCGATTCATAAACCGGTTCATAAAAGACCACTTCGGAACCATTTTAATGGCCCTTCAAACCAAAACTAAAAACTAAAACTTTGAAAATAAGCAACATCCAAAATGATAGTTAGTACTTCATAAGCAATGAAACTAAAACTACAAAACTGCACAGCAAGCGCTCTTACTCCAGCCCAACATGAAATGACTTATGCCCACTTGTACATGTAGCTTTTCTTATTCTAGACAACTACTCACCAACAAGTGGGTCATTGTAGGACCAAGTTGAAGACAAAGCCATGCACACAAAATAAATAGTCAGCAAAGTTGAGTACATAACTACTAAAGACTATGCAACAAAACAACATGAACTACAACATACACACATCTTACCTTTGGCAACTCTTCATCTGTGCATACACTCAACAAATTAATTATTATATTTGGACTTTGAGTTCCGCATCGAACGGGTTTCCTTTCCTTTAAATCACCCTCTTTGGCACCAACTTGGGAGCTACTCTAAGAAGGTATTACCTATGTCACATAAAGTGACGGAATTCCAGCGCATTAAAAATATAAAAGAGTACAACGTCTTGTACTCCATCTAGAAGTCACAGATCACTGTTCCATACGACTCCTTCATTGTTCATACTCAAGGCATATACATTCCAAGAGTTTTGATGCGAATCCTCTTACACTTTATGTGATTTACCGGTTTAACAGTGTTGTGACTCACATACAACATCACATAACAACATGCATCAAATCAAGCAAGCCATATTAATTATCTTTAATTTAAAGTGATTCTAAAAATAATCTCATGTGTGTCCTTTAATTAAACTGAACTTCCTTTACCGCACATTAACTGTGAGTGGCTAACTATATACTTTCTCCTTCACCACACATTAAACTGTGAGTAGCAACATATAAAATAATTGCTCATTAACTTCTTTTAATCATGTGAATAAAAATTCACAAACTACTTTTCTTGTTGATTAAGTAACTAACCAACTTTAATAACTTCCTTTATTACTAAGCTATTGGCCAAATTAAACTGATCATGACATTCCAATTTAATCTTATAAAATTTATATTGCTAACAACATGGAATGTTAAAATAATATAAAATCATACTTCTAATAAAACTTGTCATGCACGTTAATTCATAATCCAAACAAGCAAAAAAATGTATCATAACATAAAGGATCAACCAAGCATGAATTCTAATTCTTATGTTTGTCTTTAGTACTTACGTACCTTGTGAAATAGTGGTGATCCGCCACAACATCTAAAAGTTGACTAATTCGAAGTCTCCTACATAAAGGAAACCGAAACTAAAGTAAAACCTTGTTGACTAAGCTCTATAACAACTCTAAACTAACTTTTTATATTGGAAACTTGTCCAAAACATTCCCTATATGGTCTCTATTCAATTCCATACTTTAATTTTTCTATTGTAAAGTACTCGATATTTGGAAACTTATTTATGCTTTATAAAACATCAACATAAATTTTATGTCACTTTAGAAAAGTGGACAGCAATTTAGAATAGTCAAAACTCCTTGGAAAACCTTGAAAACAACACAAATCAATCATACAATGTAATACCTAACTTATATGATTAATTTATGCTAAAGACATACTTTTAAATCATGATTATTCACTTTACAAAATCTGGACAACATGTTAAACATGCTTAAAATCACTTTTAAACTTCATGAAACATACTAAAAATCGTATGTAACATTATAGAATTAACATGTGATCATACTAGCATAATATGAACACTTGAAACTTTTTTTAACTTGCTTTTATAAAATTTTCAGATTTATTAATTAACTTTAAACACATGGAACACTCATAAAAACATCATAAAGTCATCATAAAACTCTTTTACAATATACTAACATCATTATGAGACAAATCTATGCTTTAGAATAATTTTTCATAAGCCAAAATATGTTCATAATACTTATTCTATTGATTTTCATGATTACAAAATTTGGACAGCAATTGATTTTATATTTAAAGCCTTAAAAAATCAACCTAAGCTTCATAAAATTATCGTAAATTCACCCAACAACAATTCATGATCATAATATTGAAGTTTAAATCATTAAAATTCATAAAAATCAAGGATTTTATTACTTTATAAACCATTATCTTAAATCTCATGAACAACAAATTAATTCATGCTTTAAAACAAATCATAACTTCATAAAACATGATTAATCATAAATATAAACATGAATTTGCAAAGTTAAATCAAAAGAAAGAAGAAGAAAATTTTTTTTTATAGGCTCGAAAATACCGGACAAGGGGAGGAGCAAGGAGGGTGGCCGGCAAGGGTCCGGCGGCGAAGAATGGTGGCTTCGGTTGTTGGGTGAGCAATCAAAGTTTTTTTTTTCCTTTCCTCGGCAAAACCGATCACCATATTTTTTTTTTCGGATTTTCTTTCTCTCTCTCTCTCTCTCTCTTTTTTTCTCTTTCACTCTCTATATTTTGGATTCCTAAATCACTAATTTGCAAGATGAAAACTGAAATTTGGGTTTTAAGGGGTATTTATAGGCCCCAAAGTAGGATTTAATGAAAGCCCATAATTATTCCAAATAGTGAAAATTACTTTTATGCCCTTGCCTTAAAATAAATTAGGAAACTCTTAAAAATTCTATTTTTAGAAACTTTTCAAAATATTTTATAAAACATAAAATATTATCTATAAACACAAAATAATTATTTTTTATTATATTTTATTTAAATTCCTTTGTCTAATATTCTTATTGAATACAATTTTTCAATAAAAATATTAAAATCATATGTATAAAATACAAAAATAATTTCTTAAAATACGTGAAAATATGGGGTATTACAGCCACTGACCAACTACATCTTTATATTTAGTGTAATTTAGAAGTCCTCCAGCAAAGTGAAAGTCACTTAACCTCGCCTTAATATCCAGGTAGGGTGGACAGTTAGGCAAACAACTAACAATTAGGCCCGACACATGATTAATTTGGTCCCATTGCGGTAACTTCAACACCATTCTCATGTACCAACAATAAAAACGTACATTCCAGACATATTGAGGTGGACTTTCATAGTCCTTCTTTTTCAATGTCCCCATCTGTGTGTCCTTACTAGGCATGTTATCCGACATCCGGCACAACACTCAAGACTAATGGACTATCCTTCCCACAACAAAACCAAACTAACAATTCTACAACAAAAGGTCTGGTGGCTAACATACAATTTCTTTTACACATTGCTACTCACATAAGCAACATCTCAAAACATGAACTTAAATGCATGAAAGAACATAAATAAAGTCTATCCTACACGTCCAAACTTCGTACCCAATCTCACCATATGATCTTACAGTAATAACACATTACACATACCTGAATTCCTTGCATACCTGCACAAGTAATTATTTTTTTTATATCATTTATTTTTCAAAACTTTCTATTTTCGGAAATTTCTATTTTTAAAAAAAATCCATTTCTAACAACTTTGCAAAATAAGAAATTCCTCTTTCCCAAAATAAAACATATGGTACTCCCAAAAATAAAATTTATTTTATTTTAAAAACTAAGCTCTGGTAACCACTTTGTAACACCTTGGAATTTCCTAACTTCCTTCTCTAGATTTTCCGGAAAAAATATTATAAATATTAATGAATTATAATTATTAAAACTCCTAAACAACGAGGAAAAACCAAAGTATTACTGCCACCGTGATAATGACTAAGGCATTTATCAAAGCATTACAGTAGAAGTGTTAAAACCAAAACCAATTTAAAAGTTAAACATCAAAACAATCTCAAAACTAAAAACAAACCAACATTCAAAATAAAAACCAACTTAAAAGTGTATTACACTTCGGAACCATCTTAATGCCCCTTAAAAAAACCAAAACATAAACTTTGAAGATAAAACAACTTCAATAATAGTAGTTATATCACTCCATAGGCAATAAAAATTAGAACTACGAAGACTACACAGCAAGCACTCTCACTCGGGCCTAGGCATGAAATGATTTATGCCCACATGTACCTGTAGCTTTTCTTATTCTAGACGACTACACGCCAACGAGTGGGTCATCGTAGGGCCAAGTCCAAACCAAAGCCGTGCACACAAAACAAACAGTCAGCAAAGCTGAGTAGATAACTACTAAAGATTATGCAACAAGAACAAAGTAAATTAAAATAAAAGCATACATACATCTTACCGCTGACAACTCTTGACCTGCACATAGACTCAACATAAACAAAATTACCTGCTATACTTTAAACTTTGGATTTCGCATCGAACGAGTTTCCTTTCCTTTGAAATCTCCCTATAGGGCACCAACTTGGGAGCAACTCCAAGAAGGTATTACCTATGTCACATAAAGTGACGGAATTCTAGCGCATTAAGAATATAAAAGAGTACAACGTTTTGTACTCCAATTAGAAGTCATAGATCTTTGTTCCACACGACTCCCCCCATTGTTCATACTCAAGGTATATACGTTCCAAGAGTTTTGGTGTGAATCCTTTTTCACTTTACGTGTTTAACCGGTTTAACAATGTTATGACTCACATTTAATATCACACAATACCATGCACACAATCAAGCAAGCCATATTAATTATCTTCGAATGAAAGTGATTCTTTAATTAAACTAAATATCCTTTACCACACATTAACTGTGAGTGGCTACTATTTTCCTCCTCCTTAACCACACATTAAACTGTGAGTGGCTACTACTTACTTTCTCCTTGACCACACATTAAACTGTAAGTGGCAACATGTATAAAATAATTGCTCAGTAAATTCTATTAATTGTGTGAATAAATATTCAAAAACTAATTTTCTTGTTGATTAAGTAACTAACCAACATAAATAACTTCCTTTCTTATTCAATAAGCTATTGGCCAATTTAAACTGATCATTACATTCCAATTAAATCTTGTAGAATTTATATTGCTAAAAACATGAAATGTCAAAATATTATATAATCATGCTTCTAATAAAACTTGTCCTGCATGTCAATTTCACAATCCAAACAAGCACAACAGCATAAGATAAAAGATCAACCAAGCATGTATTCTAATTCTCATGTTTGTCTTTAGTACTTACGTACCTTGTAATATAGTGGTGATCCGCCACAACTCCTAAAAGTCGACTATTTCAAAGTTTCTTACATAGAGAAAACCAAAATAAATTAAAACCTTGTTGACTAAGTTCTACAACAACTCTAAACTGACTTTCTACATTGGAAACTTGTCCAAAACATTCCCTATATGGTCTCTATTCAGTTTCATACTTTACTTTAATTTTTTTGTTTCAAAGTACTTGATTTTCGGTCTTGATATACTGTAAGTACTTGATATACCTTTTTCAAACTTGCTTGATTGGTTTTGTTCAAATCTTATTTAAAAAGAATAGTAATTGTATGCTTTTATTGTTTGGCCTTGATCTATGTGTTTTCGGATGTTCTCTTGAGTTATGATTGCAATATTTGTTTTGATGGGGTGAAGTTAGTTCTATTGTGTTTGCTCGGTGCGGGCAAAGGTGTGGCTTGGGGGAGTTTGATGTGCCTAATGTTTATATTATTTGTCTCCCTAATTCCCTAATTATTAATGGGCTAATCGGGCTCATTTGAGCCGAATTTGATGCTAATAGTGTTCTTTTAGTGTTTTGTGTGGTTTTGTAAAGTTTTATAGGAAACAACCAATTTTCGGTTGATTTTACTACCTAATTTCGGCACTTGAGAGATAAAGATTACTTATGAGAATTTGGAGAATAATTAGAGACATTTTACAACTCATTAGAACAAATTTAATGTCTTACAGGACTAGTTGGAGAAATATTAGAAGTAAAAGTGAAGAATTAAGAAGTTTAGAAGGGAAGATTTTGACCACTGTGATGTTGCTTGATTAGATGCATGTCTTTATGTGATGTTGCATGAGAGTCATAACATTGCTAGACCTATTAATTCATGTAAAGTATAAGAGGGCTTGCATCAAAACTCTTGGAACGTATATACGTTGAGTATGAACAATGGGGGGAGTCATATGGAACAGTGATCTATGACATCTAATTGGAGTACAAGACGTTGTACTCTTTTCTATTTCTAATGCGCTGGATATCCGTTACTTTATGTGACATAGTAATACCTTCTTGGAGTTGCTCCCAAGTTGGTGACCAATAGGACGATGATTTTAAGTAGGAAACCCGTTTGATGCAGGATCCATAAGTTTATATATAATAAATAATTTAATTGAGTCCATGTACAGGTAGAAGTTGTCAAAGGTAAGTTGAGTGCATGTTTTATTTCTGATTGTTTTTTACATAGTCTTTACTAGTTATGTACTCAGCTTTGCAGACTATTTGTTTTGTGTGCATGGCTTTGTCTTGGACTTGGCCCTACAATGACCCACTTGTGGTTAGTACTCGTCTAGTAAAAGAAAAACTGCAGGTACAAGTGGGCATAAGTCATTTCATGATGGGCTGGAGTGAGAGCGCTTGCTGTGTTTTGTAGCTTTACTTTATTTTATTGCTTATGAAGACTAACATTTATTTGGATGATTGTTTTTATTTCCAAAGACCTTTGGTTTGGTTTTGAAGGCCATTAATATGGTTCCGTAGTGTAATAAGTTTAAAGTTGATTTTTATTATGAGATTGTTTTGAAGTTTAGTTTAAATTGTTTTGGTTTTAAGACTTTTGCTGTAGTACTTTGATAAATGCCTTAGCCGTTATCACTGTGGCGGTAGTACTTTGATTTTTCCATATTTAGAAGTTTTAATAAATATAATCCTTAATAATTAGAATATGTCTTCTGGAAAAAATAAGAATTAAGAATTTAGGAAATTCCTAGGTGCTATAAAGTGGTATCAAAGTTTAGATTTTGAAATAAAATAAATTTTATTTTTTTGGGGTACCCTAAGTTTTATCTTTGGAAAAAGGAATTTCTTATTATGGAAAGTTTTTGAAAAGGGAATTTTTCTAAAAATAGTAACTTCCGAAAATGGAATGTTTTGAAAAATAAATTATGTGTGCAGGTATGCAAGAAATTCAGGTATGTATTATGTGTTATTGCTTTAATACCATGTGGTGAGCTTGGGTAGGAAGTGTGGGCATGTAGGATAGACTTTGTTTCTGTTCTTTTATGCATTAAAGTTCATGTTTAAGGTGTTGCTTATGTGAATAGTTTGGTGTAAAGAAAATTGTATGTTAGCCACATAGTATGCATTAAAGTTCATGTAGGATAAACTATGTTTTTGTTCTTTTTCTAGAACTGCTAGTTTGTTTTGTTTTGTATTGGGAAGGATGGACCATTAGTCTTAAGTTTTGTGCAGGATGACACATAGTATGCCTAGTAAATTAACTCAAATAGGAACATTGGAGAAGAAAGACTACGAAAGTTCGCCTCAATATGTCTGGAAAATACGTTTCTACCGTTGGTACATGAGTACTTTGTTGAAGTTACCACAATGGGATCAGCGTGACCATGTAGCAGCCTTGATTGTTAGGTGTTTGCCCGACCATTCACCCTATTTAGAGATTAAGGCAAAGTTTAGTGATTTCCATTTTGTTGGAGGCCTTCCAAACTATTCTAAGTATAAGGATGCTGTTGGTCAGTGAGGTTGCGATTGGAGGTTCTTGGAGGGGTATATTGCTAAGAAAGAGCATGAGTATCAAGAAATAAATGCAAGTGAAGAGACCCCGCCAACACCAAGCACAGAAGGTAGCCAAGAAAGTGAAGACCTAATGGTGAAGGAGACTCCTACGGGTTCGAAGACTGATGAGTCAAGGGATAGTTCGTGTTATGAAAATTGAGAACCCAGACCCAGTATTTCCAGTATATGTTGACTTGGTAACCAAATCTGAAGAAGAGGAAGAAGAATCAGATCCTGAGGAGGAAATGGAAGAAGAAGAAGAAGAGACGGATGAAGAAGTGGAGGTTGACACTAAGAATGATCCGGAGTTCATGCCAAGGAAATATGTAATGTCAAGAGACAAGAAATATAATGTTAATGTTTAGAGACTTTGTTCAGATCTAGTTTAGCTATTGATGTTTAATGTTTCTGATGTATAGTTGAATAGTTTAAGTTATTGTTTACATTAATTTGAATAAGTGGCAGTGAGCCATAAGAAATGATATGAAGAGTTAAGTAATAAATTTCTTTTATGATTTAAAGCCTCAAGTAGAATATAACCAATGAAATTATTTTTATTTCTTAGGTGCTTTATTCTTATTTTAATGGTTGTGTAAACAATCAAAACAAAGTGAATCATTCGCTCTAAAAGAATGGAACTTCTTTTATGAGACGAAATGAGAAAGTGTTTTGTGATTTAAGTTTATGTTGTTCTAACTTAGAGTTAGACGTAATTTAATATAAAGGTCTTTCCCTTTACAGGAGAAATAGAATGGTTGAACGTAACAACAATCAGCTGAATGATGTAGTGAGGCAATTAGCTAATGTAGCTAAACAATTAGCTGCCAGAGGAAATGGAAATGGTAGTGACCCTGTTGGGGAACTTTTCAAGAAAATTACACAATGTAAGCCACCGACTTACAAAGGAGAGCATAATCCAACTATTCTAGAGGGATGGTTGAGAGAGTTTAATAAGCTGTTTGGGGCAGTTGAGTGTCCAAAGGAGCTTAAAGTGAACCATGTTGTGTACTATCTAAGAGGAGAAGCTAATCTATGGTGGTCACAAAATCAGGGTGTAATAAGGGCTTTACCAGGATTTAATTGGGATATGTTTCAGGAGCAAATTCGTAATAAGTTCTACCCTGTGTTTCTAGAACTTCAGATGGGAAGTATGTTTGTTATTGAGTACTACTCTAAGTTTATAGAATTGTCTAGGTTTGCTCATGAGGCTGTAGCAACTGAGAGATTGAAGGCTAGTCGCTTTGAAAGAGGGTTACCCTTAGACTTACAGTCACAACTAGCTGGACAGATATTTGAATCCTTGGATGACTTATATGGTAGAGTTGCACACTTGTATGCCATAGACCAAAAGAGGAACGAGGTACAGAAGGAAGGTGAGACGAGGGAGAAAAGGAAGGATGGTGGAGGAAACTTTAACCAACAAGGGAATCATGGGTGATATAAGAGGCCTCGTTTCAACAACAACTTCCAGGGTAATAAGGGAAACTTTGGGAAGCCTAATTCTGGAAATGGGAATAAAACTCAGGTGGCTAGTCAAGGAGGGCGTGTGTACTATTGCAAGAACTGTCTTAACAGTCACCCAGGAGAGGACTATGCAGGGAACCCAGTGACTTGTCGGTTGTGTAACAAGCTTGGACACCGCGAGTACGAGTGCTTCTCTAAGAACAAAGGAAAGAAGGGACAAAATTCTCAAGCTAGGGGAAATCCAACTGGGGGACAACAAAAGTGTTTCCAAGGAAATATGGGAAGAAAAGTGACATCTCAAGTCGGAAATAGGAGTGGGAGTGGGAATGGAGGAGGACTGACTAAGACCTCAAACACTGG
Organism: Suaeda aralocaspica; assembly: GCA_016808085.1. Classification (NCBI taxonomy): domain Eukaryota; kingdom Viridiplantae; phylum Streptophyta; class Magnoliopsida; order Caryophyllales; family Amaranthaceae; genus Suaeda; species Suaeda aralocaspica. Next base: position 44,650 of record PYUH01000305.1, on the reverse strand, counting down.
AAAGCTGAATGTGATGGCTCGAAGTGAAGCGGATGCTAACAAGGATGTGATCATTAGTACTTTTTCTATTCACTCTCTTCCTGTTAAAGTTTTGTTTGATTCTGGTGCAACGTATTCTTTTGTATCCACTAAACTCCTAGAAAAGTTAAAACCTGTGTTGGGAAAAGTAGATGCAATAGATATGTCAATAGTGTTACCTTCAGGACAAGAAGTGTAATGTTCAAGGAGATTTCAGGACGTTCCTATTGAAATTGAGGGAGTGGAGTTTAAGGCTAACCTAACCGAGTTTGATTTAGGTGACTTGGAAGTGATCCTAGGGATGGATTGGTTGAGTAAACATAAGGCTGAAATTCTATGTGAACCACAGAAGATCTCGTTGATGAATAAGGGTAAGAAGGTGAGCTATTGGAGGGCAGGAAGACCGAAACACAACAAAATAGTGTCACTAATGAGGTTTGCTAGGTTTGTGAAGAAAGGTTTTCCAATTTATCTTCGTAGTGTGAGCGATGTGGATCATATTAAACTGCTAAGCCTGAGGATATCGAGGTAGTAAGGGATTTTCTTGACGTGTTTCCGGAGGAGATTCTGGGAATGCCACCTAAATGAGAAATTGGATTTACCATAGACTTAATCCCAGGAACAACACCTATTTCTAAAGCGCCCTATAGGATGGCACCTACAGAAATGAGTGAGTTGAAGGAGCAGTTGCAGGATTTATTGGAAAAGGGTTACTTTAGGCCTAGTGCTTCACCTTGGGGAGCACCAGTATTGTTTGTGAAGAAGAAAGAAGGGAGTTTAAGGTTGTGTATTAACTATAGGGAGCTGAATAAGGTGACAATAAGAAATAAGTTTTATTACCGAGAATTGATGACTTGTTTGATCAATTGAAAGGAGCTACTGTGCTTTCCAAAATTGATTTGAAGTCATGATACCATCAATTGAGGATTGCTAATGAGGACATACCAAAAACTGCTTTTCACACTAGGTATGGACACCATGAGTTCACTCTTATGCCTTTTGGGTTAACAAATGCGCCAATAATTTTTATGGATCTAATGAATAGAATTTTCCAACAGTTTTTGGATAACTTTGTGGTCGTTTTCATTGATGACATCTTGGTGTATTCTAAGATTAAGGAAGAACATGTGGAACACTTGAGGAAAATCTTGATGACATTAAGAGAGAATGAGTTGTATGCTAAGTTCTCTAAATGTGAGTTTTGGTTGGAGAAAGTAGCATTCTAGGGACATTTTGTGTCAAAAGAGGGAGTTGAAGTAGATCCAGCCAAGATCGAGGCAATAAAGGAATGGCCTACACCTAAGAATGTAACGAATGTACGGAGTTTCTTAGGGTTAGCAGGGTATTATAGGAGGTTTGTGAAGAACTTTTCGAGAATTGGTAAACCAATGACGCCATTAATGAAGAAAGACTGGAAGTTTGTGTGGAGTGATAAGTGTGAAGAGGCATTTCAGACCTTAAAGGATCGTTTGACTACAGCTCCGATGCTGACTTTGCCAGATGGAAGTGATTCTTATGATGTGTATAGTGTTGATTCTAAAAATGGTTTGGGATGTGTGTTAATGCAAAATAAAAAGGTGATAGCTTATGCTTCGAGACAACTGAAACCATATGAGGTGAACTACCCTACTCACGATATGGAGTTAGCAGCAATAGTGTTTGCTTTAAAGATATGGAGACATTACTTGTATGGGGTGAAATGTAGAATATACACAGACCACAAGAGTTTGAAGTAATTTTTCACTCAAATGGATTTAAATATGAGACAAAGGAGATGGCTTGAGTTGATCAAGGATTATGACCTAGATATCCGATACCATAAAGGGAAAGCTAATGTGGTAGCAGATGCTCTAAGTCGTAAAACAAAACATGGAGTGAATACCTTGGTGGTTGCTAATGAACTATGTAAGGACATAGAGAGATTGAGCCTGGAAATAGTGAAGGAGGGAGAGTTGGAAGGAATCCTTTATAATCTTAGTATCCAACCAACAATACTCGAGGAAATTAAGAAGAACCAGGAAGGAGATGTGAAACTGGAAAGAATTAGGGAAACGATGAAAGCAGGAAAACCTATGGATTTTAAGATTCATGAGGATGGAAGTTTAAGTTATAAAGGAAGGTGGTGTGTACCACAGAATTGTGAGGATTTTAAACAAAGAATCATGGAGTAGCGTCATAATACCCCGTATTCAGTGCATCCTGGAGGCGATAAACTGTATAGGGATTTAAAGAAGATATATTGGTGGCCTAGGATGAAGAGAGAAGTGGCTGAATTTGTAAGTAAATGTCTTATTCGTCAAAAAGTTAACTATGAGCATAAGAGACCTCAAGGAGAAGTCCAACCACTTTGAAATACCAGCATGGAAATGAGATTGCATTACAATGGACTTTTTGACTTGCTTGCCGAAGTCGAAGAATCAGAATGACACCATATAGGTAGTGGTGGATAGACTTACTAAGTCCACAGTGTTTATACCCATGAAAGAGACTTGGAAAATGGAACAACTTGCAAAGGATTACATAAAACATGTTGTGAGGCTACATGGAGTTCCAAAGGATATCGTGTCAGATAGGGTTTCTAGGTTTCTTTCAAAATTCTTGAAAAGTGTTCAGGAGAACTTTGGTACAACGTTGAAAATGAGTACAACTTTCCATCCAGCAACTGATGGAAAAACCAAGAGAACCATACAAAACTTAGAGGATATGCTAAGGGCTTGTGTAATGGACTTTCAAGGGAATTGGAAGGATCACTTGGATCTCATTGAGTTTTCATACGACAATAGTTACCATGCAAGTATCCGCATGGCACCTTTTGAGGCTATGTATGGAAGGAAGTGTAGGAGCCCCTTGTGCTGGAACGACATAAGTGAGACATTGATTCTAGGACCGCAATTTATAAAGGAAACCACTGAGAAAATTAGAGTAATACAAGTAAAGATTCAAGCAGCACAAGATAGACAAAAGTCCTATGCGGGTCAAAAACACCAAGAAGTTGTTAGCACTACCAATGGAGTTGAGCAAGGTTCACAATGTCTTTCATGTATCTCAACTCAGAAAGTATGTGCCAAACGAGTCACATGTGTTACAACCTGAAACAATAGAGTTAGACCAATGTTTGACCTATGAAGAGAGGCCAATTAAAATGCTAGACCGTAAGGTTAGAAATACTCGTAGAAAGAGTGTCAAAATAGTGAAGGTGTTGTGGTCTAACCGAGAAATCGAAGAAGCTACTTGGGAAGCTGAAGATATGAAGAGAGAAAAATACCCAGAGCTATTTCAGGTTAGTAGTAGAGTTACGGGAACGTAACTCGATTCTTAAGGGAGGTAAAAAGCGATCTGTTTTTCGCGCGTTTTACCCTTAGTTTTGCAAGTTTTTTTGAGTTTCTACAACTTTTAAGTAAGAAGTTTATGTTTGTCTACTAGAATGTTGTCAAGTAAGTGTCTAAGGTCTACAACATAGTATTTCAATAAGAAAGTTTGAAGTAAAGGTAGCCTCTATTCAAATTCCATACACTAATCTACACAAAATTTCGGGACGAATTAAAACTTCTTAAGGGGGGTAGACTGTAATACCACACATTTTCACGTATTTTAAGAAAGTATTTGAAATTCAATAAATTACTGTCCAAAATTTATAATCATGAAATTCAATTGAGTAAATATTATGAACATGTTTAGCCTTATGAAAAATTATTCTAAAGCATAGATTGGTTTCATAATTATTTTGGTTGATTGTAGAAGAGTTTTACCATGAAATTATGATGTTTTTTATAAGTTTTTCATGACTTTAAAGTTAATCAATAAATCTGAAACTTTTATAAAAACAAGTTAAAGTAAGTTTTAAGTGTTCATATTATGCTAGTATGATCACATATGAATTCTACGATGTTACATATAATTTTTAGTATGTTTTATGAAGCTTAAAAGTGATTTTAAGCATGTTTAACATGCTCCAAAATTTATAAAGTAAATAATTAGGCTTTTAAAGTATGTAATTAGCATAAATTGATCATATAAATTAAGTAATACATTGTATGATTGATTTATGTTGTTTTTGAAGCTTTTCAAGGAGTTTTGGTAATTTTATATTACTAACCACTTTTCTAAAGTGGCATAAAAATTATACTAAGGTTTTATAAAGCATAAATAAGTCCCGAAAACTAAGTAATGTTACAATAGAAAAGTAAAGTGTAGTATGGAATTGAATAGAGACCATATAAGGAATGTTTGGACAAGTTTACAATTTAGAAGTAATTTATAGTTGTTGTAGAACTTAGTCAACAAGGTTTTAATTTGGTTTCGGTTTTTCCTTATGTAGGAGACTTTGAACTAGTCCACTTCTAGAAGTTGTGGCAGAGCACCGTTACTTTACAAGGTACGTAAGTACTAAAGACAAACACAAGAGTTATAATGCATGCTTAAATAATTCTTGATTACATGAAATCTTGTATGCTTGTTTTGAATTATGAATTTATGTGCATAAAAAGTTTATTAGTAGCATGTTCTTAAAGTATGATGGCATTCCATGTTGAATAGTAAAATAAATTTTATTACAAGCTTTAATTGGAATGTTATGATCAATTTAGTTTGGCTAACGGTTTATTAATCAAGGAAGGAAGTTATTTTTAAGTTGGTTAGTTACTTAATCAACAAGAAAGGTAGTTGTGAATTTTTATTCACATGACTAAAAGAAGTTATGACCAAATATTTTATATATGTTACCACTTACAGTTTCATGTGTGGTCAAGGAAAAAGTAACTAATTAGCCACTCACAGTTAATGTGTGGTAAAGGAAGTTCAGTTTAATTAAAGGACACATGTGAGATTAATTCTGAATCACCTTAAATTGAAGATAATTAATTTTCCTTGCTTGATTTGATGCATGTCTCAATGTGATGTTGCATGAGAGTCATAACATTGCTAAACGTGTTAAATCACGTAAAGTGTAAGAGGGCTTGCGTCAAAACTCTTGGAACGTATATACCTTGAGCATGAACAATGGGGGGAGTCATATGGAACAGTGATCTATGACTTCTTATTGGGGTACAAGATGTTGTACTCTTTTCTATTTCTAATACGCTGGATAACCGTCACTTTATGTGACATAGTAATACCTTCTTGGAGTTGCTCCAAAGTTGGTTCCCAATAGGGCGATAATTTTAAGGAGGAAACCCGTACGATGTAGGTTCCATAAGTTTAAATATAATAAATAACTTAATTGAGTCCATGTATAAGTAGAAGTTGTCAAAGGTAAGTTGAGTGCATATTTTATTTCATATTGTTTGTTGCATCGTCTTTAGTAGTTATGTACTCAGCTTTGCTGACTGTTTGTTTTGTGTGCATGGCTTTGTCTTGGACTTGGCCCTACAATGACCCACTTGTGGTGAGTAGTCGTCTAGTAAAAGAAAAGCTGCAGGTACAAGTGGGCATAAGTCATTTCATGATGGGCTGGAGTGAGAGCGCTTGTTGTGTTTTGTAGCTTTACTTTATTTTATTGCTTATGAAGACTAACATTTATTTGGATGATTGTTTTTATTTCCAAAGACCTTTGGTTTGGTTTTTTTAAAGGGCCATTAATATGGTTCCAAAGTGTAATAAGTTTAAAGTTGATTGTTATTTTGAGATTGTTTTGAAGTATAGTTTAAATTGTTTTGGTTTTAAGACTTCCGCTGTAGTACTTTGATAAATGCCTTAGCCATTATCACGGTGGCGGTAATACTTTAGTTTTTCCATATTTAGAAGTTTTAAAAAATATAATCCTTAATAATTATAATATATTTTCTGAAAAAAATAAGAATTAAGAAGTTAGGAAATTTCAGGGTGTTACATACGCAAATCAAGGAAAGTTATGGTTGATAAGGGGAATAAGTTGGTTATGCCTATGAGTTTTCTCCCACTTCACTTTAAAGGGATTTTCTCATTTTAGGCATTGAGTCTTTTATTTCTTGGTAAGTATGAATCATCATTTACATCTTTAAAGACATGGGAAATGACTTCTTGAAGGTTTCTTGATTAAAAGATTGGATCTTGAACGGTTTCTTGAAGATTTGAAGCAAATCTTGAAAAATTGCGCAAAATTGAAGCATGCTTATGTGGCGAGACTTTGACGATTTTAGTAAAGATTTGGGTTCTACGATTTTTGTGTATTTTTTGTTGTAATTTTATGATTATCTTGTTTATTAGGTTGTTAGGAAGTTTGTTAGGATATTTTCTTGATTAGATAAAGTTTGTTAGAGTTTGTTAGCAAGATAAGTTCAAGATGCAGTAATGATGTGGCAATCTTATCTAGTGAGTTGATATGTGCGGTTATTATTGTGTTTTTCCCCCTTGTTTCGGGCCAGTTTTATGCCTAATGGTTGTTATTCTGGCTTGATTTTAGCTCATTTGGTGTTCTTTAGCTAAATTGAAGTGTTTCGCCAAGTTTATTGGTTTCCGACAATTTTAGAGATTTTTAGTTTGATTTTATCATTTGCGGTTGTTATACTCGGTCTTGGTGTGTTTTGTAATATCAGGAGCACGGAAACCGAGGCTCGGAACGAAGCTGGGAAGCTTAGACGGAACAAGAACGATATATACACGGGAATGCGTGCCAAAAAGTTATGGAAACAAGTCTTGAAGAAATCATGAAGAAATAAGAAGAAAAGGAAAAAATAAGCTTCTGAGGTCTCTATGCGGCCGCATAAAAATGACATGCGCCCGCATTTAAAGAGAAATTCAGCTGGAAAGGCATTCTGGGAGGTTGATGCGGGCGCATGAATCTCCTATGCGCCCGCATCAACCGTTTTCCGGAACTTTTCTTTTTCTTTTATTTTCTTCGTACTTTGACTTTGTAAGCCCAATTTTGGGTACTAAAGGCACGACTTTCTAGGAAAAGGAACCTTATGCTTTTCATAATTTAGAATTAGACTTTTAGGTTTTATTTTAAGCACTTTTTTCTCTCTCAAAATTAATTTGGGAATTAGGGTTTTGTTCTCAACAATAATTTTCAATTCAATTCAAGTTCTTCAATTNAAATTTCAATTCAATTCAAGTTCTTCAATTTGTTCTTCAATTTGGTAATTCTTTTACTTTTATTCTTTTTACTTAGTTTAATTTATGCTTTTTAGTTTCACTAGTTTAATTAATTTAGTTAATTGTTGATGTTAATTTATTTGATTATTAATTACTTCATGAATTCAATTATGAATTTTATAATTATGTTTGCTTTAATTTTCATGTTCATGAGTGAGTAGTCGATTTTCTAGGGTTAGGGAACCCTTGACTAATCAATGGACTAACTAAATTAGATTGTTTCAATTTCGCAATTAGTAGTCAATTTCCTATTATTGGGTTTTTCGTTTACAATTGAATTGTGCGCAGATTTAGTTGTAATTTTGGTAATTGTTGAATTTGATGCCGAGAGGTAAAAATACCACAATAAGACCACTGAATAATAGGCAGAATTAGTCTAGGCATGAGCGAGAGCCGCTAGATGAGTTTCGAGGGAGTCTAGATTCGAGAGAATTAGTGAGCCCTAATTTGATGATAATTGTGAGATTGAACGATCTTTGTTAGTGAATCCATTAGTTGTTCTTGGTGACCCGAATGGCCCTAGGCTTCATTTATTGGTTTTAATCTTCGTTATTTCCCGTAATTAATTAGTAGTTAATCAGTAGTCAGTTAGTTAGTCAACATATCTCAACCAAGGCCCTTTGTACGGTTTAAGCTTTTTAGAACTAATAGAGTTCAATTGCCTCCTTGAGGATTCGATCCTTACTTCCCTAGCTGCATTAGTTAGTGTCGTTTGGTTTATCTTTGATAGGTGTGCAATAGCCTCATCAAATTTTGGCGCCGTTGCCTGGGAGGAAATTTTTAATTCTGTTAGTCTGGTTTATACTGTTTTCTTTTTATTTTTCTTAGTCTCAAAGAACTATTCAGCTCTTTGGGGTTGTTTCTTATCTTAGCTCGGAGTTTCTATTGTGTGCAGGTTCATAGTTTTATGCAAAACGACCACGAGCCTGATACTTTCATTTTCCCTAAGCCCGAGCGAGTATTTTTGAAGCGGTTGAGACGTAGTAGACGTCGAATTTTTCTTCCCCGATCTGTGGAGGAAATTGTTTCTGACTTATCTCAGTTTTTCGAGTTCACCTTCAATCCGCTGTTTGAAGGGTATTTAGAAGTTGAAATGGCTGCCGAAGGAGAAGGACAGGGTAGAGGACCACCACCTCCACCACCACCGCCACCTGCGGCCCGTTCATTGAGAGATTATTCCTTGCCTAGTACGGAGTCTATGGCTGGAGGTTATTCAGTACCCGATACCGATGCTGCTAACTTTGAACTGAAACCGGCTCTTGTGAACATGGTTGAATGAAATCAATTTTCAGGGACATTGAAGGAGGATCCAAATTTACACTTATAGAATTTCCTTCAATACTGTGATACTATCAAGCAAATGAACGTTTCTAACGACTACATCAGAAGGTGAATGTTCCCATTTTCGTTAAAAGACAAGGCTAGAACCTGGTTGAATGATCTTAATATGGCCACCATTAATTGTTGGGAGGATTTAGCTCTTGCTTTTCAGAGAAAGTACTACCCACCACAGAGAACTGCTTTATTGAGGAGCCAAATTACTAACTTCAACAGGAGACAAATGAGTCACTATATGATGCTTGGGAATGGTTTAAGGAGTTATTGAAAATGTGTCCTCATCATGGGCTTGAGAAATGGTTTCTAGTTCAGTCATTCTACAATGGGTTGGGTAATGAGAGTAGGGCTTTGTTAGATTCTGCTGCTAATGGTCGATTTATGAACCAAGAGGTCAACGCTGCATATGAACTGATTGATGAAATTGCCACTCATAATTCACAGTTTGGTAACCTTAGAGGGCATTCCAAGAAGGGTGGAAAACATGTAGTTGATGATAAGTATGAGAGTCTAGCTGCACAGATCAATGCCATAAGTCAGAAGCTTGATAATATTGGTATTACAGCTCCTCCACCATCACCTGTAGCTGCACTTTCGGGATGCACTGATCCTTTTTGTGATTCATGTGGTTCATTCGGTCATAGTTCCCAGTCATGTACTAGTTTAGTAGAGCAAGTGTGCGCCTTTCAAGCCTACAAGAACAATCCATATTCTAATATATACAATCCGGGCTGGAAGGATCACCCATACTTTTCCTACAAGAACAACAGCAATGTCCAGAATCCTCAGCAAGCTATGCCACCTCAGCAGGCACCCCAGCAGATGCAGAGATATGTACCACCACACCCACCAGGTTTCAGCAGGCCACCACTATCAGCACCACCAATGCCACCTCAACCTAGTGGAGAAATCTCAGAGCTGAAGAATATGATGTTGCAAATGCAGAAAAATATGCAAGCAATGCAGGCTCACAACAAGCACCTGGAGACTCCGATAGCTCATATTGCACAATCAACTGCTCAAAGGCAACCAGGCCACCTTCCATNAATATTTTTAATTGTTTATTTTTTTCATGATATGTTTTATGTAAATTTGTTATTAATTATTTTGTTTGAAGCTTATGTTTTATAAATGAGTTTAATTGTTTTGTAAATTTTTAAAATTTTCTATTTGTTACATTGTAAATATGTTAATTTAAATAGATTGTTTGCTTTGTATATTATTCCGTTTGATCTACAACTTTACATGTACCAGTGACAAAATTGGTGCTGGAGAGAATGAGATGTGTATAAGAGACAGCACTATCCCGAAGTCACAGGTTAGGTTGCCCTTTCCGAACAGGGTGACCAGGAGTAAGAACGATAATCATTTTAGTAAATTTTTAGCTATTGTTAAGAATTTGCAGGTTACTATTCCATTTACTGATTTAATAACTCAAATTCCTACTTACACTAAGTTTTTGAAAGACATCGCGAGTTGAGTGTGGGGGAGACCGAGCACTCACGAGGAGTGGGGCAGTGCATATTGGCAAAACAAGTCACCACGAAACTGAAGGACTGGTAGAGTTTTCTATTCCCTGTAACATTGGCCCTCTGTTTTGATAAGCATTATGTGATTTAGGAGCCAGTGGTTAGTGTCTATCTATTTGTAAAAAGCTTGATATGGGTGCTTTAAAGGTTACTAACATCACCTTGCAGATGGCAGATAGGACAATGAAATACCCTAAAGGTATTTTGGAGGATGT